>CM068365.1:3115201-3544878 GCA_034769755.1 Odontamblyopus lacepedii | reverse complement strand
AAGTCCTGTTAGTATTTATTCCAGCCCAGTTAAATGAATGGAACTATGGGAAGTGATTTAGCAGAACATTTACAACGACATTTATCTAGCAATATTGCACTTTAACTTTCTGTAAATTTCTATTTTATTTTATTTTTTCTTCATTTGCCAGACCTTTTCAAACAGAATAGCAAAGCAAGTGGTCAGCGGTAGGGTTTCCATGGAGACTAATGGCCTTAAGTGGTTGCACCTGTCAGACGCAACAACAGAAAACACAAAATGGCCGGCACATGTTTACACAATGACAAGTGGGGAGAGGTAGAGGGGCTCTTGGGGCAGGTCAAGCTAGTCTTAAAAATGAACACATGAGATTATAGAAGGAATGGATTGAGTGAAACGCAGATTGAACTTTTGTTATGTTAAAACATAATAAAATGCCTGTATATTATTATTATTATTATTATTATTATTATTATTATTATTATTATTATTATTATTATTATTATTATTATTATTTAATGCAGCCACTTCTTTCTCATTTTGTTATATTTATGTAGTAGTAATATAGTGCGCCAATTTATCAGTATATCTCATCTGAATTAAATCACTTCTTAAAACCCATTTTTTATCGGTGGTCTTCCTTTTTTTTCTTCTTTTCTTTTTCCCTACTTTTTTTATTCGATCTTTTTTATTGATTTCTGGAGTTATAAATGAATTCGGCTTCAAAGTGCTTTCTAAATAAAGATGTATTATTATTAATGATTATTATTATTATTAGTATTATTATTAGTAGTAGTTGTAGTAGTAGTAGTAGTAGTAGTAATAGTAGTAGTAGTAGTAGTAATAGTAGTAGTAGTAGTAGTAGTAAAGATTTATTTGCTAGTAAGTAACCATACAATGACGAGTTTTTGTTATTTGTTATTTATTTGTTATTTTATATATTATTTATTTATTTATTTATTTATTTATTTATTTTACTTTGTTTATATATGTATAATCTTGGCTTCTGAAACCACTCATACTGTAGTTTATTCTACATACTGTACAATAAATTTCATGTCTCCAGTGTTTTTTCCCCAATTCATTCCTGTTTAAACTACATTTTTGACACTTATATAGGTTTACACAGATCATATTTTGTCTGTACACTAGGCTACTGCTTTTACACCTCAAAATACTGCTGTGTAAATGGTGCAGTTTATTATTATTCAGTCCTTTTACCTCTCCTTGTTCCTCATTTTTCAGCAGGCTGCTTTTCTGCTTCACCAAGTCCCATTCTGAATTGAGAGTATATCCTGCAGGCGGTATTCAAACCACTTAACCCTACCATTTGAGACTATTGCTTAAAAGGTCCTATATTACCCAAAATGGACTCTTATGAGCTTTTAAGCCAGTTACAATGTTGTTAATTTCATCAAAACGTCCCTGGAGGTGTGTTTTGTTTGAGTAATCCTTTATTATTAGTCTTTATTTGGCACCAAAGCTCTATTAAACTTTTTTCATTTAGTTTTCAAGTTAGCAGCTACGCTTACCTTCTGTCTGTAGTAGAGATTGACAATCCCCTGGCTGAAATTATCCAGATGATTCTATTGTAAGTGTGTGTACACAGTAGAGCATATTTGAGAGAAGAACTCAGCCTAAATATGCAGGTTTTATGTGTTAAACATGTGTGAATGGAAGAAAACAATAACTCCAGGTAAGTTTTTGATGAGGAAACAATATTATAACATAAAAATAGCATGTAATATAGGCGATTTAACTCACTATAATGCGTCCCACTCTAATAGTCATACTTTCCATTTCCATTTGAGCTGCATATTTGCAAACTTACGCTTGAATTTGTGTATGTGCTTTTATGAATACTTGCCGTGGTATGGGAATAAGAGCTCCCACGTTTAATTCCATATAGGTAGACTTTGCGGTCCACGCTTTAATTAGGGTCCAGATTCAAACGCAGCGTCCTGTCCCTCGAGAGACTACCCACAATGCCCGCTTGCTCGGCACAATAATAGTGAGCAGGTCTGCACTGGTTTCGCTTCGCAGGGATCAGACAGACTAATGCAAGCGTGCTTCACTTTTGGCCGCTGCAGGTGATCTAAAATGACTGCAAAAAGCCCCTCATAGTTAAATATAGAGTAAGAAAATGAAGGCGATGAACAACTGTATGGGGTGTGTTTTCATGTCATTTCATCATTGGTTTAAGTATTATTATATTTGCAAGAAAGTACAAGGGCCACATGAGCTGTTTTTATGAACTACAACAATTTAATAAACACATTTAGTTGTTCTTTTACTGCATTTTTATCTAACTACTTCAAGCCACAGTATGTAACATTTAAGTCAAATATAAGTTTTTATTGTATTTTGAATATTTATAGCACTGAAAAACTGTGTTTCCATGGAAAAGTCGGCACACAGGAGCAGGTCTGCACTGGTTTTCATTTCTGCAGGGACCGTACAGACTAATACAAGTTGTTTCCATTTGGGTCATGTAGGATCGAAAATGACTGCAAAAGCACTCATAGTTTTATATAGAGAAAGAATAGCACAAAATGAAGCATGAAGCGGCTGCTATGGGAAGTGTTTTTCATGTCCTCTCGACGTACTTGTTTTAAATACTTGCAAGAAAATGTATATAGAGCCATATAGAGCAATTTTGTAATAAGACATTTTTATTTTTATTTTTGAATATAGCACTGAAAACTGTTTTTTTGGTTTCCATCGAAAAGTTTGTGATATAAGACTTCAAGAATGATCCTAAAGTATGTTTTTTTTTTTACTTTCTGTTTCTAAAGAATCATATTCAGGTGATGTGGCCACCTCCAGAAAAGTGACATACAGCCTTAAACATGGAGATGAAAAACATGAGTTTTAATGCCAGCGTAAAAGCGATTGTTTTCTTCATTTGACCCATCTGTTACTTTTAATTTTTATTCAATTATATATATTTTTTTAATTATGTGTTTTTTTATTTTGCCATGAAGGTCCTGTTGAGATGCCACATCTTTGTAATGTTACGTTAACTAAGTCAATGTCACCATGGCAACCAGCAAGGAGTCCTTTAAGATCTTGGTCAGGAGCATTAACATTACTAGTTAATTGTTATCTTCAATGAGAAGTAAAATGTAGTCTCATCAATAATTACGCAAAAGAGATAAAAAACACACAACAAATAAAAGATTGAGTTATTTATAGATACGTGAGATAGTGTCTTTTCCACCGCACTGTTTAGCACGGCACGGCACAGCACGGACACACTTTGTTCGCTGACTGGGGGTTGGACTCTGGAAGCCGCTATAATTTTCTTTCCTACCTGTTTCGGAGCAGTTCTAACCTGCATGAGCCGATACCGACGTCGGACAGCATGGGACAAACTTTTGTCCAGGGATCGTCAGAGGAAATGTCGCCATATGCGCCGACGGGCTCGGGAGGATCTTTTAAATAATCCCCCGTCGTGTGTAAAAACACACCAACAACACCACAACAGAGGATAAACAACGGAGCAGAGATCGTGAAGACCGCGGGCGTGACACTAATAATGACGCCTAAAATGACGCAGGTGTCGAATTTCCGGGCTGCTCCAACCCACTTCCAGGCGGGTGTAATCGAGCGCACGGAAAAGCTTCACCGCTGCCAGCCGTGCCAGTGGTGTAGCGTCGAAAAGCTCTTATTATTGTAGCAGGTACACTCTAGACAACAATAAAAGATCAAGTACCCTAAAACATGCCAGAGGAAATAAACTCCTAAACACACACACACACACACATCACAGTGAGCATGGTCAAACATAATGGCAGCAGAGATAAAAGACCTCTTAAAGCACTCTGTAACAGCGCATAGAGAAGAGCTGCACGGTGACTGAAAATGACTCCTGACAAAAGTGCAATTTCCTCACAAAGGTATTCAAGTAAACGGAACTGGGAGTACTTCTGAGTACTTCACCTCTGGCCATATATATATATATATATAGAGAGAGAGAGAGGCATGAGTAGCCTTACTAAATGCTATATAAACAAGCTAACGCAAATGCCATTCTTTTTTCATTTTTGAGTGCATTGTTATTGACTCCTCTCAAACTCTGCAGGGTGTTCTAACTAATGTACTGTTTCATTACAAGCCCTATAGCCTCTTTTTTTTTTTTATCTATCGTATTACATAGGAAGCAGGGCTGAAGGAACATTGGAAAAGCATGTCCCTAATAGATCTCCCCATATGTTTGATTCTAATGTAATTTGTAAATGTTTCTTTTTCAGACTCTCCTCTTGGCTGTGGTGAACCGCACACGCTGTAGAGGCTCTTCCGTAAGTAGGCCATGCAGTGACTAATGATGAAGCAGGTTGTGAGATTTTCTTCGAGGTACATTGTGCTCCAATAGGTCAAAAATCCACGCTTTGGGTACTTTGTCCTGGTTTAGGTAAATATTTCTGGATTTTACCGGGCATATCCACACAAATAAAAACAAGTATAATGCTTAAAGGTGTGACAGAAGAACTCCTAAATATGCAGAGTTTGTGTGTTAAACGTGTGAACGTAAACAAAACACAACTCGATGTTTTTTGATGAAGAAACAGCATTATAACATTGATCAGAAAACAGCGTAATATGGGCCTTTTAAATGTATTTTTCCGTTTGTCTATTTCTTCCAAAAACGCAGTTGTATAAACTCCCTGCCCTTTGTCTAAAATCATGCAAATTCAACAATGTAATCAACACATATTACATTTGCTCCCCTCTGGTAAAATCCACTATATGGTCCACATCACATCCTTGTGCAGGGACAGACAGGGGGTTGGAGCCAAGGCAGATGTTTCAGCGCTGACTCGGAATAGGTCAAGTGTCTGCGTCTGGGGTTTCAGATGAGATCATAATATTTATATAGATTTGGCTAAACAGAACTGCGGTTGGGATACTTCATGCGCTCATTTTGTTAATTAAGTGGGATGTCCACTTTGGTAAAACATTGCAAGGAAAACAAAACAGAAAAGAAAAGAGAAAATGCATTTATTCATTCTCGTAATTCATGATGAACTCACATAAGACATAAGAGGATAAGACACATGACTTTAAAAAACTTACAGACACTACAGGGTGCAGCGACCGGAGCATCGCAGCCAAGCAAACCTAAGATCAGACAAACTACCATTGGGCCGAGTCGCCACAGACCTGTGGATAATCACATGGAAAAGAAAATAACCACAGCGATTGGCTTAAAATGGGTAAAGAATTGGCTTTTTACATTATGGCTTTTGAAACTATCTTTGAAATGCAAAATAACACAATTTTAAACATGCAATTCACTATGCGATTAATCACGCATTAACTATGGAATTTCTGATCTTAAATCGGAGATTTTAAAAATAATCATGCTTGACAGCCCTAATAAATAAGATGCAAGAGATGCAAAATCATAGATTAGAAAAATAACGCCACATGGGCCCTCTTAATGCCATAGTGTGAAACATTCCAGGCCAAGCTAATAACATCTCCCATGGGAGAAAAACAATAAGGCAGACTCCAGCAGAAAAATGTAAATCACACTTTTTTTAATATACTTATAGCAAGAATAGAGCTGATGACAGAACACAGATACTGAAAATATACCGCTATTCAAAGCCATTCTTGATTGAGTGTTGAGTACGGCGTTGTGTTCTGACAGATGCCGCCAGCTACAAACATGCACGTTATTGCATTGTGCTGATGTAAATCCTACACGGCCACATTGACTCCTCAGGGCCCCAAACACTTCAGATCTGAGGTTAAACATGATTGTAACTCATGTCTGAATGAGTGAGCGCGAGTGCAGCAGGAGGGGAGTATACTGTATGTGCGTGTTTACTGACTGCTGTGCTTTTTATCGGCCGTGGTCCGATTTCTACCCCTCCTTTACTCCTTCTGATCCCTCAACATGTCAATAAAGATGAGCAAACACAAAATGTAAAGTAAACAATAATAATATAATATCCCGAATCTAATCGTCATGTTTTTCAGAGCTATAACTTCACATTTGCAGTTTTAGGCTGTTTCTCAACTGTTATGATGCTGTTTCTTATCACAAACATACCCTCCTGACTTAAAAACGACTCACTGCATGACATCACAAGGTGGAACAGAGCATTTTGATGCGTCGGGGGATGTAGACAGGTGGAATAATGATTTACTCAAACATGCGTGAATGAAGCGAAACAAAGCTCCGCAGTGTGTTTTTGATGAGGCAGCGATTTTATGACATGGCTTAAGGCACACACAAGTAAAAATCTGCCAACCAGGATCGTTACTGACGTGTTTTAGTAGTTTTTATTAAAAGTCCCACTGGGATGTTGAGATGAGATTTTTCAGGGTAATTCTGATAATTTGAGATATTAGCATTCTTTGTGAATACTCCACCCTTCACTGTCAAATCACAAGAACACAATTTGAAATTTCGTCTGTCGTAGACAGCTCTACCTTTTACTTTTTATTCAGTTACAGGTGCTTTTATTGCTCAAGAATACACAGAAAAGCATAATAATAATAAAAATAATAATACATTTTATTTATTAGACGCCTTTCTGACAACTCAAGGCTGCCTTAAAACAGCATAAACAAATTAAATATGATTAAAACATCCATAGTCCATCTCAAGCCGAAGCAGTTAGCAAGTGGGATAGTATTTGTATTTTTTATTATATTTTTTACTATAATGTTGACTTATTTCCCTTGTATTTGCAAATATCTTTTTTACCAGTACTATTTATTGCACATTACTATTAGTACTTCTCTTAATATCTTAGCAAGTCAACCACGGTTCTTCTCATCCTAAATCTTGAGTCTATTTAATTGATTGATTGTATTTAATTGACCTACACTTCACTATCAGCTCTTTTTCACACATGTATTCTGGTTGTGAGCGGGGTCGCTTCTCTCCAGAGATCTGACTCCAGTAACTTGGTCTGGTTTGGTCATCCTCGTGGACGCATAAAAAGGTTTAATAATCTGTACTGTGAAACATTCCAGACAAAGCAATAACATCTCCATGGATAGTCAGTGCTTCTTTACGCCCACTTTTATGCCCATTAACAAAAATGTTTTACAATGGGCAAGATAACAAGGCAAAACTAAGCAGTAGGGAATGACCTTTCTCTTGGGTGGGCATTTCAGCTGAGGGACCAAGGCGATAGGCAGGTGACTACAGAAATGGGACTGGGCCGTGAGTGGGAGGTTGTGTGAGCTCCTCCTTCCTGCTTTTCCTGACAGGGGAGACATTAATTGACATGGTGCTGGGAAGCTGTAGAGCCAGCACCTGTCCCGTTATCCGGGCCATAAGCATCAAGCATTAGGAAATCACAAACTCCTTCTGTGATCAAGTTATTTATCTGCCCTCCGACTAACTGCTCCCGCCACCGAGCTCACAGAGAGGGGAGGGAGAGGAGAGAAGGGCGAATTGTAATGTTGTGGAGCTCACCTAGTGCTTAAACAGAGGAAATTATTCTTAAGATCGCCAGGAGGGACAGCTGCCTATTCATGAATGATGTGTGCAGTGTATTCACAGCTTTTTTTTAGTGAATAAACAGCAAAGCGCAGAGGTAGTCCTCAACTTGTGTCTGGCGCTTAATTGCTCAAGTTACCCCCTCGGAAGTGTCAAAAGAACAGGAGGCACGATTCAATATTTGGGAGCCCAGGGGCGAAACTTGGTTTAGCAGGGGCCCCTCTGGACATACTGCAAAAATCCAATAAAACTTAAAAATAAATGTTGACTTTAACTTTCTCGGAGTGGGGGGATCTGTCACCTTCATGTCTCCGTGGAGAAGGGTTATTGCTTTGGCTTCTTTAATGTTCCTCTGAATGACATTAAAAGTCTCTGTCTTGCATTTACTCTGTATTGACAGATTTTTATTTGGCTAAAAACAACCCTCAAAGTATATATATACGGTCTTAGTTTGAGTGGGTTCGCTCACAGATCTGGAGCTGTAACTTTGGTCATGTGGCACCACCTGTTGTCTCCATGGTGACAGATAGTCCCATGTTGTGTAATATCCAAAAAGTCACTAGGATGCAGCGATATTCATTATAATATTGAATCGTTCGATACTTAGTCTCACTTCGTGATTCGATACACGTGTTCATTCGATACATGTGTTGATACGCATGTGCTCTGTGTTATCATTTATTTTGTTCTGAAAGGGAAACAGTTTCACTCTCCATACAGCTGAAGATATTCTAATAGAGTGTGGGTTTTTTATTTTTCAGTCACTCTTTATTTTACGCTGATAAACTCCCGGAATGACAAAGATGTTAACTTTTAAATACTCTAGAAATCAGCTTTCACATCGGCTTTAATCAAATGCTCAAATGTTTCTTGAGTAACGCCGACTCGTGATATACACAATCTTTTTCTCAGACTCTAACACTTAAGTTTTAGTCAGAAAACTGTCCGTTGAGACATTTCTATGTAATATACATAGACCATATATATAAAGTGCGGACTAAGTTAACCCATTAGCTGCCGCGTGCCAAACAGGAAGTGCTCCAGGAGGCTCTTCCGGCTCCTCTCTTCTTTCCGAGCAGTAGAGCAGAGAGAGGGGCAATAAGATCCCAATGTAAGTCAATGGGATCTTATTGCTCTCTCTGTAACTCCTGCACTGTGCCTCGCCATTTTGGTCTTAAATGCTCGTATGAACCCGCCTACACGACCCTGAATTTTTTTCCCCTGTTTTGTCCATCAAAAATCCTATTCATAACACAGAGCCCGGCTCCAGATTCGCCTCCTGTAACCGTGGGCATCGCGAGCCTCATTTGAGCGGCGCTGAACGCTGTGGGTGACGCCACACTCACTTAGTCCACTCATATATACGCTCTATGGTAATATAGTTGTAGTGTCCAGGGGCAGGAGGGCAGGAGGGCAGGAGGGGGAGCTACTGTCTGTTTTTGCTGGAGTGTCACAGTGAACCAGTGAGGCTCAGGAGGAAAGGACATAATCAAATCCTCATCATCAAAAAGGAAAAGTCTGATAGTGTAGCTCCTCCCGCCTATATTATAGACTGGCTATGTTATAAAATATAAAATAGCCTGAGAAAGCTCTGTTCTTATTTTCACTGAATAAAATTCTGAGCTGTAAATCATTAAACTAAATGAACTAAAACACCACACATAAACTATAGCTGTAGAGGTTTTGTGTGTGTGTGTTTTAAAACGCATCGAAACTGAATCAATATCGTGACCTGTGAATCGAGATACATATCGAATTGCGGGAAAACCATATCGTTGCATCCCTAATAGTCACGCTGCCAAACATAGACTGTATATAGAAAATGGACATAGCTAACTCGCTGGTCGTGTTCCAAATAGGAAGTGAGTATGGGCGCGCTTCCGCTCCATCGACTCTGGCTCCAATTTTATTGAAAAACATCGCTTCTTCTCTCTGTAACTGCTGTTGTCCGCTGCTCATTTTACTCTTAATCTGGGCTTTGTTTTTCACTGTTTTACCACTAAATCAATATATGAACATTAATAACAGACAAATCAGAAGCTTTAATCCCCGAGGTTGCAACATGTTTACCTGGCTTTGCCCTCTAGCTGCTAGCCTCAGTTGGCTTCATTTGACTGGAGTCTAACGCTATAGGTGACGCTACACTCACTTTGTCCACTTCTTTATACAGTCTCTACCACCAAACCAGATCAGAATACTAATACACGTGTCAGGAAGCTGGACTACAATGGTTTTACATGGTCTTTAAACTAAAATTAAACCATGTACATTATAGTTTGATTTGCTAAATGCCTAATTTATAGTCTTTTACGCTGTTTATACTTTCTGCTTTCTATATAAATCAGTAGGAAGATAATGTCATTATTTGACACTATAGTTGAGAGATGCATTCATAAGTGCCACTCAGAAGGTAATATTTCTCCATAATCGTATATATTCCTGTGGTAGAAACCTTGGTATTAATAGAGCTGCTACACTTATTTCCTGCTGTTGCTACTGTCACTCTGTAGTATGAATTGAATTTTCCATTGTATTGAAACCTATACTGTAAATGTGTGAATAGGCTGATATGAAGCACAGTGAGAGCTGTCTGTCACTGCGCTACATAAGAACTGTGTGTACAAAGTCTAAACAAAGAACTGAAAACTTCCCTCTTCGATATACACCACCTTATACAAATATTCATGGGTTTTTGAGTGTCAGAAAATTAAGGCAGTTACCTGAGCAATTACGACTCCATATTATGCTATTTTCTGATTATGGACATTACGCAAATTCATGAAACAAAGCGGATTATAATTGTTTTATTTTTGAACTGAACTAAATCCTAACAAAGGAATGAACTGAACTCTCTCAAGGTCAAAATGACGAAGAACTATTTTTTTATTTATCTTTTTAAAATGTGGGTCTTTGGTTGTTATCATTTCATTCACTTTCAGATGGTAGTTTTAAGTCGCATTTAAAATGACACGCTTAATTTTATCGATTAAATCCAAAATAGTTTTAGTCAAATATCTAAAATATCTGTTGTGGCTGACAAAAGTATTCACTTTAGTCATAGTTAGCTCACAAAAATGTATTTTATCACTGCTATGATGACTTTTTACTTAGTTTTAAATTCTTTTTAAAGTATGACAAAAACTATGTCAAAATATTTTAAATAGTGCTTTCAAACGACACACTTTTAAAATCAGATTAATCACAGTTTAGAATTTTGATAAATCACAATTAATCACAGTTTATTATTCTTCAAAAAAGACCAAAATATTTTGACAAAAATGCAATCAAAAAGTTTTATTCTTGACATCTATCGCTGGTAGTTTTGTTGACAACATTGCCGCTGGTTCACCTCCGCCAACGTTGTTTGCTCGGCTTGTTGTTGGTACAAGTAGCGCCATTACTGCCGCTGAATCAAACACGTGTTTTGTTAAGATTAAGGTATTTTAAACTTGTTGTGCTTCTGTGGAAAGAGAGTTCATCGCTGCACATATCTGCAAACTACTAAAAGTCTGCGTATGGACAGACCTGATCACTGACCTAATCACTCGCGCCGCCAGGTCACCATCCACACTTTCCATAGAGGAGCATGTGTGTACAAAATAAATTGTGTGATTAATCTGCGTTAAAAAAACTGATTTTTTTGTCATTAATCGCATGCATTAATGCGTTAACGTTGACAGCCCTAATTTTAGCCTACAAAATGAACACTCCTCAACTGTTTACAACCTCTCAGCGTACCACAGAGCTTCATAAAGTGAAACCTTATCCTTTTGTCTCAGATCAACACCCAAATACCAGCCCCTATAGAGCACGCCTGCTGTCCTGTAGGAGATAAGAAAAGCAGTCATTAATTTCCTCCGCTTAACCTTTTGTCTGACTGTAACCACAGCCTGATCACGTGACCACAAGTCTACAGGCTCATATACTGTACATCAACATGAGAACAACAACTCCACTGTAAGGAACAGACGCGCGCCTAATCCTCGATTCGATGCTACGCTCCATCACCGCTGATAACGTGCGTAAAAAGACAGGCCTATATTGTAATGAATGGGGCCTTTCTTGAGTGAATAGAGGTGAGCACGGAGCTTGAGTTAGCGAGTAGTCTGTTAGCGGTCGCATATGTCTATTATTGGTATAGCAAATTCCAGTCTCGAAAACAAGGATTCTGTGTTAAAGAATCCGAGCAGCTGATGGGAACGTGCTGTTGCAAGTGAGTAAGTGAAACAATGGAGGCAGTGGAAAGTATTACACAAGTAGACTGACACATTTATTTACTTTTTGCTATATAGTTTTTGACTAATCTGCTGTCAACACTATAATTGGCCGCTTATTATGTGGGTTCACAATCTCTTTGTTGCATCTCCAAATGAGTGAAGTGATTCGTGGTGGTTGAAAAAGCTGTTGTTGCAGATAATAAAAGTAGTAGCAGTAGTAGTAGTCGTAGGAGTAGAAGAGTTGACGGACTATGCGATGTAAAGTGCCCAAAAACACAATATAATTCAACTTAAATGCGATGCAGACAGTTGGGCCTGGTCAGTACTGAACCGAGACAGTTGGGAATACCTGGTGTCACTGTGGAGCTACTCCAGTGCATACTGTTGTTGTGTTCTGCGGCAAGACACTTCACTCATCTTGCTTCCAGTGTTGAAGTATATACAGTAGATGCGAGAATGAGAGTATGTTTATGAAAGAGAATGGACGGAAATTAGCCCATAGTGACAATTCAGTGGAGATCTCATGTGAGTTCACTAAATGTCCCGAATAAATAAACAAATGATTATTATGATTTAGGTGAAGTTTCTTGTTGGATAAAAATAACACATTGTACTTTTTTTGCTAGTACAAACACCTGTATTTCGCCTTAAATCTACAATATTTTATTTTGATCAATCTGCTGCCTAAAAATACACACAAAACCTTATATTAACACTTGAATATAAGGAGATAGCTGCACAAAACATGACTACACTGTTCTCTTCTAGGTTTGTAGTTTTAAAAAGGGCTGTGGGGGAGTTGTAGTAAATTTAAGTTGCAGAATTTGAGAGAAATAATCAAAATCGGCCCAAAAATACTGGACACTGGTTTCTCTGTATTCTAAATTATGGAAGCCCAAAAAACAACGGAAGTGACTACGGGACTATTTTCCGACAGACCAAGCGTAGGAGGATCAAGTGGGAAATTATTTACTTACAGTCAGACAGTGACATTGATCCTGCCCACAAACAATAAATTACTTACGTTTCCCACTTTGTTCACTTCTCCGTTAGTTTACTTTTCATATTCTTCTTCAACTTTTCCAGTTCACTTCATGCTTGATCCCCCTCGCTGGGTCCTGAGTCACTTGGTGTACTGTCTTCCAGTTTGTTTTAGAATTGATTTTAAGATTTTATTGTTCGTTTTTAAAGCTTTGAATGAGCTGGACCCACAGTACGTCTCGGACCTTGTCCAAATCTACATCCCCGCACGCCCTTTGAGGCCCGAGGTCCAGCTCCAGCTCGTGGTGCCCAAGACGGGACTTAAAACCGGGGGGAAGGGGCCCAAACTCTGGAACGCCTTGCCTTTTCCACGTCCGAACATCCCCCGCAGTGGAGTGTTTTAAGTCTAGTTTTAAGACCCACTTTTACTGTTTGATTTTAACACCGCGTGAGCCTCTGTCTTTTATTTTACCTTTTATTATTTTATGTACATTCTTGCTCTTATTTGATTTGACTAGTTTTATCATTTTTACTTATGACGAGTGGAGGCAACTCGAGCTTTATTTTTATTTCAATTGACTATGTTTTATTTATATTGTGCAGCACTTTGGAAACGCTTTTGTTTATGAAAAGTGCTATAGAAATAAAGTGGATTGATTTGGATTGATTGTGGCATTTTGTTGTGTTGCGCCGCTTGTGTTGTGAGCCCTTCCGAGTCAGAAAATAGAGTCCCGCTGTCACTTCAGTTGTGGCTTTTTTGCAAGTGCGTTGTGGCGTTTGTATTTGTCGCGCTTTCATTTGTTGTGACCCCTTCCTGACTTCCGTGATTAAACAGCTTCTAAACAAAACAGTCCAAATAATTTCTTATGTTGATCACCTCATTTGTTTAACTGTTATCTGCATCAGCCATGAAAAAAAAAAAAAAACCCTCTATAATATCTAACATTTACATTTGGGTCACAAAAGTAGCCACATATGCTGACGAGACCCCATCTTTTGAAGCTACGTTCAGCAGCTGGACAGAGTGGATTGTATGAGTTATAAATAGCAGTGAGGCATGTCTAGTAAATGTTTTTGCCCCTAACCTCATGTCCATCTCTCAACAGTGCCACTAATGAACACCCTTTACGTGACAGTTATAAAGGGCTATAGAGCTGACTCCTGTTCTGGTCCAGGCCTGCTCACGTTAACACAGATCACTATAGAGTTATCTGGAGGCTGAGGCTGCTGCTATATTTGATGTATTTAGATCTTGCAAGCACACACAAGACCTGCCTTTGCCCTGAGATCAAAACGTAACATGAAAATGGCGTGTATGATTCACTCATTGGTGCACTATGTAACAATTGGCCACCTGCTTGTCTTGACTCTGGTATTTAGACCACGAAAATGAGAAATACTAAACTTTATATGGAGTGAGGCAAGACACACAAATGTTCTTATCATTAAATATTGTCAAGATAAAGCTTTTGTCACTTATAGACTTGGTAACCAAAACATTTAGTCAAGTATGAGTTATACTGTCACATAAATGAACCAACTAAGTGTAAAAGTATGCTGCTAGAGAAGTTCTCTGAAAAGTACCATTTCTTTAATGGTCCTATACTACGCCAAACTGACTCTTGCCGTGTCATAATGCTCTTACTTCACCAAAACCTACCTGAGTTGTGTTTTGTTTCATTCACACATGTTTATAACCCTTTCTATGCTCTGTTCCACCTTGTGATGTCATGAAGTAGTAGTTTTCAAGTAAACAGCTACCTTTAAGCTCGATTGCTGACTCCAGCGGCTCGTAGCTGCCAGAAGCAACGAGTGAGGATCGACTACTGACGGTGAAGAACAATAGAAACTGAAAGTTGTTGAAAGAAAATGGTTCGGGACTGTTTTTTTTTTCAGCATTTAAAAAATATATAACTCATTATATAATTCGTAAATACATGGAATTAGAAACAACATCGGCGATCGAGTCTTTCGAGCTTTCGCGTGTGCAGTGTTTGTTAGACTCGTGGCTGTTGTAAGATGGGTTAAAGTGGTGTTAAGCTTCTTTAGTGTGAAGCAAATTGGCGTTTTACGTGGAAGTTATGAACTTGCCCAGTTCACTACACTAGCTTGTTACCTTGACAGACTCACTGCCACAGTGAGATCTCCGCCGAGGCAACACTGATCTGTGTCGTTTTTTTGGCTTCTAACAATATTCGACCACCTCTAGCAACGGACTATAGCTTCAAACGTGCCAGAGTTCCCCTTTAATATGGGCCCTTTAAATAATGACTCGAGTAAATGTAACTGAGTAAATGTCCTACCCACTCTGCTAAGGCTTGCATGTAATAACAGATGATCTCCTTAAATTGTGAGTACACCTCTGGTCACACTCATTTTTCATAGATAGATTTAGATCCCAGATTTGCCCCAGGCCACGAGTCTCTGCACCTCCTGCACCTCCTGCACCCCCTGCACACTCACTCATGAATATGGTGGAAGGGGAAGGGACGTTTTTTTGCTACTAAACTATGTAGATGGTGTTAATAACCTCATGTACTGTTCCTAGTATTAAAAGTATTGAAAATCTGTAATAAAACTAGATACTCATTTGAGCAGATATCAATACTAACCACATGGTAATATATTTTTTTACATTTTAGCATCAAGTCTATTCCATAGTATCGAAATAAAGTTTGAAATGTTAGTATTGTAAGAACACTAACTGTGCCTAGAGTTTTTTGATTATTTTAGTGCAAACTATTTCACCCTGACAGCCATGAGGGGGCGCTCTAGGCTTGTGTGCCAGTATCTGCTACTCCCATTCCTCCTGTACCACTGAAAATTTTAAGTTTAAACATCAATTTATAAAGACAACTGAGAAAGACTGAAGACAAATGCACCAAAAAGAAAAAAAAAAATCAAATTCTGCAGATTACAAGCTGCAAGCGGTGAAACATGCTGCTGAAAACGGTGATCGAGCAGCAGAAAAAAAGTTTGGAGTGAGGGAGGTGTTTGTAAGAGATTAGTTAAAAGCGGAGGACACTCGAACTGCAACGAAGTAAACAAAAAAAGCTCTTATGGCTTCATGCAACACAACCGGCTCTATGTTTCTGTTTGTTTTCCTCTTCATTGTGCGACTTATACTCCGGAAAATACGGTACATATACATTTATATGCAGCAGTTATGCTTTATTTGACACCAGTTTCTTGCTATGTTTTTTGACGCTTATTTTGAATTTATTATCACCATTTATATTTTTGCTTGTTGTTATTATAATATATTGTGATGTGGGAGCTACAGTGTCCAAATAATTTCCCTTGTGGATCAATAAAGTTTTGAAAAGTCTGAACCTATTGAAAAACCCGGTGTTTCTGATCACAAACAACAAGCTGTGAAGGCGAAGTTTGAAATGTTCGACCAATCACACCGTCCCTTATCCCTCCAGATCCCGCCTCCTCTCTCACCTCACTGGTTCTCCTTCCTCGCTTCATCCTCCTAGATTCCTCTCCTCCATCGTGCATTTTCCAGCTGCCCATCAAATCATCAGATTAAGTGACGTCCCGAAGAAAACCACGGGAGGAAGGTAGACGTCAGAGAAAAGAATCAAACTTTATTGGTCTCAGTGAGAAACAGGGAGAGTTTTATATCCTTTCTGGGACTTCCTCACCTATTTCCTGCAGAATCGGGGAGAGGAAACGAGGAGAAGGAAGCGAGGAAAGAGAAATGAGACAGAGAAATTGCCTCGCTTCTTTTGTCCTCCAGATACTTTCCAGTTTAACAGCTCTGTTTGAAAAGTAATTGTGGGCAAAGTTTAAGTATTTAGCCCCACTTTCATATATATTGGAGGACAACGGATGAATAGTTTGTTTTTATACTTTTTAATTTATTTTTTTAGACTAGACTTGGATGAATTTCTCATGTGCGAGTCAGTTTTAGTGCAGCCACTTGACGACGTGACGGAGGAGGAGGAAGAGGAGACGGAGCTTTGTCATGAAGTCTTCGGTGACAGCGTAACCGTGGCAACAGCGTGGTCCTGCTGATGGGGCTATTTCTATACTCTGACTTAGGTACGCGCATTTTCTAGATTGCATCAGGTGATTTGTCTTTAGATATAGATGTGGCGTCCATCATATGTAAGTGCGAGACGTACAGGGTATTCGTCACTTCTTCATTAAACACAGGCGATGTAAAAGGATCTACGTTCGCTCACAGATATGAAGTTAGGAAGGTAAGGATTGATTTAACCTCAGGAAAATGTTAAGTGAGTTCACATAGGTTTTCAAGATAATGACCTAATTGTGAAGAAATAAATCAGTGGGGTGAAACGGCTTTGTTAAGAAATAAATAAATACAGGAGATGGTTTAATGTGCCTATGCCAGGTTAAACTGCTCATTTTACTAAAGCACAAAGATCACAAAAAAGTAAATAAATATCCCCTAATTTAGCCTTTTTTTGGGGGGGTTAAAATTTTGCTTCCTGGTTCGGAAATTTTTGGTTTCAAATTTTGCTTCCTGGTTCGGAAATCGCGACTCCACACTAGAATATTCCATGGCTGCTACAGGAGAATTTGCGATTTCCTCTGAGCGCTTCTGCCAGATCGTAACAGTAAAACATCAGCAACGCTACGGTAACAGCCAATAAAACTGAGCATCAGGGGCAGATGGAGTGACGGACACAGAGACGCAAGATGCAAACTCGGGAATAGCGAAAATAAACAGAAGACTTTATTACTCACCTCTTGTAAAGTTGTAAAGTTAAACTGCAGCATCTCATCCACAGAATTTGATCTCCACAAATAATGACATCCAGTCCCCAAAAGCGCTAATAATAAAAATAACAACACAGTTTTGTTTTTGCATCGTGTTCACAAATTTATATCCTGTGGTCCCGCAGACAGATCCCGCTGCAGTCTTTTGGCGATCGGAGATTTAAAATCTCCTAAGATCCTCCTCGTGTCTGGTGTGCGCTTTTTGTCTTTTAGTGTGTGGCGGCCTTTACCTGGCAACACTGGGCCAAGACTCCTCAAATGTAATGCAACGTATGATGACAAATAAAATGATAAAACACCTTTATTTTGTCGATAGTATCAGAAAATGTTGTTTCTGTGTGTAAATTGTGCCAAACTTTTGGATTCTCCCAGTAAGACTCTCTAAAATAGAACTCTAGATGTAATTTCCAACATATTTTTCAACTTTTCTTCACAAATTGCTTCTTGATTGGTGTAAAACTATTATTTCTATTTATCCCACCAAATAAAGCGGAAATATAGCATAAAAACTTGTCTTATACACTTGAAGACTGGAGGCAGCACTGACCCACACAGCAAAAAGGCCTATCAAAACTAAGAAAAAATACCAGTTTTGAGGTAAAAATGGTGTATTTTAAGTGAAATTATCTGCCAGTGCAGTATGAAATTTCCACTTACCAAGTTTTCTTAAAACAAGACGTAAGTGTGAATCTTGTTCTAAGCAGAAAACACTAATTTCAAGTATTTATGGCAAGATTTTTCACCTTATTGGGTTGAGAAGGAAGGTAAAGAGGCTTAACCTGGATTGATTTAATATAAAAAGTGCTTAGAATAAGTTGTCATATCTAGGTAAGATAAATCAGGATGGAATATCTTGAAACAAGTAAAAAAAAATCATCTTATTAAGTAAAAAAATCTTAAAATTGATATTTTAAGAAGAATCTGCTTAATTCAAGTCAATTTAACTCTGCTAGAAAATCCTTTTTTGTAGTGCACAGGTTGGCGCTGTGATTCCAGCTCCCACAGATGAATCCAGTTGTCCTGTCCTTGGGCAAGACGCTTAACCCAAAGCGCCGCAAGTATCTGCATACATGTCTGTGTGTTTATAAACGTGCGTGTGAATGGATGAAAAATGAAAATTAAATGATTCAACAGAAATTCGATGAAGCTCAAATACAAAAAGTCAAATCGCGTGAGTAAATGTAAAGAAAACGGGCATAAAACCGCTCTCCTGTCAGTTTGCATAGATTATTACAGTCACAACATGGCGGCAGGAAATGGATGTCTTTTACTGTAACGTTACCATGGCGACGATTCCTCTAGCTTTATTTATACCTCACTGGGAAAAGCTTCTCTTTGGGTTGCCCGATTCGTTTCAGAGTGACACGAATGCTGGATCGTTGCCGTAGGAATAAGCAACTCAAATCGCAGTATTCTCTATTCTGAATGGTCTAAAAACAACGTCCCCTTTAAACACTAAACGGAAACAAAGAACTTCGACTATTTTAAACCAAAGATTCCAGTATTTGAGAGCTAACAGCGTCCCAGATTCACTCGTTGTCGCGTCGACGTTGCCAGAACAGGTTTCAGCTCTATCTTTTCATCTAATTAAACTGCATTGTGTGAAGTAAATCGCGCTCACACACACTCCGGAGAGACACGATCGCAGCTAAACCGAGTCGCGGATCTCGTTTTTGAAGTTCACAATTTTTTCACATTTCAAAACTTTTCTGAAAATCCACTTTGTACCTTTGCACTGGTGTATCTATCGTCACAGCTGTTTGGCATTTTGCTGCAGGTTTAAAATCAAATCTAAAGGCAGATCTGATTAGGAATTTGTTTGGGGTTTTGGACTTACTGGATTCTTCTTTTTTCTTCTTTCTTCTCTCCTTCTTTTCCATCTTTGTCTTCTGTCTCACAACCTCCCCCTGCTTTTTTCTAATTCTTTTCCATGTCTCTGTCTCTCTGTTCCTCTTCCTTCATTTTCCTCATTTTCTTCTCTCCTTCTTTTCCGTCTTTCTTTTCTATCTCACTATACCCCTCTCTGCCTTTTTTTCTACCTCTTTCCTATCTCTTTCTTTTCAGTCTCTCTCTTTCTCTTTTTCTTACCTGTTCCTCTTCCTTTATTTTCTTCTCTCCTTCTTTTCCGTCTTTCTTTCTATCTCACTATACCCCCTCTCTGCCTTTTTCTACCTCTTTCCTATCTCTTTCTTTTTTCAGTCTCTCTCTTTCTCTTTTTCTTACCTGTTCCTCTTCCTTCATTTTCTTCTCCTTCTTTCCGTCTTTCTTTTCTATCTCACTATACCCCCATCTCTGGCTTTTTTCTACTTCTTTTCTATCTCTTTCTTTTTCATTCTCTCTCTTTCTCTTTTTCTTACCTGTTCCTCCTTTCTTCTCCCCTTCTTTTCCATCTTTCTTTTCTATCTCACCATATCCCATTCTCTCTCTTTCTACTTATTTTCCATCTCTCTGTCTTTGTATTTTCAGTCTCTCTTTCCTTCTCTTTTTTTCTTCCTTCATTTTCTTCTGTCCTTTTCTATCTTTCTTTTCTATCTCACCATCTCCCTCTCTGCCTCTTTCTACTTATTTTCCATCTCTCTCTCTGTCTCTTTGTATTTTCAGTCTCTCACTTTCCTTCTCTTTTTTACCTGTTTCTCTCCCTTAATTTTCTTCTCTCTTTATTTTCTATCTTTCTCTCTGCCTTTTTCTCCTTTTTTCCATCTCACGCTCTCTTTCAGTCTCTTTTTCTCTCTCTCTTTCTTACATGTTTCTGTTCCCCTAATTTTCATCTCTCCTTCTTTTCCATCTTTCTTTTCTATCTCCCCATATCCCCTTCTCTCTCTACTTATTTTCCATCTCTCTGGCTTTGTGTTTTCAGTCTCTCTCTTTCTCTCTTTTTTCATACCTGTTCCTCTTCCCTCATTTTCTTCTCCCCTTCTTTTCCATCTTTCTTTTCTCTCACCATATCCCCTTCTCTCTCTTTCTACTTATTTTCCATCTCTCTGTCTGTCTCTCTCTCTTTTCAGTCTCTCACTTTCTCTCTCTTTTTTACCTGTTTCTCTCCCTTCATTTTCTTCTCTCATTTTTTATCTTTCTGTTCTGTATCACCGTCTCCATCTCTCTGCCTCTTTCTGCTTATTTTCCATCTCTCTCTACCTTTGTATTTTCAGTCTCTCTCTTTCTTTCTCTTTTTACCTGTTTCTCTCCCTTCATTTTCTTCTCTCCTTATTTTCTATCTCTCTTTTCTGTCTCACCATATCCCCTTCTCTACCTCTTTGTACTTATTTTCCATCTCTCTCTGTCTCTCTCTCTCTTTTCAGTCTCTCACTTTCTCTCTTTACCCGCTTCCCTTCCTTCATTTTTCATCTCTCCTTCTTTTCCATCTTTCTTTCTATCCCACCCTACCCCCATTCTCTCTTTCTACTTATTTTCCATCTCTCTGTCTGTCTCTCTCTCTTTCAGTCTCTCACTTTCTCTCTCTTTTTACCTGTTTCTCTCCCTTCATTTTCTTCTCTCTTTATTTTCTATCTTTCTGTTCTGTCTCACCATATCCACCTCTCTGCCTCTTTGTCCTTCTTTCCATCTCTCCCTCTTTCTACTTTTTCCATCTCTCGCTTCAGTCTCTTTCTCTTTTTCTTACCTGTTTCTTACCTCCATTTATTCTCTTCTTTTTTTCTATCTTTCTCCTCTGTCTCACCCTCTACCCCTCTCTTCCTCTTTCTACTTTTTTTCCGTCTCTCTCTCTTTTCAGTCTCTCTCTTTTTCTTACCTGTTTCTTTTCCTCTAATTTCTTCTCTCCTCCTTTTTAATTTTTTGGTTCTCTCACAATCTCATCCTCTGTGCCTTTCTCTCGCTTCTAATTTTCCATCTCTCTCTATCACTCTCTTTTTTCAGTCTTTCTCTTTTTCTTACCTTTTCTCTCCCCGCCTCCTCTCTCCCTGTTCTCTCGCTCTCTTTTCCTCTCTTGCTCTCTACCCCTCCTCCTGTTCTCTCCATCCTGATGCCCCTCTCTCTCTCTGCTCCTCTCTCCTGTTTTCTCTTTCCTCTCTATCCTGTTCTCTCTCCTCCTCTGTCCTGTTCTTTTTCTCTTTCCCTCTCTTGCTCTCCCCTCTCCTGTTTTCTCCTTCCCTGTCCCTCCTGTCTTTCTGCTCCTCTGTCCTGTTTTCTCTTTCATCTCTCTCTCTCCCCTGTTCTCTCTCTCTCCTCCTTCATCTTCTCTCTCCATCTCCTATCCCTCTTTCCTGTCCTGCCTCTCCCTCTCTCTGTTCCTCCCTCCTGTTTTCTCTTTCCTCTCTCTCTCCCCCTGTTCTCTCTCTCCCTCTCTCCTCCTTTCCTGTTCTCTCCCCCTTTCGCTCTTGCTCTCTCTCCTCTTCTCCTCTTCTCTCTCCTGGTCTCTCTCCCTCTCCTATCCCTCTTTCTTGTTCTCTCCCCCCTCTCTTCTGCTCTTCCCTCCTGTTTTCTCGTTTCCTCTCTTCTTTCCTGTTCTCTCTCCCCACCTGTTCTCTCTCTTACTCCCTCCTCCTTTCCTATTCTCTCTCTTGCTCTCTCTCCTCCCTTCCCCTCCTCTCATCTTCTCTCTTTCTCTTTCCTCTCTTCTCCCCCCTCTCCTGTTCTCTCTCTCCTGTTCTCTCCCTCCTGTTTTCTCTCTCTCTCCTGTTTTCTCTCTCCTGTTCTCTCCCTCCTGTTCTCTCCCTCCTGTTCTCTCTCTCCTGTTCTCTCTCTCCTGTTCTCTCCCCTCCTGTTCTCTCCTCCTCTCTTCTCTCTCCTGTTCTCACCCTCCTGTTCTCTCTCTCCTGTTCTCTCTCTCCTGTTCTCTCCCTCCTGTTCTCTCTCTCCCTCTCTCTCTCTCCCGTTCTCTCTCCTCCTGTTGTCTCCCTCCTGTTCTCTCTCCTGTTCTCTCCCTCCTGTTCTCTCTCCCCCTCTCTCTCTCCTGTTCTCTCTTCTCCTGTTGTCTCTCTCTCCTGTTCTCTCCCCTCCTGTTCTCTCTCTCCCTCTCTCTCCTGTTCTCTCCCTCCTGTTCTCTCTCCCCCTCTCTCTCTCCTGTTCTCTCCCTCCTATTCTCTCTCTCCTGTTCTCTCTCCCCTCTCTCTCTCCTGTTCTCTCCCTCCTGTTCTCTCTCCCCCTCTCTCTCTCTCCTTTTTCTCTCTCTCCTGTTCTCTCCCCTCCTGTTCTCTCTCTCCTGTTCTCTCCCCCTCTCTCTCTCTCTCCTGTTCTCTCCCCTCCTGTTCTCTCTCTCTCTCCTGTTCTCTCTCCCCTCTCTCTCTCCTGTTCTCTCTCTCCTCTTCTCTCTCCTCCTGTTCTCTCTCTCCTGTTCTCTCTCTCCTGTTCTCTCTCTCTCCTTGTTTTCTCTCTCCTGTTCTCTCTCCCTCTCTCTCTCTCCTGTTCTCTCCCCTCCTGTTCTCTCTCTCCTGTTATCTCTCTCCTCTCTCTCCCCCTCTCTCTCCTGTTCTCTCCCTCCTGTTCTCTCCCTCTTTCTCTTCTGTTCTTTGTTCTTATCACACAGAGCTCCACAGACTCTCGGCTGTCAGAGGAACAGTATCTGCTCCGAGCCCAGAACAACTCAACTCGCTCAGGCTCAGGCCCCGGCTTCAGAACGCACATTTTATACTTATTTTTATATTTATTTTTCTCACAGGTGCAGTTTAAAGGTCCTATATTCCACAAACATGACTCTTGTGCACTTTTAGCCGTGTCAGAACGCCGCTACTCTCCTGAAAAACACACCTGGAGTTGTGTTTCGCTTCATTCATGCATGTTCGAGTTTGATTATTAGTCTATTTACATCTCCAAAGCTCAATTTAGCTCCATTTTACCTTTTAGTTCAGTAGAGACGGGCAATTCCAGGGCTGAAATTATCCAAACAATTCTTGTGAAGGTTTATGGAGTTTAAAAGTACAGTGGAGCACTTCCTGTATTACCACATGACATCACAAACAGAGTGTTACATGTGTGAATGAAACAAAACATAACTCCAGGTATGTTTGTGAAGCCACTTTCTAACCCATCTGACAACACGAGTCTAACAAACAAAACTCTATGCTTGGATCATTAGTATCTGGAAAGCGTTATACAGTAAAACAACTTTTAAAAGCAGACTTAGCATTACCTTCGTCGATTTCCACTGCGCATGCGAAGCCCAAAAGACTCGACTGCCAACTCCAGAAGCAACAAGTGAGAATCGACTTCTGACGGTGAAGAAGAACAGAAACTGACTGTTGTCGAAAGAAAATGGTTGGGGAATGTATTTTTAGTGTTTTTCAAAAATATAATTCACTCTTAAATAAATGGGATTAGAAACGACATCGGCGATCGAAGTCTTTTGGGCTTTCGTGATGCGCAGGGAAGTCAACAAAGGTAAGGCTAAGGCTGGTTATAAAGTTGTTTTAGAACATTTCCAGACACTAATAAGTGAACCAGGCAGAGCGCTTTTGTTTGTTAGACTCATGGCTGTTGTGAGACGGGTTAGAAAGTGGTGTTAAGACTCTTCTGTGCAAATTGGCGTTTACGAGAAGTTAAGAACTTGCCCCCATCACTACGCTTAGTTTGTTACCATGACAGACTCACTACCACAGCGAGATCTCCACCTAGAAAACACTGATCTGTGCTGTTTTTTGGCTTCTGACAGTATTCAACCACCTCTAGCAATGGACTTTAGTTTCAAACGTGCCTGAGTTCCCCTTTAAGAAGATGCTTAAATAGAGTAGTCCAGTGTTAAGAAGGTTTCCAAAGTAATCATCTGTTTTTTTGGTTTGGCAACTTTATTAGCTTTTCAAGGTTTTTTTATTTATGTTTATGTCACCTATACTCTATGAGATAAGCATTAATCCATCATTGCATTTATATAGCACCTTTCAAGACATCCAAAGCACTTGACAGTTCATTGTTCTGCCAATCGGCGCCAACAGCCCCTCAACATTCCATCGTTCTCCCGAGGCAGTGTGGGTGACGCCCCACTGTAGTGCCTGGTTTTCACAGCGGTCTCTCATCCAAGTACTGACCACGCTTAACTTCTGAAATGTGAGGAGATCAGGCTTTAACAAGAAGGTGTCAAATAAAAATCTACACCACAAACAAAGGGACACGACTGTAATTTCTCTCACCTGGGTTTCTGCGCCCCTGCCTCCCTGATGCTCTCTGCACTGCTTTACGTTACAGTACAGTCGTCCCTCACTATAACCTTCGTGGCCTCACTGTTTGCAGGTTTATTTTGTGCAATTTTGCATGTTTTCTTTTTGTTTTTGCAGCGTATGAATGCGCATTGTGTTCTACCCACTGCGCATAGGACACAAAGAGTGAGAGTCAATGGTGTGTTGTCTGACCCTGTCTGCACTTCCACTGGTTCACCACAAGGGTGTGTCCTTTCACCTCTGTTGTATATTTTGTATACAAACATGTGTCAAAACCATCATGAGAACAGATTCATTTTAAAATATGCAGATGACTCTGTTATTGTCAGCCTGCTCCAGGATGGAGAAAGTAGCCATGGGCCCATTGTCAAATTAAATGTTTCCAAAACCAAGGACATGATCATTGACTTCAGAAAGAACAGTCACAGTCAAAGCATGACCTCAGTCAAAGGTGAGACTGTGGAGCAGGTCACCACATATAAATATCTTGGAACTGTCATTGACTCGGGTTTGACCTTTGAAGCTAATTGTGAGGCCGTCTGTAAGAAGGGGCACCAGCGCCTGTACTGTCTGAGGAAACTCGCTGTTTTTAATGTTGATCGCACTCTTATGTCTTTGTTTTATCGTGCTTTTATTGAGTCCATTTTATCTTTTTCTTTGGTGTCTTGGTTTGGGTCAGTGACGATCAAGAACAAAAACTCTCTAAATCAGATTCATTTGTGGTTGTCTTTTACTGTTGTCTATTTATTTATATTGTACTGTATTATGGGCATGGATGTATGGTATGAGGATGCCTCTTTTCGTCTGTACTGCAAACCTAATTTACCTACGGGTACGAATAAAGAAACCTGAACCTACCCGATTGGCTGTTCTGGCGAATCGGCTGTGGCATTTCTGTGTCTGTTTATAAGAATCTTCTCGTCCAGATGAAAAAAACAGCACCAGCAGCTACCCATAAAGCTGACTACTTCACGGATTTCACCTATTGCGGATTATTTTTTAGAACGTAACCCCCGTGATGAACGAGGGACCACTGTACATAGTTTTACAGTTACAATCAACGCAAAACAACAACGTATAACAAAATCCAAAAACGCGTCTTCTAAAAGGTGCGCGGTGTAACTTTTCTGGTGGAGGGTCCATCAAATCCTTTTCCTTTCCTTTGGGATGTGTAATGTTCCACAGTATGGCATTAAACCTTTCTATCTTCATGGAGGCCAAACCAGACCAATTTACAGGTCAGATCTGCAGAAAGGCAGTTGTGTTAAATACAGTCAGAGTTACTTCTCCCCAAAATATAATTGGTAGGTAAACCAATGTCTTTTGGAGGTGTTCAATTGTCTGCAGAAATAAGGTGTGTATTTTCAAACAGAAATCGAAAAATAAACCAACTGGCTCTGTGTAACAATTTTTAAGAAAAGGGAACACCAAAATTGCACTTCCAGCCCCGGAAAACTATTCTGAAACTGTTTGAGCGCCCTGATCTTTTATTCCAGGTTTTATAAACAGTGGGTGCGACGGAGAGACTTTTTGACAGTATTTGTATAAGATGTGATCAGACATAAAGCACTAAACATTTTTGCCTGTGAAAGAGTAAAAGTATAAACATAAATGCAGCATTTAAAGTCGCAGTACCTGAACTTTATTTTAACAGGGGCTCAAAATGATCCTCGTTTCATCTTCATTTCATGCATTTTGGAGATCTTAATTATCCACCACAATGGATTTATAAGCACTTTTCACAAGACCAGTGCAGAGTTTTACCATAACTAACAACACTAGCATGCTAACAGCGCACTTCAGTCCATAAAAAGACTTGTTTTGACCTCATACACTGGTAAAAATCAGGGCCTTCAAAAGCAGAAATATTAAAGGTAATTCTGGTGTCTTTATTTTCCTCTTTTCCATTTGTCTGTTGAAATAAGAAGCATATTTTCAAATTGCTGGTTTTGTGTAACTGATTTTAAGAAATGAAAATTGCACACCACAAAAATACAGCAAGCGGCTGAAGTGAGAAACTGTCAAATATGTTTTTTTATTGACTGTAAAAATAAACAACAGAACTGCTCCCATTTAGAAGTGCAGAACAGATTTAAAGGGGCATTGTGTAACTTTTCTAGTGGAGCATCTGCTGAATGCTTTCTGTTATTGCTTTACCTGGGATGTTCCACAGTATGGCATTAAACAAACATATATTGTATTTATTAATTTACAGGTTTATTTCTCAAAACTACTAAATAGTAGAACATTCCAGTATCTACCGTATCTTTTGGACTATAAGTCGCACCGGAGTATAAGACTATACGTTTTTTGGGGAAATTTATTTTATAAAATCATAGACCAAGAACCGACATTTCATCTTAAAAGGCAAGTTATAGAAGTTATAGTAATAAAAACAACCCAATAGAGAAGAATAGTGTATCAATCATTCGTTTTTCAATATAAAACCAAAAATAAGAAAATGTAAGAAAACTATTTTCTTTATTATTTGTCTCTAAAACCAAAATGAAAAAACAAATAACTTTTTTTTTTTCATTTTTGATTCATATATATGATTCATATATATGGTCTATGGACTGTCAGAGTGGAAAATGTAATATATAAGTCACAGTGTATAAGTATAAGTCGCAGGACCACCCAAACCCTGAAAAAAAGTGTGACTTCTAGTTCGAAAAATACGGTACATGGAGTGGAGCAGGTGGCGGACCATCTACCGGAAAAGTTACATAGTGCACCATTAAGAACAGACACAAATAAACAATGGTGCGTTACAGTGGCAGTTACTTTTACTTTAAGAAATGTTACGTGTCAGAGTGATTTTCTGACATCATACTTTCACTTTAGTAATAAGTAATTGTAATTTACTTGAGCAATATGTTTATGGAGCAACAATATTCAGTAACTCGTTCTTAGTCCATGAGTGAAAAGCACTTTATTGCCAATATTCACTCAGCTTCACCTTTGGTTTTGTACTTGTGTTTTTGAAAACAGCACTGGAATTTTCCACAGTATGGTATTACACTTATCTCCATGGAGACAGGCACCAGGTTGAGTTATCGGTCAGATCTAGCACAGAACTGCATTCAGAAGGTATAAATGCCATACTGTGGAATATTCCAGGGAAGCTGGTGGAGGACCCACCAAAAAAGTTACACAGTAAACTTTACTTTCACTAACAAGGATCATGCCAACAACATTTTATGCGAAGTGAAAGAGTTTATTTAAGAGACGAGGAGGACGGGTCGGCTGCAATGGCCCAGCAGGACGGGACACCCCCTCATAGGCGTCTCATGCCTGAAAGACAAACAGATATGGGTTGGGAGGGTGGGGTCAACTTATTTGGGACAAACTGGGCTGCTGGGATAAACTGATACAAATAGACTTCTGGGAAATCGAGGAAGGGTAGGCATGAGCTGCGATTCGCAGGAGAGGAGGCGAGGGCAGTTGAGGCATGGTCCTGCTCCTGAACCTAAGTTAAACTATATTTAAAGTAACTTGAGAACTAATTTTGACCATATACAAATGGTCAGATTACTTTTGCAAAGTAATCTGTAACTACTGACTCCTGATTAGTCCTTCTAAAAGTAATCTAATTACCTGTCTGATTACTGTATTTCAACAGTAATTCGATTACTGTCACAGTTCTATGGATTACACACATTTTTGGCAGGGACAAAGTAACTAAAAGGTACTTGGCCAAGTAACTGTAATCTAGTTACTACATTTTAAACTGTAACTAGTTACATTACTGCATGACTAAAAAGATAATCTGATTACAGTAATCCCTTATGTTGTAACTAGTTATTAGTTATTGTCTTTTGATTAGTTCTGGACTCAGAAAGTCGCCCATCGCCCTGTTACTCGGACTGTTCGGACACAATGGTCTTGGCCTCTGAAATCCTCCTGAATGTTGAACATGGGTTCTAGTTTGAAAAGAGAAAGAGAAAAGAGAAGTCCTGGAGCTAAAACATCAACTGTACCTGCTGGCCGTGTATTTAACATGACTACCAAAGCCCCAAACTCCATTATACTGACACACAATCACACTATAGTCATGTGAGAAAGTTGCTTGGTCCCAGCTAATGAGAAACCTGTCACAATCTGCAGTTGGATTCTGTGTCCAGGCGAGTTTGAATCATTCTGACACTTTGCACTGTCTTTATTAGGCCTCAGGTGACGGCAGCCGTTCTCCTCGTGGTTCATTATCCACATCAAGTCAAACGCCATAGAACGTGTGCTGTTCTGTTTCCAGTACGTGGGATGAAGTCCTCTTTAAGGCACCAGCAGCACTCGTCATTTAGAGTTTCGTAACCTGCCACTCAAAACTGACCTCTGTTTCCAAGAGACAGTGAAAGCAGCGCTGTGAATTACCCAAGGCTTAAACCCATTAGAGGGGATATTTTTAGTCATCATTATGGTATAATCCACAAAGCACTGGGGGAAGATGAGTGAGATGGTTTTGTTTGGATGTATATGGATAAGACAGTGTGGTGTATATGGAGACACTCTGTTCTTTAAAGATATTTTTTCTGATCTACATTATAATCTACATCAAAACCAGACCTGGAGATGTTTCATTCACACATTTTGCCCTGGAATTGCTAATCTCTACTAAACAAAAAGTAAAAGGTCGATGTTACCATGAAAACTACCACTCTATGACATCACAAGGTGGCGCTTTTGAGATGCAGAAGGACTGATAATGCAGGATTACAAAAAACATGTGTGAACGAAACAAAACACAACTCCAGGTATGTTTTTGATGTGGTAACAACATTATAACATGTCTTAAAGGCTCCGATCTGCTACAGGTCAGATCTGTGGAGAGGCGACCCTATTCACCCAGACAGAATTATTGTATTTTTGAGCTATAGAAACTCCCAATGGCCCCGTTTACATGAGAATTTTAAATCCGAATTAATTAAATTATTCTCCTTCGAGGTTACATGTAAATAATAATTCTGAATAAAGGTTTACATGGAAAACACGTTTAATCGGCTTTATTTAATTCCGCTTAACATCCGAAATGTTTTCTTCTTCCTGGTGGGGGAGGGGTGTGACAGAAAATAATTGAGAAGCACTGATTTATACGGTCTTTTTAAATTGGAATTAACTTTTATTCCAAATTTATTTATTTTTAATCAGATTTAAAGGTCTCATGTCAACAGGGCAAATGAACAAAACCACAACTCCAGGTATGTTTTGGTGAGATAACATTATAACATGTCTTAAAGGTGCCGATTTGTTACAGGTCAGATCTGTGGAGAGACAGAGACAGAATTAATGTATTTTTGAGCTATAGAAACGTATGTTAGATAGACGTGTTTAATGTCATACATCATAACATCTCATAACACGGAGACGAGCAGGTGACGGACGCTCTGCCAGAAGATTTGCGCAATGCACCTTTAAAGCTCAGAGCAGAGTAAACTGGTATAATCTAGACCTTTAATACATGCAGCCCAAATAGTATAACACCAACTCACTTTGAATTTAAGTAAACGGCAATAACAAAAAAATAAAAATAAATAAATAAACACGTATCCCTGACTGACACAGGCAAACACAGCCCTGAGTCACTGCATCACTGTCGATTTTCACAGCTGAGAAAGCAGTTCTCTGAAAGTAGCAGCTCGCAGAAGGCGTCTAAAACAGGAAGAAGAATTTCGCTGGCATGGTTTTCACCCTGTTGATTGGGGTTTAGACTTTCATTAAAGACTTGATGCATGCAGGCTTTGGCAGGCTCCTTAGCCGCTCTGTCCCCCCCCTCCTTTCTTGGCGCACTGCTATGAAATACACAGTGGTGGAAGATAGTGAAGTGCAAAAGTAAAAGTACACGATGTAAGTGCAATTTTTAGGTATGTGTAGTTGACTTAAGTGCATTTTACAGTGGATGCGTTTTACTTTTACTTCACTACAGTTAAGAGCAGGTAGCTGTACTTTCTGCTCCACTGCATTTGAAATCTGGGCTGAAAAGTATTTTTTTTATGATTGTCTGAGATGTGCTGAAAAGGCTGAGGGGTTTGTAGTTTGAGCAAACAAATATTTACAAATAAAAACAGGTGCAAAAAAAAAGATTCTGTTGAACAAATTTCAGCACAAATCTTGATCAAAATCACTGCATTTGAAGCTTTATTAGATCTCAGCACCTGCACTTCAAATCCACTTAACTTATGATCAGAATCACTACATATCATCCTTTAATTGTTCTAAAACTCTCTGGAAAATACTTTTACTTTTTACTCTTTAAGTACATTTTTAAACAGGTGCTTTTAATACTTTTACTTATGTAGATTTTCCATGTGATACTCTCGCCCCTATGTTTTTAAACTTTTGAAATCTGTACATAAATATATGCAAAATAAGGTGCACTATGTAACTTTTTAGTGGGGAGGGTGGGGGGGGGGTCCGTCACCTGCTTGTTACTATGGAGATGTCATTGCTCTGCCTTGAATGTTCCACAGTATGACATTAAACCGCTCTAATTTACATTTATTCAAGCTCAAAATTATCTAGAAAAAACAGGCATTCTGACTGTGAGCGGGGTCGCCTCTCCATAGACCTGACCTGCGAATTGGTCTCGATTAGAGGTTTAATGCCATACGGTGGAACATTCCCAGCAAAGCAATAACATCTCGGCCACACTCATTTCTTGGTGCGTTGCTTTGAAAAACATGCCTCACTCTTCCACCGACGCACAGAAAGAAGTTAATTACACAAAGTTTGTTCACGTCAATTCCAATCGATGGTCCCACGATTGAAAAGCCAAGAATCCGAAAAGAGATTCCACTGCTGCAAGAGTAAAGTACGTTAAATAGGCTGTCGCACACTCTAGAAACCCTAGATTAAAACTGAAATGTTAAATTGCACTATAGAACTTAAAGAGTCCATATTATGCTGTTTCCTGATCCATGATTTAATGTCGTTTTCTCATCAAAAACAGACCCGGAGTTGTGTTTTGCTTCATTCACACAAACCCTGCACATTTAGGCTGAGTTCTCTCAAACCGAAAACACTCTGTTCCACCTTGTGATGTCATGTGGCAATACAGGAAGTGCTCCGTTGTGCTTTTAAACTCCATACCACTTCACTACAGTCGTTTGTGTAATTTCAGACCTGGAACTGTCCATCTCCAGTGAACAAAACGTAAAAGGTGGATCAGAGCGTTTTGAACTTTGGAGATATAGACAAACTAATATAAATGCATGAACCAATTAAAATCCAGGTATGTTTTTGTGGCGGTAGCAGCATTGGAACATGGCTGACCTAGCGTATTTTAACACCTAATTGTCTCCATGGTGATTAAATAAATATTTTCATAGCAAGTGACTGAATCTAGCAGCGACATCTTCCCATAAATCCTACTTCCTCTCCCATGGTGACGTGAGACGATATCAAAGTGGATGTATTTGGTCTAAACTCATTTCTTTTTCAAATATACAGCTACAAACACGGACTTCCTGCCGTGGTCTTGAGCTTCAAAGTTGGAATTCGATTGTGGCCCTGACATGTGATCCTCCCCATCCAAACATCGTCAGAAGTCTTGGATAAACTTCCCATTGTTTTGTAAAGGAATAGGCCTCTTTGCATGGTGATACGGGACATGTTTTTGACCACAAATGTTTGCAGGGCTGAGCTTTGTAATCTGCCCAAAGACGCTGGGAAAGGTTGAGTTGAGCAGTGGAGCAAAAAGATATAAACAAGATTAAAAAATATATATATTGCAAAGAAAACAAATTAAAAAAAACTTCTCCATGTGACATCACCATAAACCAGGAGTCGGCAACCTTTAACACTCAAAGAGCCGTTTGGAGCGTCTCCCACAGAAAAGAAAACACCTGCGGAGCCACAAAACCCTAAAATGAGGATCACACTGCATATGATTTTTTTTTTTACCTGTCTGCTCTGTATAAAAGACTATAGTGTGTTACATTTATGAAATCAATGAAAATACAACACAAATAATCCACTGAGTCGTGTTCTTTAGTCCGACAGAAGCTGAAGCATCAGCACCGACCTGTGTTTTCAGCGCAGTGTCTGCAAATGAGCCCTGCGGTTTTAAGTTTCGTTCCTCCTTTAGTCCTGGTTTTAGATCTGGTTTAGACCTAGTTTAGACGGGAGGAGATGCGGTGAGCGCGGCGTACGTGAAGAGGCGCATATGGGTTCACGCAGCGTACCCATCTGTAAGTATACCAAAGCCATAGATGTCTGCTACACATCGATTTTTGTCATTTATTTTTGTCAGATATTTTAAAGAATTCAGGTCGATTTTTGTTCCCATTCATGCTGACGATTCCGCTTCACACTGAAGATTCCGCGTTTTCCATCCATTGGCTCTAAAGACGTTTCATTTGAATGTCACAAGATCACCATTATCTACACATTTAGAATTACATTTAAAAACGAACTAACTAAAATAAAAATACAATGTAATTAAATACTCATTATTTTTTTCCAAAGTCACAGGAGCCACAACAGAAGGATGAAAGAGCCGCATGCAGCTCGGGCCGCGGGTTGTCGACCCCTGCCATAAACTGTATAAAACAAGTGGACTGAGGACCACTCACAGAGGCTAGCGGTTAAAAAGGAAGAATTTGGAGTCAGAAAATAGAAATAAAAACACCAGGATCATGTAGAGCAGGTTAATACATAAAATTGAGCAGCCTCACAGCAGCAGTTATGAAAAATGCCGACTTTTTTCAATACAAAGTGAATGTGAATGTCCATACAGTCTATGTACGTCACCTTTTTTGTCTCCATGGAGATAAATTTAATGCCGTGGTGCGGATTTGACGAGGTGGTGCAAACCCAACGAGAGCGACTGAATGAAGTAGGTTTGCAGAACAATAAATTCTAAAATAGGTGTAGCAATAATTTAATAAGGACGTCACAAAGCACAAAGACGTCACTGATTGAAAATGTCATTGTAAATTTTATGGTGCTAATTTTTTTAATTTAATTTTATAGCCTTATTGATACGGGATAGCCTAGAATTTGTTCAAGTCTTTCTTCAGACAAATTGATTAAAAAAAAGAAAGATTTGTATAAGTGCAGCAGATCTGAATGTTTATTTTATTTTATTTTATTTTATTTTATTTTATTTTATTTTATTTTATTTTATTTTATTTTATTTTATTTTATTTTATTTTATTTTATTTTATTTTATTTTATTTTATTTTATTTTATTTTATTTTATTTTATTTTATTTTATTTTATTTTATTTTATTTTATTTTATTTTATTTTATTTTATTTTATTTTATTTTATTTATTTTATTTTATTTTATTTTATTTTATTTTATTTTAATTTAATTTAATTTATAATTTTTTAGGCTATTCATGGCAAGTTGGCAGTTCCACCTCCAGCACAACTTGGAAAACACTGCAGATGTTTACAGTTATAACTTTACACTATTTAATTAACATATTAACAACAAATTTCTCTTCTCTTCAAGTCTTGGAAACACAATCTGTTGTAGGGTTTATAATTAAGTAAATAAATACATATTTTGACAGCAGCCATAAGGGCACCAGACTCCTCGAGCTGCTTTAAACTCCTGCACATTCACGTTTGAAAGGAACACGTCTCTGTTTGAACCCGTTATTCTTGATATTTTTGTCATCTAAACACATTGAGGATCCTAACAGTGCACCTCATTAAAAAGAATCTATCAGCATCTGTCTGCCTCCTGCTGCTCCAATGACAAAAGTACGACTTTGAGACAACCGTAAAGAAATCGCACTCACCGCAGTGCTCTGAGAGAGGAGGGAGGGCATCAGGTGCATTTTAATGACTGCGTCGGGGGAGGCATGGAGCGCGCTGAGATGACAGGGAGGTGTAGAAGCTGGAAAAGGTAGTAAAAGTTGCATTCTTTCACTACTCTATTACGAAAGAGAATATTATATAGTTTGGAAATCATTTGAAATATTCTCAAAGGAAGAACTTAGTGTATCTTTAAACATATTTTTATTGTGTGCATGATTAAAATCTTTCAAACTAAACACTAAATCAACTTTATATGATGTTTCAGTGCCTAGTTCTTTTTGGTCATTTTAATGCCAACCAGGTTCAGCATAGACCCTCGAGCCGGTTTTGCCACACAGGTAAATTTGCTGCTTTGTGGCCTAAAATGTATAAGAGTCAATGACATGACGCTGTCCAGTTGCAATTTCCTCAGTTAAAAGGGTTCAAGTTTCATAATAATCCACCACATTTCTGTAGTACCTCTGACCTCTATGAAACCAAATCATTTTTTTCCAGAAATCATGAGTTATTCTGCATGTTTTTGTACTTAAAGTGTTAAAATGTCATGTGGTGCGACTAAGAATAGCAGGAATTCTATGGCTGGAATTTTTTGGACAAATGGGATTCTTTAGGCATTTTTCTTCAGTTCTTGCATTTTCCAGGGCAGTAGTTTGTTCTTTAAACACAAGAAGGTGACTGTCATATCGGACAGCAAAAGAAAATATTAATATGCATTAAAAATCTAAAGAAACACCAACAGTTTGTTTCTATACACTTCATATAACTCAGAAATTAGATTAATATCCCACCCATGTTTTAGAAAATGAAACAATTTTAAGGTTATTCTCGGCCGCACCACATGACATTTTACACTAAAAATGCTTCATATAAATGTTAAACATTGATTTATGCACCTGACACTGTAAATGTTTGAAAAAGTTCAATAGTAACTAATATTTTTTATATTTTAAGATTTGCCTGTTGAAAATCTCTATACGTCATTGACCCATAAACACGGGTGTGTACTGGCTCCAAATCAGGTACTTGGTGACATCCCAAACATCTGGCTGCAGGGGCGGAGTCTAAAGTGTGGATACCTGTTTGACCAATCGCACTGTTACTTTTTATCAGGAGACCCCTCCTCTCTTACTCTTTTTTTTAGTCTTCCAGGAACTCCGCAGTTTATCAGCTCGATTTGAAATGTGGTTTTAGTGGGTGGAGTTTAGGTGTGAGGCCAGGACAGGCAGAGTGGCTGGGTTGCAATGAGTTATACATACACTGATGACAGGGGCACGATTAGAGTGGTCCATATTTTATTTTATTTTATTTTATTTTATTTTATTTTATTTTATTTTATTTTATTTTATTTTATTTTATTTTATTTTATTTTATTTTATTTTATTTTATTTTATTTTATTTTATTTTATTTTATTTTATTTTATTTTATTTTATTTTATTTTATTTTATTTTATTTTATTTTATTTTATTTTATTTTATTTTATTTTATTTTATTTTATTTTATTTTATTTTATTTTATTTTATTTTATTTTATTTATTTTATTTATTTTATTTTATTTTATTTATTTTATTTTATTTTATTTTATTTTATTTTATTTTATTTTATTTTTTTTTTATTTATTTTTTTTTATTTTATTTTATTTTATTTTATTTTATATTTTTTTTTTAATTTAATTTATTTTTAATTTAATTTTATTTTATACTTAGCTCAAGTGCAAAAAGTCCAGTGCAAAAGGTGCAGGGAGGATTTAGAGCAACAAGTGATCTCCACCAACAGAACATCGAATGATAAAACACAGGCGCCTTATATACTGCCGGGTAAAACCATTAAAACTCTGATGAAATAAACTATATAAAACCCAAATACAAAAGATAAAACCCTAAAACCAAACACTTAATAAAATACAAAGTGAATAAACCAAATTAAAAACTCGTGCTATCCCCACCCCGGATGTCCGCCGTCTTGAGCTGGCCTGGAACTCTTTAAACGGTGTCTGTTCCCAGGGAATCTTTTGGTCAGACACTTGGATGGACACAAGACACGAGTGCGTAAAAGCACAGACAAATTCAACGCCTAAACATGCATACCACGCCCACACTTTAAAAAATATCTACACGAACACACACGAGACACATCTCATTTCAAACACGGCACATATATTGCACTTTTCCAATTGTAATGTTCGGTTTGTCTCCGTAGACCGGCAACCGCCATTACCGGAAGTGCTTGTCTGACCCGATAAAATGTTTTCAGTAAATATTTTAAAGCAATACAAACATGTGCGAATACGTTGTGCAGTAACAAACGCCCTGTTCATTAACACTGCAGTAGCCAGACAAAAACCAGTCCTGTATCTAGCATTACACATTTCTTATTTTAGTAGTTATAACATCTTTTTTCACGTTAATTCAACTATTACGAAACAAATTACAATGAAGTTTGCGTGAAATCCTAGAGTGGCAAGCACAAAGCCCAGTGCGGAAACGTCTTGAGCCGTATAGATTCACATTCAGTGCATTTCTATATCGCCTGTAAAACCTATGATTTCATTCAGATTAGCTGTCGAGACTTGAACCAGGGCCAGAAAACGGACCCACAGGCGGCTACGCTAAGTCGGGTCAACTGAGGAAGAGAAGTCCTCGTATTCTACACTATGATAAATAATGCAAACCAGCGAGAAGGACTCTGGAAATGTTTTATTCAAGTGTAAAGACAAGAGGCTTAATTGGGTTTGAGTTTTCGCCGCAAAATAACATTAGGAGAATTACGCTCATGAAGAGAAGCAGAAGTGAATGTGCAGATTTATTCAAGCCTTACAAAACCTTGACGAAGCTAATCCACATGAAATAATAACAGCATTCATTATTAGGCTTTGTTCATTCGAGGGAGGTCAGTGGATTAGGCTGATTGCCTGAGAGTGAAAAGTTATCTTGCGTGATGAGGCAAATCCACCTTGAAAATACTCGATTTTGTCTGATCTGGGAAGATTTGCAAGACTGGACCTGGTTAGGGCTTGGATGGGAGAACGCTGGGAATTTCAGGCTCTCGTACAAACTACTGTCGTGTCATCGGGCAAGACGCTTCACCCTCAGTGCTTGGTACGAATGTGGTTTGGTTTGAGCAGATTAGAAAGTCTTGCAGTCAGACATTGTAGAATCCCTGTACATTTTTTTATTTCTTTGAGCAAGGTACAACATCAACAAGAACAAACAAAAAAAAAAAAAACGCACACACACAAAAACAAGGATATGTACATGTACATATTTGGAACCTGGTGCTCAAAAGGAGTAGGATGAAGTTTAAAACAATCATAGTGTCCTACCCCAATTGTTTTACATAATTTTGGGGAGCGTACCTATGTTCCCACGGCCCATTGGTCCCACATCATTAAGACTTTAAAAAAAAAAAAAATAGGCCCAATGGTCCCACAGCATATTCCCAATGGTCCATGTTCCCACATTTCTAAGAAAAAAAATCAAATTCAGGCCCTATGTTCCACAACTAACCCTAACCCAACCCTAACCCTAACCCAACCCTAACCCAACCCTAACCCAACCCTAACCCTAACCCAACCCTAACCCAACCCTAACCCAACCCTAACCCTAACCCAACCCTAACCCAACTCTAACCCAACCCTAACCCTAACCCAACCCTAACCCAACCCTAACCCAACCCTAACCCAACCCTAACCCAACCCTAACCCTAACCCAACCCTAACCCAACTCTAACCCAACCCTAACCCTAACCCAACCCTAACCCTAACCCAACCCTAACCCAACCCAACCCTAACCCTAACCCAACCCTAACCCTAACCCAACCCTAACCCTAACCCAACCCTAACCCTAACCCTAACCCTAACCCAACCCAACCCTAACCTTAACCCTAACCCAACCCTAACCCAACCCTAACCCAACTCTAACCCAACCCTAACCCATCCCTAACCCAACCCTAACCCATCCCTAACCCTAACCCAACCCTAACCCTAACCCTAACCCATCCCTAACCCTAACCCAACCCTAACCCATCCCTAACCCAACCCTAACCCAACCCTAACCCTAACCCTAACCCTAACCCAACTCTAACCCAACCCTAACCCAACCCTAACCCAACCCTAACCCAACCCAACCCTAACCCAACCCTAACCCAACTCTAACCCAACCCTAACCCAACCCTAACCCTAACCCAACCATAACCCAACCATAACCCAACCCTAACCCAACCCTAATCCAACCCTAACCCTAACCCAACCCTAACCCTAACCCAACCCTAACCCTAACGCCGTGGGAGCAATGGGCTGTGGGACCATTGGGCTGTGGGAACATAGGGCTGACCCCTAATTTTTTGTGGTTAGCACTTTTTTTTCTCTTTTAATATGGAGCTTGAGGATAGGCCAGTGGTAGAATTTGGTGTTTAACTGGCTTATGGTTATCTCTGGATATCTTTATAATTACTGTCATTAAAAAAACTTTGTGTAATAAAAGTGCACTATGTAACTTTTCGGCTGGTCCGTCACCTGCTTGTTTCTATGGATATGTCATTGCTCTGCCTTATAGTCCTGCACGGGTTCGAGTACCCTCGGATACCCGACGGGTGAACCGCAAATTTGAATGAAACGGGTGAAAAATGTTGCGCTGTATTGGTGTGGGTTCGGGTCAGACGCAGGAGACCGCGGGTTTAATCTGCGGTTTACAAAACAACACGTGCGAACAAAAAACAGGGCTGTGTTTTAGTGAAATGCAAAAATGTTTTTACAAGATGATTAAATGTAAAATCCACATTTTTTTGATGCACATTCCCAGAAATCTCTGCCACTTTCATTTTCAAACCACGCCTGCCATGTCCTGCCGCTCAAAATGCTGGAAAGTAAATTAGTGAGCGGAGAGTGCAAAGTTGTGGCTCTTTTTTGGCTCTCGGGCTGATTTTCATTCGGGTGCGGTTCGGGTGTCGCTTTGTATTTACAGCGGGTCGGATCGGATGCTGAATTTTATTTAAATTTTGTCCGAAAATGGGTTGGTGCGGTGGTGGTTCCCCTCCTCGAACCGCCACCTTAACGTGGTGGAGGGGTTTGAGTACCCGAATGATCCCAGGAGCTATGTTGTCGGGGGCTTTATGCCCCTGGTAGGGTCACCCAAGGCAAACAGGTCCGGGGGGACGGGTCAGACGAAGAGCGGTTCAAAAGACCCCTATGATGACGCAAAAATCGAGGTCAGTGACGTCGCCCGGAAAGGCGGTACCGGGGCCCCACCCTGGAGCCAGGCCTGGGGTGGGTGCACGTGGGCGAGCGCCTGGTGGCCGGGCCTTTCCCCACGGGGCCCGGCCGGGCACAGCCCGAAGGAGCGACGTGGGACCGCCCTCCCCTGGACCCACCATCCGCGGGAGGAGCCATAGGGGCCGGGTGCAAAGAGATCTGGGCGGCAGTCGAAGGCAGGGGCCTCGGCGACCAGATCTCCGGACATGGAGACTAGCTCTGGGGACATGGAATGTCACCTCGCTGGGGGGGAAGGAGCCTGAGCTTGTGCGGGAGGTCGAGCGTTACCGGCTAGATATAGTCGGCCTCACCTCCACGCACAGCTTGGGCTCTGGAACCCAACTCCTTGAGAGGGGCTGGACTCTCCATTTCTCTGGCGTTGGCCGCGGGGAGCGGCGGCGAGCTGGCGTGGGCTTGCTTATAGCCCCACAGCTCAGCCGCTGCGTGTTGGAGTTTACCCCGGTGAACGAGAGGGTCGCGTCCCTGCGCCTTCGGGTCGGGGACAGGTCTCTCACTGTGGTGTCGGCCTATGGGCCGAACAGCAGTGCAGAGTACCCGGCCTTCTTGGAGTCTCTGGGAGGGGTACTGGACAGTGCACCGACCGGGGACTCCGTTGTTCTACTGGGGGACTTCAACGCCCATGTGGGCAACGACAGTGACACTTGGAGAGGGGTGATTGGGAGGAACGGCCTCCCTGATCTGAACCCGAGCGGTGTTCTGTTATTGGACTTCTGTGCTAGTCACAGTTTGTCCATAACGAACACCATGTTCGAGCACAAGGGGGTCCATCGGTGCACGTGGCACCAGGACTCCCTAGGCCGGAGGTCGATGATCGACTTTGTTGTCGTGTCGTCTGACCTCCAGCCGTGTGTCTTGGACACTCGGGTGAAGAGAGGGGCAGAGCTGTCAACTGATCACCACCTGGTGGTGAGTTGGGTCCGCTGGCGGAGGAGGAAGCCGGAAAGACCTGGCAGGCCCAAGCGTATCGTGAGGGTCTGCTGGGAACGTCTGGCGGAACCTTCTGTCAGTGTGGCCTTCAACTCACACCTCCGGGAGAGCTTCTCCCAGATCCCGAGGGAGGCTGGGGACATGGAGCCCGAGTGGGCTTCGTTCTCGGCCTCCATTGTCGATGCGGCCGTTCGTAGCTGTGGCCGTAAGGTCTGCGGTGCCTGTCGCGGCGGCAATCCCCGAACCCGGTGGTGGACACCGGAAGTAAGGGATGCCGTCAAGCTGAAGAAGGAGTCCTACCGGGCCTTACTGGCCCGGTGGACTCCTGAGGCAGCTGACGGGTACCGTCGGGCCAGCGTGCTGCAGCCCGGGCGGTTGCAGAGGCAAAAACTCGGGTCTGGGAGGAGTTCGGGGAGGCCATGGAGGAGGACTATCGGACGGCCCCAAGGAAATTCTGGCAAACCGTCCGGCGCCTCAGGAGGGGGAAGCGGCCCTTCACCAATACTGTTTACAGTGCGGGGGGAGAGCTGCTGACCTCGACTGGGGATGTCGTCGGGCGGTGGAAGGAATACTTTGGGGATCTCCTCAATCCCACCGTCATGTCCTCCGAAGAGGAGGCCGAGGCTGGGGACCCAGAGGCGGACTCATCCATCACCCTGGCCGAAGTCACTGAGGTGGTCAGAAAGCTCCTCGGTGGCAAGGCTCCGGGGGTGGATGAGATCCGTCCTGAGTACCTTAAGTCTCTGGGTGTTGTGGGGCTGTCTTGGTTGACACGTCTCTACAACATCGCGTGGCGGTCGGGAACAGTACCTCTGGACTGGCAGACCGGGGTGGTGGTCCCTCTGTATAAAAAGGGGGACCGGAGGGTGTGTTCCAATTACAGGGGAATCACACTCCTCAGCCTCGCCGGTAAAGTCTATGCCAGGGTGCTGGAGAGGAGAGTTCGGCCGATAGTCGAACCTCGGATTCAAGAGGAGCCTGGTCGTGGAACACTGGACCAGCTCTACACCCTCCATCGGGTGCTCGAGGGTTCATGGGAGTTTGCCCAACCAGTCCACATGTGTTTTGTGGACTTGGAGAAGGCATTCGACCGGGTCCCTCGTGGTGCCCTGTGGGGGGTGCTCCGGGAGTATGGGGTCCGGGGCCCTTTGCTAAGGGCTGTCCGGTCCCTGTATGACCGGAGCAGGAGCTGTGTTCGCATTGCCGGCAGTAAGTCAGACTTGTTCCCGGTGCATGTTGGACTCCGCCAGGGCTGCCCTTTGTCACCGGTTCTGTTCATTGTATTTATGGACAGAATTTCTAGGCGCAGCCAGGGGCCGGAGGGGGTCCAGTTCGGGGACCACAGGATTTCATCGCTGCTTTTTGCGGATGATGTTGTCCTGTTGGCTTCATCGAACCAGGACCTGCAGCGTGCACTGGGGCGGTTTGCAGCCGAGTGTGAAGCGGCCGGGATGAGAATCAGCTGTTCCAAATCCGAGGCCATGGTTCTCGACCGGAAAAAGGTGGATTGCCCCCTCCGGGTGGGTGGGGAGTCTCTGCCTCAAGTGGAGGAGTTCAAGTATCTCGGGGTCTTGTTCACGAGTGAGGGGAGGATGGAGCGCGAGATTGACAGGCGGATCGGTGCGGCGTCGGCAGTGATGCAGTCGCTGTATCGGACCGTTGTGGTGAAGAGGGAGCTGAGCCGAAAGGCGAAGCTCTCGATTTACCGGTCAATCTACGTTCCTACCCTCACCTATGGTCATGAGCTCTGGGTAATGACCGAAAGAACGAGATCGCGGATACAAGCGGCCGAAATGAGTTTCCTCCGCAGAGTGGCCGGGCGCTCCCTTAGAGATAGGGTGAGGAGCTCGGTCACACGGGAGGAGCTCGGAGTAGAGTCGCTGCTCCTCCACGTCGAGAGGAGCCAGCTGAGGTGGTTCGGGCATCTGGTCCGGATGCCTCCTGGACGCCTCCCTCGGGAGGTGCTCTGGGCATGTCCCACCGGTAGGAGGCCCCGGGGAAGACCCAGGACACGCTGGAGGGACTATGTCTCTCGGCTGGCCTGGGAACGCCTCGGGGTCCGTCCGGAGGAGCTGGAGGAAGTGGCTGGGGAGAAGGAAGCTTGGGAGCCCCTGCTTAGACTGCTGCCCCCGCGACCCGGCCCCGGATAAGCGGAAGAAGATGGATGGATGGATGGATGGATGGATGGATGGGTTGGTGCGGATTGAGGAATGACGGGTACGGGCAGGTGTGGTTTGTCAAAATCAGACCCGTGCAGGAGTCTGCCTGGAACCACAGTATGAACTTAAACAGTTCTACTTTACATTTATTCATTTACAGGTGGATTTATAGCTCAACAATACCTAGACAAACAGGGATTCTGACTGTGAGTGGGGTCGCCTCTCCACAGATCTGACCTGTAACCTGGTCTGGTTTGGTCTCCATGATGATAGAAAGGTTTAATACCACACTGTGAAACATATCAACACATAACACATTTAGATCATTACCTTTTATTGTTTTTCAAAGACTATTTGCTGAAAACAATATATTAGCATTAACCCCCTCCTCCACCTCCTGCTCTCCATGCTAAGCCCCTCCCCCTTCAGACCCATAAGTAGTTTCACAATGAAACTACTTCATATTAAATCCAGTTTGTCAGGTTTTGAGTACAGTTGTATTTTGTTTTTGTATATTTATAGAGAATTGTCATGTGGGAGCATGAGTGACATGGGTGTAGGCTTGTGGGCAGAGCAATGGAAAAAATCTTCAGCTAACCATAAGACAGGCTCGAACAGGCCCCAGAAGAGATGGCTAAATTATTGAATCATGTATGGATAAAATCTAAAACCTCTTCAGACAGGTTTTTAATGAGTGAACAATGTGACAACATGACGGACATCTCAAAAAATCTATTTTACTTAATACTCCCTCTTTAGCTCTAATTAAAGGGCCTATATTACTTGTGAGCTTTAAACCATGTTATAATTCTCAAAAACATGCCTGGAGTTTTGTTTTGTTTCATTGATGCATGTTTGAGTCTTCCTTTATTATTAGTCTGTCTGCATCTCCAGAGCTCAAAATGCTCTGTTCCACCTTGTGATGTCATGAGACGGTAGCTTTCAAGTAAACAGACCCTTTTACTTTTTGTGTACGAGAGATGAGCAATTCCAGGGCTGAAATCATCCAAATGATTCTAGTGAAGGTGTATGGAGTTTAAAAAGACAGTGGAGCACTTCCTGTATTACCGCATGACATCAAAAGGTGGAACGGAGTGTTTTCTGTTTGAGGGAAAAACTGAACCTAAATATGCAGGGTTAGTGTGTTGAACATGTGTGAATGAAACAAAACACAACTCCAGGCATGTTTTTGATGAGGAAATAACATTATTAGGTCAGAAAATAGGGTAATATGGGCCCTTTAAACTACATAAACTTCAGCTTTCTTTTTTAAGATTTTCAGTGATGAACAAAGTAACATTATACCCAAGGTCCGTTTACTCATGCCCGGTCTGTTTGAAGGCTTTTGTTTTCTCTGACTAACAGTATGTGCTCTGAACCTTGCTTTCTAAACACTGCTTGGAGTGAGTCACAGGAACAAAACCACACCAGAAATCCAAATGCAGATTCCAACGCGGAAGATGAATTTCCCTTAAGTGCACAAAATATTTCAGCGATTTATTCAGGCAGCTCAGGAATGCCCCACTTCTCTGTCCTCACTCCACTCCTAGAACAACCTCCACTACAGCTGCTCACAACAGACTGCTGTAGAACAAGTCGTAATAGCATTTTGAGTTTGCATTCATTAAAAGCGCCGCTGCTGATTTTGATGGTCTTAAAGGTGCATTGTGTAACTTTTCCGTCAAATGCTTTTCTCCATGGAGATGTTACTTTGTATTGAATGTTTCACAATATGTTATGAATATGTTATGATTGTGTTATGACTATATTATGATTGTGTTATGATTATGTAATGAATATGTTATGATTGTGTTATGATTATGTAATGAATATCTTTTGATTATGTTATGATTGCGTTATTACTATGTCATCATTATGCTATGTTATGAATATGTGATTATATGTGATGACTATGTCATGATTGTGTTATGACTATGTTGTCATTATGGTATGTTGTGAATATGTGATTAATATGTAATGAATATGTGATGATTGTGTTATGACTATTTTATGTTATGACTATGTTATGGTTCTGTTATTATTATGGGTCTGTGATTAATATGTAATGAATATATTATTATTATTGTGTTATGACTATGTTATGTTATGAATGTTATGGTTGTGTTATGATTATGCAATGATTGTTATTATTGTGTTATGTCTACATTATGATTATGTTACTATTGTTTTATGACTACGTTATGATTATGTTATGATAGTGTTATGATAGTGTTATTACTACTTTATGATTATGTTATGTTATGATGTTATTATGCCTCCCGCACTAAACTCATGGGGCCCGAGCCTGTGGACACTTGTCGGCTCCTTGGGCAGAGCGCAGTTTATCGAGGGCTGAGCCAAACTTCAGATGGTTTTACACAGTCTGTGATTTCAGTGCTGCCCAATGAGTGGATTTGTATTCAAGTCTGAATTTTGAATTAAGATATTACCTCCAGTGAGTATCACATAAAGCTTGTATATGGTAAAAACCTCGTCAGCTCCAGGGAAGGGACGTGCTATCGTTTGGCTTTAGCACTGACACGGCTTCTCTTAAAGGGACGGAGGCACCTTTCCTCTCTCACCACTGCCCTTCGACGCCTATTCACAGCGTCTCCGCAGCTCAGAGCCTCGTAAACACGAATTGGTTCACAGTTGAATAGTAAAATGATGCAGGACGGGTGCGTGGAGCCTCATTAAAATGCAAAATGCAGTTACCGCGGTCACTTGAGCCCCTGTGTGGTGTGATTGATCATACCAATAGCCCCGTTCACAACTTTCTGAGGCCATAGCTGAGTTTTGCAGTCACGGGATAAATCTAAACTACCTGCTTTAACAAAATATCTGTGCTGGGAAAAGACAAATTTGCTCAATTAAAACAAGTAGAGCCACTAATGCATTTGATTTCCAGTACCTGATGTAAAAAAGCCAATTTTTAAAAACATAACAACATAGATATTACACATACGCAAAAAGTAAATCCTGTGAAAATAAACAGAGAATTTAGAAATGGTTTATTAGATGATAGCTTAAAACCATTGGCCGCCTTCAAATCCACAAATCTGTTTTTCTTGGGTCTCCAAAAAATCACATACAATATTCCCCTCATGTGTATAGTATTTTCATGGTGTAGTAACCGTTATCCACAGTACTACAACTGATACTACAAGTCTGATATGGCCAGTGTGTGCTCCACGCTATCTTCTGAGGAACTGGTTGCATTTAGGAATATTATGGGGAATATATTTGAAAACTATTTTATAAAGGTGGAAATTGAAAACGGAAAACGAAATTGCACCTTGCTCACGTTTTAGTAACTGTCTCTCCATTTTCGGCAAGACCAAAACTAAGATAAAACTCTTCCATTCAGGGGATGCGTCATTTTCATACTGAACGTGGAAAAGGTAAGAAAACGCACACTGTGATTTTGATTTTAAAAGTTGTTCCTTCCTTTTTGTTCAACTATATTTCTCCATGAAAGACGCTGTATGTCTTGGCAATTTTCCAGGGTGGATTTTAAAGGTAATATTGTGTTTTTTAATATTCATTTTAAATACGTGGAGGTCACTTATTGTATGTTCTATTTGGTGGAACATGGCGGCACGGGCTTTAAAGCTGCACTGTGCAACTTTTCGGTTGGGGGTGCATCACCTGCTTGTTTCTATGCCACTGCTCTGCCTGAAATGTTCCACAGTATGACAATAAACAGCTCTACTTTACGTTTATTCTATTCCAGGTGGTCTTATAGCTCAGAAATACCTAGAAAAACAGGCATTCTGGCTCTGAGCGGGGTCACCTCTCCATAGATCTGACCTGTAACTTTGTCTCCATGATGACAGAAAGGTTTAAATGCCACACTGTGAAACATTCCAGACAAAGCAATAAGATCTCCACGGAGAAAAGCATTTGACCAGAAAAGTTACACAAACTCCTGCTGTTTATTCTGGCCTCCTTATTTCAGTGTCAACTCGGTGTAGATTATGAAGAACAGACTTTACTGTACCACCGAGGTATATGCAAATGTACAACCCAAGCATGATCCGAAACCTGCCTCCCATGAATTATAAATACCAGCGTGTTTGGCTCTGACAGCTTGTTAAAGTTTAGAGCAGTGTCACTTCTGTCAGGGCAGAGCAATATTGGACACTGTGTAAGAAAATGTGAGGAGGTGAAAAGAATGAATTTCAATGAGACATGTCCATTGTGTTGAGTTTCTCTAATTATTCCGCCAGGTAAGAGGGGTGATACATGGGTTTATTAGCGTGGGTGGTTTGAGCTGGAATATTCGTAATCTTAAAAATGAAGTGAGGAAATGAAAATGCTCTGTGCCTGATTTTTACTTTTCTAGTGGAGGGTTCGTCGCCTGCTTGTTTCGATATGTCCATCCATCCATCCATCTTTCGCTTATCCGGGGCCGGGTCGCGGGGGCAGCAGTCTAAGCAGGGGCTCCCAAGCTTCCTTCTCCCCAGCCACTTCGTCCAGCTCCTCCGGACGGACCCCGAGGCGTTCCCAGGCCAGCCGAGAGACATAGTCCCTCCAGCGTGTCCTGGGTCTTCCCCGGGGCCTCCTACCGGTGGGACATGCCCGGAACACCTCCCGAGGCGTCCAGGAGGCATCCGGACTAGATGCCCGAGCCACCTCAGCTGGCTCCTCTCGACGTGGAGGAGCAGCGACTCTACTCCGAGCTCCTCCCGTGTGACCGAGCTCCTCACCCTATCTCTAAGGGAGCGCCCGGCCACTCTGCGGAGGAAACTCATTTCGGCCGCTTGTATCCGCGATCTTGTCCTTTCGGTCATTACCCAGAGCTCATGAGCATAGGTTTCGATATATCACTGTTTTGTTTAGAATGTTCAGCTCTACCTTACATTGATTACATTTTTATAGCTCAAAAATATCTAGAAACTCAGATGTTCTGGCTGCAAACGGGGTCGCCTCTCCACAGACCTGACCTGTAACTTGGTCTGTTTTGGTCTCCATGAAGATAGAAAGGTTTAATGCCGTACTGTGAAACATTCCAGGCGAAGCAATAACGTCTTCATGGAGAAAATCATTTCACAGACCCTCCACTAGAAAAGTTACACAATGCACCTTTAAAAATCCTTTATTTTCATTATTGAGATAATTATTCCTATTTTGTTCGATTTAATATTTACTTAAAATGCATGATTTTTTTGGTAGTTTTGGTCATTCTTTATGGTTAATATGATTATTTGGCGATATTTGCTTAAAAATAATCTATTTACATGTTTCTTTCAGTTCATTATTGCTAAAGTTAATCATAAGTTTACTGAAGTAATGTTTATTTTTTGTATTATTTTGTGCTCTATGGCTCCTATATTTAAGGCGAGTACAGGTGCACCATGGGAGTGGAGTGGAGCTCATCACTTTTTGACCTACTGTAACTTTACCTGTTTAAATTCCCTTTTTTGTACGTTCATATGTCCTGAGTTATTCAGTAAAGACTTTTTTAAAATTGTACTTGGATTTATTTCACTTCTGAGACATTTTTAAAAGTGGAACAAGGTGCACAAAGCTTCAAATCTATGGCTTTACAAATGTAATCTAGCTAATAATAATAATCTAGCTAAGTTTAAAATGACCTAAATTAAGAACATTTTACTTTATTTGAGCAGATTCAACTTGACAGTAAAATGATCTACCAATGGAATAAGTGTGTTTTTGTAATTCAAGCAACGCTGGATTTTGTGTCTTGTTTTAAGTACAAAGAGTTGTTGTTTTTCTTATCTTAAGTGTAGAAAAGTATGTTCATTTCTGTGTGCACAATACTTGGGCCTCCTTTGGCATGAATCACTGCATCACTGCGCCGTGGCATGAAGTCACCCTGTGCAAAAAAGGCCTATCAAAAAATAATTTTAGAAAACACCCATTTTGAGGTAAAAATGCCCTGTTTTAAGTGAAATTATCTGCCAGTGCAGTAAGAAATGTTCACTTACCAAGTTTTCTTAAAACAACATGAAATAAGAATCTTGTTCTAAGCAGAAAACACTAGTTTCAAGTATTTATGGCAAGATTTTTCACCTTATTGGTTTGAGAAGGAAGTTAAAGAGGCTTAAACTGGCTTGATTTAATATAAAAAGTGCTTAGAATAAAGTGTAATATCTAAATAAGATAAATCAGGACATAGAATATCTTGAAACAAGTGAAAAAAAATCTCATCTTATTAAGTAAAAAAATCTTAAAATTGATCTTTTAAGATGAATCAACTTAATTCAAGTCAGTTTAACTATGCTAGAAAATCCTTTTTTGTCGTGCATTTTCTTAATTTAAGTACAAAAAGTCTTGTTCCACAGATCATTTTACATGTTAAGTGAAATTTATTCTCAAATCCTGATAAAACTTTCTTAATCCAAGTCATCCTAACTTGGCTAGATTCAGTTTCTGCAGTGAGACGCCAGCAGGTCTTTAAAAGATTTGCAAAGGGTAAAATTATAACCGGCAACATATTGTAAACCACATGCTCCGCTGATTCATTGTAACCTTTGGCTCACAGGTCTGAGTCCGTCTCGTATACGCAGATCTGCAGCAATAATCAAAATAAATAATGTTCCTCAATAAACTTTATGAGCTGTGAGCCCTGAGCCCGGTGCGTCTTTATGGTGAGTGCTTACAGTATTGGAGCAGTTGCACACAAAGCCAATAATCGCATTCACACAAGTACGCCATGTTTTATAGGCAGTGAACATTATCTGGATAAACTATTAAACTATAATAAACTATATAATAAACTGATTTGAATAGAACCATGAGCAGCAGATACACATTTCTATACTGGTGAAAGGAAAAGCCAGAAGAAACTGCTCAAAAATACAATCATTCCTTCCATGAATCGGGGCGACTCTCCACAGATCTGAAGCGTAATGTAGCCTAGTGCTGTAACCTGCTTGTCTCCCTTGTGATATAGGTTTCATCTAATACTGTGGAACATTCTAGACAAAAGGAGTAACATCTCCATGGAGACAAACATGTAGCAGACCCTCCACTAGTTTTAGAACATCTCAATAGATCTTATGCTCCATTGTATCACATTAATAATCCATGGGGTGTTTCTGTTGCTCAAAAACACAGTGATTGATGATGCGAATAGAGACGCCTCTCCACAGATCTGATTTGTGACGCAGTGTAGTGCCGTCGCCTGCTCGTGGGGGCTTCATCAGAAAATTCAAGGCCATCTACCAGATTTTTTTGTCCATATTTTTAAGCTCTCGGGGTCTAAATAAGTCCGCTGCGTGCTGTCGGCTATCAAAAGTGTTTTGTAGCCCCAGTTGTGTGCTTTAGCATGCTAGTTGTGAGCTTTACCGTCACTGCTAAGCTCCACAATGGTCTCTGAGATGTGAGGAATAACTTTGGCCCATGCAAATTGTGTAAAATGAACTAGATCTGTCTTTCATGTTTCGTCGTTTCATCATCCGCCGGCGTTGGCCCACTGTGTTTCCTGAAGTCCGCAGTCAACGCAGCATCGACCGGGACATTTTAGAACACTTCATTCTTCCTTCTACCGGCGAGCTTTATGGACGTGCTGATGTTATGTTCCAGCAAGACTTGGCACATGCCCACGCAGCCAAAGGGATCAAAAGATGGTTTCTTTACTTGGTTCTGGAGGACAGAGCCTTTCCGGTGGCTGCACCAAAACTGTGGAATGAGCTGCATTTGCACATTAGACAAGCCTCTTCTGTGCCTGTTTTTAAATCTCTTCTTTATTAGATTCTGTTTTATTGTTTTTATTAGTTTTGGATTTTTTGATTTTAGTTATAAGCTGTTTTATTGTTCTTATTGTCTTTATTTAACAATGTCCTGTGGCACTTTGGTCAACCTGTGTTGTTTTTATAAATAAAGTTGCAGTTGCAGTTGTTCTGTGTACAAAACCCTAACCATTTGTTCTTGTATGACCTATTTTAAATGCTTGTGTGTGTTTTGTAAAATAAATAAATAAATAAATAAATAAATAAATAAATAAATAAATAAATAAATAAATAAATAAAATAAAATAAAATAAAATAAAATAAAATAAAATAAAATTAAATTAAATTAAATTAAATTAAATTAAATTAAATTAAATTAAATTAAATTAAATTAAATTAAATTAAGAAATTAAATTAAATAAAAAAACATAATAAAATTAAAAAGTAAAATTAAATAAAAAATAATAATAAAAGAAAAGAAAAAAAGAAAAGAAAAGAAACGAAACGAAACTCGGCTGACCTGAACCCTATAAATCCGGGGTCTCCAACCTTTCGCTCTGCAGCCACCAGTAGCTCTCCACCCCCGGTATCTCTGAATTACACGTATTGTGCTTAATAACTAAAACTGGCTCGATTAAAAAGGCTATTACCATTGTCAAAGTCATTTTGAGGGCTAACGTTGTGCACTAAATAAACGCATAAACATATAACTGTGCAACATCTAAAGCTGTAGCTCTTCACTGGAAAAAAACAATATCCAGGTAAGTTAAAATGACTTAAATTAAGAACGTTTTACTTTATTTGAGTGGATTCAACTTGACAAGTGCAATGATCTGCCAGTGGAATAAGTGTTTGTTTTTTTAATTCAAGCAACATTTGATTTTGTTTCTTATTTTAAGTGTAGCAAGATGTATTTTCATATTTTAAGTACAAAACGTCTTGTTCCACTGGCAGATCATTGCACTTGTCAAGTGAAATTTACTCGCTTTGGGGCGCTATATAAATGCAATGAGTAATTAATTCATTAATTACTCAAATCATGGTAAAGCTTTCTGATTTTTGACTAGATTTTATTTGCAGTGTTAAATTTCTTGTGAGCACATAAATGAGGAGCACATTGGCATTTTCATGATGTAAAAGTAGCTCACTGGAGGAAAAGGTTCGTAGAGCCCGGCTATAGATACATCTGTCTAGAGGAAGATGAGACACCAGACCCAGCAATGCAGAGGACAACAATCCCCCTCCTTAAAACGAGAAAAATACACTTGTTTTAAGGTAAAATGTTCTAGAAACAAGAGAAATGATCTGCGAGTGCAGTAAGAGACATTTACGTATCAAGAAATCTTAAAATAAGAAAATATATCTAGGCCTTCATAAATCTCCAAATAAGGTAAAATCACTTATTCTAAGCAATAATCTAAGTTTGAAGTGATCTAAAATAAAGCATAAAACACTCATTCTAAGAATAAATTAAGATGAACATCTTAAAACTAGAATATAATACTTGTTATTGACTGTTTTATTCTTGATTTTAGTAAATGAATCTGAATTACATTCTTTATTTCCTTATTTTAAGACTAATGACCCCTGGGTAACTTACTGACAAATTGCAGCACCTAAAACTTTTAAAGCTTTTAGTCTTTCCATGTGACAAATAGAAGGTACAGAGATGATACAATTTCAGTCCAAAACTGACTGATTTACATCCATCAAAAATGTCTTAAACTCCATCTTAACACTTATTTTGTGCATTCTAACTAGTTTATAGATATAAAAAACAACTAAAGAAAAAAATATTTTCTTGAAATAAGCTTAATAATCTTACATATTGAGCAGTCATTTAGTACATACCCCTTAAAACAAGATAAATAAGATTTTTTTCTCTAGATTTAAGAGAATAAATCTTGGTTAGTTTTATTAAATTTGCAGTCCACTCTCACCAGAGCAGTGCCACACTACAAAAAATGATGATTAAACTGACTTGAATTAAACAGATTCATCTTAAAAGACCAATTTTAATATTTTTTTTTTACTTAATAAGATGAGATTTTTTGACTTGTTTCAAGATTTTACAACTTATTCTAAGCACTTTTTATATTAAATCAGTCCAGGTTAAGCCTCTTTAACTTCCTTCTCAAACCAATAAGGTGAAAAATCTTGCCATAAATACTTGAAACTAGTGTTTTTTGCTTAGACCAAGATTCTTATTTCATCTTGTTTTAAGAAAACTTAGTAAGTGAACATTTCTTACTGCACTGACAGATAATTTCACTTAAAATAGGGCATTTTTACCTCAAAATTGGTATTTGTTTTCTTATTTTTTGATAGGCCTTTTTGGACAGGGGGACTTCATGCCACAGCGCAGCGATGCAGTGATTCATGCCAAAGGAGGCCCAAGTATTGTGCACATAGAAATGAACATACTTTTCAGAATCCTGATATTCGTTTGTTTGTTTGTTGCTCTTATCTAATATTGTCATTTTCTGAGCCACAGTATGTTGGATTTTCATTATCTTTAAGCCACAATCATAACAATTCAAGAAATAAACTCACTTGAAATTTTTCACAATATTCAAATCTTCTGTACCTATACCACTTCGATAGGACAGAATATAATGCTTTTACAATTCTTTTCCCTCTGAGTCACGTCTGTGCTGTGTTAACATGCATGAGCTCCACACGCCGGCCGCCTCCTCTGTCTTTTCCCGCCTGCAGGATTCGCCGCACCTCAGCATATTATTTCAAAGTGCTCCCCAAACCTACAAAGTGGTTTCATGCTTCAGGGTGAGAGATGATGCGGAGCTACTGGAACGAACGCTGCGAAAACACACACGAAAAATGGACTACAAAATGGTTTCCCTTTTAGCTCCCCCGTGTAGACCTGAGACAAGCTGTTTTCATACGAGGGGAAATCTAAGGCTGAGGTGCCCCGTCCTGGTCTCTGTGCTGTCGAGTGAGCCTGTGGAAAATGTATGCTGTGTATTGACCGCAGACTATCTATAATGCATGTAGTAAATAAATAATCGCGATCCTAGCTGGTCGGTGGTGGGCTTTTCCTTATAGGGTGGAATAAGAGTCCAGGATAAGAAAAAAAAAAGTGCTTTCACCACTGACCCTGCTAGGCACATTTCTAGTGTTTGAATTTGCATCTGTTGATAAAAGACTTATTTTTTCATCTTCCTTTGACAAACTGTAACAATTTTCAGTTTAATATCTCGTCGTATTTTTGAGAATTCAAATGATTTTGTGTTTAGACCACAAAATCACAACTTTGTTTTCAGATTTAAAGGGTCTATTTTCTGATCTATATTACGGTGTTGTTTCCTCATCAAAAACAACCCTGGAGTCGTGTTTTGTTTCATTCCATTTACAGGCACAAATCCTGCACAAAAGATAAAAGGTAGGAGTTAATTTGAAAACTACCACTACATGACATCACAAGGTGGAACAGAGCATTTTGAGCTTTAGAGATGAAGACAGGCGAATAAACCAGGAGTGTGAATGAAACAAAACACAACTCCAGGTATGTTTTTGAGGAGGTAACAACATTATAACATGGCTTAAAACTGACAAGGGACAATTTTGTGTAGTAAAGGGGCTTTAAAATACAATCAAATTCTTACATTATTGATTTTACCCACATTGGCTGCATTGTTACGCACTATAATAGATTTAACCTTGTGCACATTGTCCGATGGCACTGTCAGATGACAGTGAGGCTTGAGCAAACCATAACCCTTTGCCTGAAATGTTCCACAGTATCCCAAATACAAACTTGTGTATTTCCATGGAGAGCAACAGGAATATTCTGTCAACTGGACACAGGTTTTTTGAGTTAGATCTGAATAACCCACTTGGATGAGCTGCAAAATGAAACCCTTCAAGGCCGACGGTATCGTAGATGATACAGGGAAAGATGTTTCACAGAACTGCGCTTAACTTTACAACTGTAAAAGATAGAAACTTTGTTTTTCCTCTGAAAGAGCGGACATAGAGCTCTCTGAGCACATGTTTTCCTACATCACACACGCTGTGTGATGATGTGTGCAAAACGAGTGCCCAATAGGAACTTTGTTTTTCACCCAACTCATGCGCTCCGTCCATTTCCATTGGCCAAAACTTTGCCAAAGAGTGAAGTGAGTCAAGATGGTCGACTGCTCTGAGTATCTGTGTTCAAAACAATTGAAAAAGTTGCTCTAAGTGGAGTTTTTTTCTCAAATAAATGCCAACTTACGTATCTTGGTCTACATAATTGTGCATCCCTTGCTATTTTTTATTTGAAAGGTTTATTTCACTGAAAATGTACAAATCCAAATGTAATAAACACCAGGGAAATGCAGAAGTGCTGTGGCTCTGGCCCTGGACCTGACAGGAATGGGGCAATTGCACTTTTTATTTTGTTTTGTGGGCAATAGTTTACTTACAGACTTGATATTTTGCAGTTTTGTAGCTAAGGCCCTAAATTAAATCCAAAAAGTTGTTTATGCCTGTTTGTATGAAAGAATATGAATTTTGTGCTGTTTTGTGCTGTGACAATTTTCATTTGTGCGAGTTTATTTCTAAAATTATTAATTATTATTTCTGCTGTAATTATAGGATGTCATTTCCTCTCAGCTGACGGCGGCAAAAAAAAAGTCTGTAACAGTCTTTAGTAATTTGCTTTTGATTCATATTTTATAGACTTTTCCACAGCCTGACATCGTTTTTGCCACTAGTTTTGCAGAATTTGCCGCCGTCAGCTGAGCAGAAATGACCTGCTATAATTACCGCAGAAATAATAATTAATAATTTTAGAAATAAACTGGCACAAATGAAAATCGTCACAGCACAAACAAAATACAAATGTTTTCTATAATGTTCTTCCTGTTTTGAGCTCTATTTAACATTTTGAGGGGCTGGACGACGTCATCGGCCGAAAATAAAACTGCAAATATCTTAAGAACCAGAATTGCACAAAACAAACTTTTTGCAGCACAAAACAACACAAACGACTGACATAGTTTTTGTTTAGGTTTGCGTTTGATGGGGCAACTTCACGGAGGTTATCTCCGCTACAGAAAAGTTACATAGCGCACCATATACACTTTTTTTTTTTTTTGAGATAGTAAAAGCTCTTCAGGTCCACCTATCAGGCTGGAGTAGCGAAGAATATTTTATCACCAACTCCTCTTGGACATTTGGGACTAATTAATAAGAAATGTTTTTGATAAGAGCGGAGACGGTGCAGATAGTGAGGGTAAGACAGGAGTGAAAACACAGAGAGGAATGGCAGTGCGTCCCGAGGGAGGGGAAGCTGAATTATGACACCACTTCCTCTCCTCCTGACTTCCTCAAAGGAGCGCAGACCAAAGCAAAGGGACTCTGTATAATGTCCATGTGTCAAAAACTCATTTCAGATCATTTCCAGTTAGATCTGGTGGTTTATTTTTGGTTGGTTTAGGTTTCTATCCATTTTATTCCTTGTTTAGTCCTTTTTTATTATTTGCAATTAATTCAGGGCTCAACTCAAAACATGCCCCCACCCCTATGAAATAACATCAAGGACCATGTTGTCCACCCTCCTGTGGGCTCACCACCTGCAGAGGGGTTCATGGGGGGGACAGGTGCTATGAGTATTGGGCAGCGAGATCCCCCGCGACCCAGCCGGATTAAGCCGGGAGAAGATGGAGGGATGGATGGCCACAGTATATATGTGATTTTTGTCTGCATAATATTAACATCAAAATATGACATGAAGAGAAGAAATACATACTAATGATAATAATAGTCAAATTAAGGTTTAGTTCTTGATGAGAAATCATTTTGTACCGTGTACTGGACTGCTTTAGTCAGATTAACCTGACTTCTTAAATGAGTATCACTGCTTGTTTTGTGTTGAATGAAAATGCCAAAGTACATCTCTTGTTTGTGAATTTTGTTTGCTGATAAGTTTAAAGGATTCTTTATTGATCCTTTGTGGGGAAAAAAAAGAATTCTCTGCATCTGACCCATTCACTGAATCAAACCTGAAGGTTTGGTCCGGAAATATTAAAAGAAAAGAAATTTTTGACAAAGAAAATGATTAGCCTTAGATTAAATATGAGAACTGAACTTCAATAAATGAATAATGGGGTCTGTCTCAGTAAAACTAAACTTAATAAAGTGTCATTATTTTCCAAATGAAACCTGCATTTCCTCATCTAGAAGCAGCACTGATGAAGAGGAGATTTGTTCTGAGTTTAGAAAAGCTGCCTCCTCACACCAAAGCACTGTCCAGTTACACTGATCCTTTAGATGTGCCTCTTTTCTCTTCTCTTGTTTTGTTTTCCTTGTGCCCAGTGAACATGTGTCTGTGACACTGAACTGTTGACAGAGTCTCATTTGAATCCAGAATCAAACCTGTGTGTGCCTTTAAGTGGAGCTGCTCGCTGCTTCCTCCTCACATCTACACAGAGCAGTGGTGCAGTCTGGCTCCTCCCACAGCTCTCACTCCACTCTTACGTTTCATTTGTGTTAAAGTGAAAGTGGCTCTGATTCAGGAGAGATGGCGCAGAAAGCAGTCGACACAGAAGCCTTTTCCTGCTCCGTGTGTTTGGATCTACTGAAGGATCCCGTGACTATTCCCTGTGGACACAGCTACTGCAGGAACTGTGTCCAAAAACACTGGGACCAAGAGGACGAGAAGCAGCTCTACAGCTGTCCTGAATGTCGCCTCACCTTCAGCCCCAGACCTGCCCTGGTCAAACACATCCTGTTAGCAGGTTTAGTAGAACAACTGAGGATGACTGGGCTCACAGCGCCCCCCGCTGACCGCTGCTATGCCGGACCTCAGGATGTGTCCTGTGATGTGTGCACTGGGAAAAAGCTGAAAGCTGTCCAGTCCCGTCTGCAGTGTGTGGCCTCTTACTGTGAGCGCCACCTACAGCATCATTATGACTCTGCAGCATTAAAGAAACACCAGCTGGTGGCGCCCTCACACACACTCCAGGAAAACATCTGCTCTGAACACGACGAAGTGAAGAAGATGTTCTGCCGCACTGAGCAGCAGAGCATCTGCTACCTCTGCTCTGTGGACCAGCACAAGGGCCACGACACAGTGTCCTCTGCAGCAGAGAGGGCTCAGAGACAGGCAGAGCTGCCGGCCAGGAGGGCCCTGCTGCTCCAGAGCCTCCAGCACAAAGAGACAGACCTGAAGAAGCTCCAACAGGAGGCCCAGGAGATCAGCCGCTCTGCCCAGACAGCAGTGCAGCGCAGCGGGGACAGCTTCACAGAGATGGCCCTTCTCCTGGAGAAAAGACGCTCTGAAGTGGAGCAGCAGATCCGCTCCCAGGAGCAGAGCCAACTGAGCCGAGTCCAAGAGCTCCAGGACCAAGTGCAGCAGGACGTGAGTGAGCTGAAGAGGAGCCTCTCGGAGCTGGACACACTGGCCCTCACCCAGGATCATAACCAGTTTCTACAGCTCTACACTTCACTGTCCACAGACACACAGAGCACAGAGCCAGTCAGGATTGACACAGGGCCCCGGAGATACTTTGAGGACGTGAACAGAGCTGTGTCAGAGCTCAGGGACAAAGTGCAGCTCACTCTGGAGGAGGGTCTGACCAACGTCTCACAGGCTCTGAGTCGTGTGGAGGTTTTACTGTCACCAGCTGAACCCAGCTCCAGAGAGGACTTCTTACAATACTCTACAGAAATCACTCTGGATCCAAACACAGCTCACACCAAACTGTCTCTGTCTGATGGAGACAGAAGAGCAACATTTATGAGTGAAAAACAGAGATATCCTGATCATCCAGACAGATTCAGGAACATTTATCAGGTCCTGAGCAGAGAGGGTCTGATGGGCCGCTGTTACTGGGAGGTGCAGTGGAGCGGGGACTGGGTCCGTATAGCAGTTTCATACAAGGATATTCAGAGAAAAGGTGATGAATCTGCATTTGGATTCAATGATAAATCCTGGACCTTATGCTGTGACAAAACAAGTTATTCATTTATATTTAACTCAGTCGTGTCCCAGGTCTCAGGTCCGGTCTCGTCCAGAATCGGGGTTTACCTGGACCACAGTGCAGGGGTTTTGTCGTTTTACAGCGTCTCTGAAAGTACCATGAGCCTCCTCCACAGAGTCCAGACCACTTTCACTCAGCCTCTCTACACTGGGGTGTGGTTGTGCGGGAGAACTGGAAACACTGCACATTTCCCTAAACTCAAATAGCAGCTTTGTTCTCCACAGTTTGGGATCAAATTTGTGCCTCTTATTTTTAAATAATGAGTTAAAAGTTTAAATTACTATTTATGAGGATTGATACGTACAAATCTATTCTGAAACTAAGATCAAAACTAGATTCTCATTTGGGCAAGTGGAAATACTGGAAAGGAAAAAAAACATATTGTAATATTACAAAGAAACTAGGAAAATATTGTCTGTGGAAATACTGTTCTTATTATTGTTGTGGCATCAAAACCGATCTTGAAATTATTTTAACATTGTTTTTATGTACAAATGTATTTTCAGCAGTGGTGGAGGAAGTACTCGATTTTGTTACTTAAGTAAAAGTACAGATACCGGAGCAGAAAAAAAGACGTAAAACTCAGTATCACATGAAAAAATCAACTTAATCATAAAGTTTTAATTTCCTGTTTAAAAATGTAATTATAGAGTAAAAACCTGCATATTTTTAGATCTACTGAAGCTTCTGTTGTGATTCTGATAAAGATTTGTGCTGAAATTTGTTCAACAGAATCAATAGAATGAGTTGTTTTTTTCATGTTTTTATGTGTAAATATTTGTTGTAAACTCAAACTACAAACATGTTCCAAATAATCCCCTCAGCCTTTTCAGCACGTCTCAGACAAGAAGAAAAATACTTTTACTTTTCAGTTCAGTTCAAAAATGTAGTGTTGTAGAAAGTACAGATACCTGCTCTAAAATGTAGTGAAGTCAAAGTAAAAAGTATCCAGTACAGATACCTAAAGTTTTTACTTGAGTACAGTACTTTACTACTTTTACTTTGTTTCATTCCACCTCTGATTTTCAGCTGCATTATGCTGATTATTTTGTCAAACATTTATAAACTTGATGACAGACGACATGTGGAGAATTAATATTCTGACCAAAACCGAGCAAACTTTCCATAATATTGAGTCCTAATGTTGTGTGTCCCACGACAACACAATGATGCACTATTACTGTCGTACTATTAGTGGAAAACTACACACATATTTTCCACAGATTTAAAATCAGAGCATTTTCACTTGATTTCCAAATGTTATTCCTCATGTAATGTAACTGTGTCACTCTTTTCTTTATCCTCGTGTCAAACTGTGATTGTTTCTGTCATTTAAAACACCAATGATACTGTTTTTGTTCTACGGGCTCCTCTGTGTCCATTTTCACTGTGTTTTTGTTCATTATTAAATTATCACTCTTTAAATTTTTTGTTTTAGGGTCTGCTACCTTTTCCTAACGGAGATTTCATTGCTTTGCCTGGAATGTTCCACAGTATGGCATTAAGATTATGATCTGTAGCTTTAATCCTATTAGTAAAAGTTGCTTTGGGTCACATCATGGGAACACTGGTTATACAAAGGTGAATGTTTGACACTGTTTGAAATCAGCAATAAACTCATAAATCCCTTTGTTTTCCTGTGGCCTTTTCTGTCCCCAAACCTCAAATACAAAGTCAAGTTGTAAAATAGGCTGTGTTCACCTGACATCACAACACTCTAGGATCCTTATAGTTTCACACTGAGCTGGAGGACAGGTCAGAGTTCACTGGGGGAATGTGCTGTTTCACTGTCACACTGCAGATTATGGGGAATATCTCTGTCATTACTGGGCCTATCCACATGAAACACAAACAGGTTTGGCTCCTGCTCTGTGCAAGTGAACAAGGGCGTGTCATTATTCACACACAAACACGTGGTTGTCGTCGGCTGAAAGAACTTGAAGCCATAAGATCAAATATGACAAGTGTGTGGAGCCAATCCACAGAAGTGAGCAGCTATTTAAACCTCCCTGTGGAAGCAGAGACGCACTAGAGCGCACAATACAAGCTTTATGTGGGGATTGTCTGTGTGTCTTTATAATGTTCTGCCTGTTAATGTTCTGCTCTGCTCCAAACAAGGCTTTATTTACAAAAGGAAGACTCGCTGAGAAGAATCTTTAGGTAAAAGGAGGTCAGAGGTCGTGAGCATGTAGTGATCAGTCGTGCAGCGCTGTGTGTGTGTCGTGAGTGCGTCAAACTCAAAGACAAACTCAAACGTGCAGAGTCCAAAGGAGCTTGGAGACGCCCAGCAGCAGTGAGGCAGGGCCAGAGCGCACAGGCCCAGTGGGACAGAGCTCGTCCACTTCCTGGTTTTAGGGGCCCATGTGACCAGGAGGCGGAGCAACAGGCAGAGAGACAGCAGTGTGTGAGGGGAGCAGATCTACACAGAGAGAGACACACTCCCTCCCAAGAGCCACACCAGCCTCCAACTACAACTCGACGACCTGTTCACAAGAAGAGTCACAATCATTGGTCTCATTTGGGCCTTTTCCACACTCCGTTCTCAGTGGGGGAAGTTACTGTTGTGGTCACAGCTGCCCTGGGGTCGACTGACGGAAGTGCAAATCTGAGCCATCGGCCCCTCTGACCTTCACCAACGCTCACACACACCACATTTATGACCCTAAGGACACATGAAGGACTGGACCAGGACTAAAGCAGGACTAAAGCAGGACTGGACCAGGACCAGACCAGGACTAGTCCAGGACTAACCAGGACTAAACCAGGACTAACCAGGACTAAACCAGGACTAAACCATGACTAAACCAGGACTAAACCAAGACTAAACCAGGACTTAACCAGGACTAAACCAGGGGTAACACAGGACTAAACAAGAACTAAAACAGGACCAAACCAGGACTAAAGTAGGATTAAACCAGGAATAAACAAGGACTAAACCAGGACTAAAGCAGGACTAAACTAAGACTATCCCAGGTCTAAATCAGGACTAGACCAGGACTAAATAAGGACTAAACCAGGACTAAACCAGGACTAAACCAGGACTAGAGAAGGACAAAGCCAGGACTAAAGCAGAACTAAACCAGGACTAAACAAGGATTAAACCAGGACTGGACCAGGACTAAACAGGGACTAAACCAGGACTAAACTAGGACTTAACCAGGACTAAACCAGGGTTAACACAGGACTAAACAAGGACTAAAAAAGGACTAAACCAGGACTAAAGTAGGATTAAACCAGGAATAACAAGGACTATAACAGGACTAAATGAGGACTAAACAAGGACTAAACCAGGACTAAACCAGGACTAGACCAGGACTAGACTAGGACTAAACCAGGACTAAACCAGGACTAAACCATAACTAAACAGGACTAAACCAGGACTAGACCAGGACTAGACCAGTACTAAACCAAGACTAAACCAGGACAAAACAAGGACTAAACCAGGACTAAACCAGGACTAAAGAAGGACTAAAGCAGGACTAACCAGCTCTAAACCAGGACTACACCAGGACTAGACTTGGACTAAACCAGGACTAAACCAGGACTAAACCGGGACTAACCAGGACTAAACCAGGACTAGACAAGGACTAAACCAGGACTAAAGCAGGACTAGATTAGGACTAGACCAGGACTAAACCAGGACTAAACCAGGACTAAAGCAGGACTTAAGCAGGACTAGATTAGGACTAGACCAGGACTAAACCAGGACTAAATCAGGAAAAGACCAGGACTAGACCAGGACTAATCAGGACTAAACCAGGACTAAAGAAAGGCTAAAGCAGGACTAACCAGTACTAAACCAGGACTAAACCGGGACTAAGCAGGACTAAACCAGGACTAGACCAGGATTAAACCAGGACTAAACAAGGACTAAAGAAGGACTAAACCAGACCTAAAGCAGGACTAACCAAGACTAATCCAGGACTAAACCGGGACTAAACCAGGACTAAACCAGGACTAACCAGGACTAAATCAGGACTAGACCAAGACTAGACCACGACTAAACCAGGACTAAACCGGGACTAAAGAAGGGCTAAAGCAGGACTAAACCAGGACTAACCAGGACTAGACCAGGACTAAAGCAGAACTAAACCAGCACTAAACCAACACCGGACCAGGACTAAACCAGGACTAAATCAGGACTAGACCAGGACTAGACCAGGACTAAACCAGGACTAAATCAGGACTAGACCAGGACTAAACCAGGACTAAACCAGGACTAGACCAGGACTAGACTAGGACTAAACCAGGACTAAAGAAGAACTAAACCAGGACTAAAAGAGGACTGAACAAGGGCTAGACCAGGACTAGACCAAGACTAAACCTGGACTAACCAGGACTAAAACAGGACTAAACCAAGACTAAAACAAGTACTAGACCAGGACTGAACCAAGACTAAACCAGGACTAGACCAGGACAAAACAAGGGTTAAAGCAAGACTAAATCAGGCCAAAACCAAGACTAGACCAGGACTAAACCAGGACTAAATCAGGACTAGACCAGGACTAAACCAGGACTAAACCAGGACTAGACCAGGACTAGACTAGGACTAAACCAGGACTAAAGAAGAACTAAACCAGGACTAAAAGAGGACTGAACAAGGGCTAGACCAGGACTAGACCAAGACTAAACCTGGACTAACCAGGACTAAAACAGGACTAAACCAAGACTAAAACAAGTACTAGACCAGGACTGAACCAAGACTAAACCAGGACTAGACCAGGACAAAACAAGGGTTAAAGCAAGACTAAATCAGGCCAAAACCAAGACTAGACCAGGACTAAACCAGGACTAAACCAGGACTAAACAAGGACTAAAGAAGAACTAAACCAGGACTAAAAGAGGACTGAACAAGGGCTAGACCAGGACTAGACCAAGACTAAACCTGGACTAACCAGGACTAAAACAGGACTAAACCAAGACTAAAACAAGTACCGGTACTAGACCAGGACTGAACCAAGACTAAACCAGGACTAGACCAGGACAAAACAAGGGTTAAAGCAAGACTAAATCAGGCCAAAACCAAGACTAGACCAGGACTAAACCAGGACTAAACCAGGACTAAACAAGGGCTAAAGTAGGACTAAATGGTCCTACTAATGGCGGCTGCAGTGGCTGAGTGGCTAGCACTCATGCCTCACAGCAAGAAGGTTGCGGGTTCGATCCCCGGGTCGCCCGGGCCTTTCTGTGTGGAGTTTGCCCGTGTCTGGATGGGTTTCCTCCGGGCACTCCGGTTTCCCCCATCAAACTCAAAAAACATGCACTGTAGGTGTGAAAGTTGTGTGAGTGAGTGTTGGTGGTGGTGGTCGGAGGGACCGTTGGCGCCGCTTGGCTTGGCAGCCGCGCCTCCGTCAGTCTGCCCCAGGGCAACTGTGGCTAAAACAGTAGCTTACCACCACCGGGTATGGAGTGAATGAAGAATGCTCTTTAAAATCAGGACTAGACCAAGACTAGACCAGGACTAAACCAGGACTAAACAAGGCTTAAATCGGGACTAAAGAAGGGCTAAAGCAGGACTAAACCAGGACTAACCAGGAATAGACCAGGACTAAAGCAGAACTAAACCAGCACTAAACCAAGACTGGACAAGGACTAAACCAGGACTAAATCAGGACAAGACCAGGACTAGACCAGGACTAAACCAGGACTAAATCAGGACTAGACCAGGACTAAACCAGGACTAAACCAGGACTAGACCAGGACTAGACTAGGACTAAACCAGGACTAAAGAAGAACTAAACCAGGACTAAAAGAGGACTGAACAAGGGCTAGACCAGGACTAGACCAAGACTAAACCTGGACTAACCAGGACTAAAACAGGACTAAACCAAGACTAAAACAAGTACCGGTACTAGACCAGGACTGAACCAAGACTAAACCAGGACTAGACCAGGACAAAACAAGGGTTAAAGCAAGACTAAATCAGGCCAAAACCAAGACTAGACCAGGACTAAACCAGGACTAAACCAGGACTAAACAAGGGCAAAAGTAGGACTAAATGGTCCTACTAATGGCGGCACGGTGGCTGAGTGGCTAGCACTCATGCCTCACAGCAAGAAGGTTGCGGGTTCGATCCCCGGGTCGCCCGGGCCTTTCTGTGTGGAGTTTGCCCGTGTCTGGATGGGTTTCCTCCGGGCACTCCGGTTTCCCCCATCAAACTCAAAAAACATGCACTGTAGGTGTGAAAGTTGTGTGAGTGAGTGTTGGTGGTGGTGGTCGGAGGGACCGTTGGCGCCGCTTGGCTTGGCAGCCGCGCCTCCGTCAGTCTGCCCCAGGGCAACTGTGGCTAAAACAGTAGCTTACCACCACCGGGTATGGAGTGAATGAAGAATGCTCTTTAAAATCAGGACTAGACCAAGACTAGACCAGGACTAAACCAGGACTAAACAAGGCTTAAATCGGGACTAAAGAAGGGCTAAAGCAGGACTAAACCAGGACTAACCAGGAATAGACCAGGACTAAAGCAGAACTAAACCAGCACTAAACCAAGACTGGACAAGGACTAAACCAGGACTAAATCAGGACAAGACCAGGACTAGACCAGGACTAAACCAGGACTAAATCAGGACTAGACCAGGACTAAACCAGGACTAAACCAGGACTAGACCAGGACTAGACTAGGACTAAACCAGGACTAAAGAAGAACTAAACCAGGACTAAAAGAGGACTGAACAAGGGCTAGACCAGGACTAGACCAAGACTAAACCTGGACTAACCAGGACTAAAACAGGACTAAACCAAGACTAAAACAAGTACTAGACCAGGACTGAACCAAGACTAAACCAGGACTAGACCAGGACAAAACAAGGGTTAAAGCAAGACTAAATCAGGCCAAAACCAAGACTAGACCAGGACTAAACCAGGACTAAATCAGGACTAGACCAGGACTAAACCAGGACTAGACCAGGACTAGACTAAGACTAAACCAGGACTAAAGAAGAACTAAACCAGGACTAAAAGAGGACTGAACAAGGGCTAGACCAGGACTAGACCAAGACTAAACCTGGACTAACCAGGACTAAAACAGGACTAAACCAAGACTAAAACAAGTACTAGACCAGGACTGAACCAAGACTAAACCAGGACTAGACCAGGACAAAACAAGGGTTAAAGCAAGACTAAATCAGGCCAAAACCAAGACTAGACCAGGACTAAACCAGGACTAAACCAGGACTAAACAAGGACTAAAGAAGAACTAAACCAGGACTAAAAGAGGACTGAACAAGGGCTAGACCAGGACTAGACCAAGACTAAACCTGGACTAACCAGGACTAAAACAGGACTAAACCAAGACTAAAACAAGTACCGGTACTAGACCAGGACTGAACCAAGACTAAACCAGGACTAGACCAGGACAAAACAAGGGTTAAAGCAAGACTAAATCAGGCCAAAACCAAGACTAGACCAGGACTAAACCAGGACTAAACCAGGACTAAACAAGGGCAAAAGTAGGACTAAATGGTCCTACTAATGGCGGCACGGTGGCTGAGTGGCTAGCACTCATGCCTCACAGCAAGAAGGTTGCGGGTTCGATCCCCGGGTCGCCCGGGCCTTTCTGTGTGGAGTTTGCCCGTGTCTGGATGGGTTTCCTCCGGGCACTCCGGTTTCCCCCATCAACTCAAAAAACATGCACTGTAGGTGTGAAAGTTGTGTGAGTGAGTGTTGGTGGTGGTGGTCGGAGGGACCGTTGGCGCCGCTTGGCTTGGCAGCCGCGCCTCCGTCAGTCTGCCCCAGCGCAACTGTGGCTAAAACAGTAGCTTACCACCACCGGGTATGGAGTGAATGAAGAATGCTCTTTAAAATGCTGTGTAAAGCGCTTTGGGGACATGTGTCTGTGTAAAGCGCTATACCTAAATCAGGCCTAAACCAGGACTAGAGAAGGACTGAACCAGGAATGAACCAGGACTAAACCAGGATTAAACCAGGACTAGACCAAGACTAGACCAGGACTAAACCGGGACTAAACAAAGGAAAAAGTAGGACTAAATCAGGCCTAAACCAGGACTAGAGAAGGACTGAACCAGGAATGAACCAGGACTAAACAAGGACTAAACAAGGACCAAACCGGGACTAAACCAGGACTAGATCAAGACTAGACCAGCACTAAACCAGGGCTGAACAAGGATTAGACCAGGACTAGACCAGGACTGAAAAAGGACTAGACAAGGACTAGAACAAGACTAAACCAAAACTAAAACAAGATTAAAACATGTACTAAACCAGGACTAAACCAGGACTAAACCAGGACTAACCAAGACTAATCCAGGACTAAACCAGGACTAAACCAAGACTAAACCAGGACTAGACCAAGACTTGACCAGTACTAAACCAGGACTAATCCACTACTAAAGCAGGACTAAACCAGGTCTAAACCAAGAATAAACCAGTAGTATAATATATTTAAAATGTTATTCCTCGTGTAATGTAAGTGTAAGTCTGGGCTTTATCATCATGTTAAAAGTGATTTTCTTATTTCATCTAAAACACCAACGGTTTATGTTTGTTCTCTGTTCCTCTGTATATTTCAGTGTATTTAGTGATAAGTTTTGGTCATAATTGTAAAAGTTGCTCAGGGTCACATCATGGGGAACACTGGTTATACAATGTTATATATAGTTCTGTCTAACTGTTCCTGAACGTGTCCTGTAACATTATCAGTGTCTTTGGTCAACTCGTGTCAAAGAAGTTTTATGCTCTGCTCTTGTAGTGATAAAGAGAAGTTTGAATTTCTTTCAAAAACACTGAATATCCCAGAGCAGGGGTCGGGAACCTATGGCTCGTGAGCCATATATGGCTCTTCTGATGATTGCATATGGCTCTCGGATAAAACTAAATATTCTCACTTGTTTTAATCCATCCATTGATTTTTCACTGCTCATGTCCCGTTTAGCGCTGTAGGAGCAATTGATACTGGCCTACGTTGGCCGTTTGCTTGGTAAAATAGGTAAACGCCCCCCTTTTGAATCAGTCTGCTCGGTCATTAACTCAAAGCTAACCCTTCGACGAAGATGGCGAAAAGAAAAAAAGATGATGAGTATCGTACATTTATGGACGAATGGACCGAAGAATTTGCCTTTGTGGAGAGAGCAGGTTCTGCGGTGTGTCTAATTTGCAATGACAAAATTACATCGATGAAACGGTCGAATGTAAAGCGGCACTTTGACACACGCCATGCTACCTTTGCATCAAAATACCCCGCGGGAGACAGCAGAAAGAAAGCGTGCCAAGAGCTACTGAGCAAGGTGCAAGCTAGCCAGCAGCAACTCCGCGTATGGACCCGGCAAGGTGACTATAATTCCGCTAGCTTTGCTGGATCTTTAGCAATAGTGCGGAACGGAAAACCATTCACAGATGGCGAGTATGCTAAAACGTTCATGCTGGATGTAGCCAATGAACTTTTTGATGATTTTCCGAACAAAGACAAGATAATCAAACGGATACAAGACATGCCTCTGTCGGCAAGAACTGTTCATGATCGTACCATCGTGATGGCAAAAAAAGTGGAGGAAACGCAAGTGAAGGACATAAATGCAGCGCCGTTCTTTTCCCTGGCTTTGGATGAGTCAACAGACACGAGCCATTTGTCGCAGTTCAGCGTGATTGCAAGATATGCTGTTGGTGACACACTGCACGAAGAAAGTCTTGCTGTTCTGCCATTAAAAGGGTCCACAAGAGGTGAGGATTTATTCAAGTCTTTCATGGAGTTTGCTCACGAAAAAAAATTACCTATGGATAAACTTCTCTCAGTGTGTACTGATGGTGCTCCGTGTATGGTGGGGAAAAACAAAGGATTTGTGGCGCTTCTCCGTGAACATGAAAATAGACCCATCCTAAGTTTCCATTGCATTCTACACCAGGAGGCACTTTGTGCTCAGATGTGTGACAGGCAGTTTGGCGAAGTGATGTCGCTGGTCATTCGTGTGATCAACTTTATTGTTGCCCGAGCCTTAAATGATCGCCAGTTTAAAACACTGCTGGATGAAGTTGGAAATAACTATCCTGGTCTGCTTTTGCACAGCAATGTGCGTTGGTTGTCAAGAGGGAAGGTGCTTAGCCGTTTTGCGGCTTGCCTGAACGAAATCCGGACTTTCCTTGAAATGAAAGGCATCGAGCATCCTGAGCTAGCCGAAACTGAGTGGCTCCTCAAGTTTTACTATCTTGTAGATCTGACTGAACATCTAAACCAGCTCAACGTGAAAATGCAAGGCATTGGAAATACAGTGTTATCCCTTCAACAAGCTGTGTTTGCTTTTGAAAACAAGCTGGAGCTTTTCATCATGGATCTTGAAACAGGTCGTTTACTACATTTTGAAAAACTGAGACAATTTAAAGATGCATGCACAGCAAGTGAGCCCATTCAAAACGTTGATCTCCACCAGCTAGCTGACTGCACATCCAGTCTCCTACAGTCCTTCAAAGCACGCTTTGGAGAATTTCGTGAACACACTCGTCTTTTTAAGTTCATCACCCATCCAAACGAGTATTCAGTGAACACATCCGACCTGAGTTACATTCCTGGTGTCTCCGTCAGAGATTTTGAAGCAGAAATGGCTGACCTGAAGGCCTCAGACATGTGGGTGAATAAGTTCAAGTCACTGAATGAAAATTTGGAAAGAATCACACGACAGAAAGCGGAGTTGGCCAGCAAGCACATGTGGACAGAATTGAAAAAAATTCACCCCGAAGACCAGTTGATTCTCAAAACTTGGAACGAACTTCCTGTCACATACCACACACTGCAGCGTGTGAGTATTGCTGTATTGACCATGTTTGGATCTACGTATGCATGTGAGCAGTCATTCTCACATCTTAAAAACATCAAGTCCAACCTACGATCACGTTTAACGGATGAAAGCCTCAACGCTTGCATGAAGCTTAACCTCACCAAGTACCAACCAGACTACAAAGACATCAGCAAATCCATGCAGCACCAGAAGTCGCATTAATGGTGAGTATTATAACAACATATAACAACATTAATAAATTCAGAGGCTTATTATACTGACATTTAGTTGAATTCACTTTTAAAATATATTATATGGCTCTCACTGAAATAAATTTCCAATTTTTTGCTTACATGGCTCTCTTGGTCAAAAAGGTTCCCGACCCCTGTCCCAGAGAGTTAAAAAGGCCCCTGCCTCCGTCTGAGATTATAACATCACCGTATTACAGAACGTGAACACAGCCGATGAGACGAGGAAACACTCAGGGACATTGTCGTCTGTTTAAAGGACTTAAAGCCACAAGATTAACAGGACGAGTTTGTGCTGCTGTCACCTGACAAAACTAAAACACTTCAACGTTTGTGTCATTTCACTTATTATATTTCTGACAAAAACAAATTGAAGTCCCTCAATCTAAAATTAGGACCTGAAATTGCAGAAAGTCTTGAACCTATTTTAAAATGAAGACTTAAAGATGCATTGTGTAACTTTGGTGGTGTTTTTCTTGAGGGAGATGTTACATTGCTTTAATTGGTATGTTCCACAGTGTGGCATTAAAAGTCTATTCAGCCTTTGTTTCATTACAGGTGAGTTTATTGTTCAGAAATACCTGTAAGAACATCATTCTTGTGTGAACGGGCGCCTCTCCACAGAACTGATCTGTCCCTTGGCCTGTTTGCCTCGATGGTGACTGACACATTTAATGCTTTACTCTGAAACCTCCCAGGCTGAACAGTTGAGTACATCTCCATGGAGACTTGAAATTGGCGTACCCTCTCCAACAAAAGTTACACAGTGCACCTTTAAAGTGTCCATTTCAGACCAGGAGCTTTAACATTTGAAACTAGACGGACACAACAGTAAATATATTATAAGAAAAGTCATGATTTGACCAAGAAAATTAGATATAAAATTAGATCAAATATGAGAACAGAGTAAATCTGTGAAGTGCAAAGAGACTAAACCAGGACTAACACAATAAATAATGAGGTCTAAAACTAAACTTAATCAAGTGTTATTATTTTCCAAATGAAACCTGCATTTCCTCATCTAGAAGCAGCACTGATGAAGAGGAGATTTGTTCTGAGTTTAGAAAAGCTGCCTCCTCACACCAAAGCACTGTCCAGTTACACTGATCCTTTAGATGTGCCTCTTTTCTCTTCTCTTGTTTTGTTTTCCTTGTGCCCAGTGAACATGTGTCTGTGACACTGAACTGTTGACAGAGTCTCATTTGAATCCAGAATCAAACCTGTGTGTGCCTTTAAGTGGAGCTGCTCGCTGCTTCCTCCTCACATCTACACAGAGCAGTGGTGCAGTCTGGCTCCTCCCACAGCTCTCACTCCACTCTTACGTTTCATTTGTGTTAAAGTGAAAGTGGCTCTGATTCAGGAGAGATGGCGCAGAAAGCAGTCGACACAGAAGCCTTTTCCTGCTCCGTGTGTTTGGATCTACTGAAGGATCCCGTGACTATTCCCTGTGGACACAGCTACTGCAGGAACTGTGTCCAAAAACACTGGGACCAAGAGGACGAGAAGCAGCTCTACAGCTGTCCTGAATGTCGCCTCACCCTCAGCCCCAGACCTGCCCTGGTCAAAAACGTCCTGTTAGCAGGTGTAGTAGAACAACTGAGGACGACTGGGCTCACAGCGCCCCCCGCTGACCGCTGCTATGCCGGACCTCAGGATGTGTCCTGTGATGTGTGCACTGGGAGGAAGCTGAAAGCTGTCCAGTCCTGTCTGCAGTGTGTGGTCTCTTACTGTGAGCGCCACCTACAGCCTCATTATCATGTTGCAGCGTTTAAGAAACACCAACTGGTGGCGCCCTCACACACACTCCAGGAAAACATCTGCTCTGAACACGACGAAGTGAAGAAGATGTTCTGCCGCACTGAGCAGCAGAGCATCTGCTACCTCTGCTCTGTGGACCAGCACAAGGGCCACGACACAGTGTCCTCTGCAGCAGAGAGGGCTCAGAGACAGGCAGAGCTGCCGGCCAGGAGGGCCCTACTGCTCCAGAGCCTCCAGCACAAAGAGACAGACCTGAAGAAGCTCCAACAGGAGGCCCAGGAGATCAGCCGCTCTGCCCAGACAGCAGTGCAGCGCAGCGGGGACAGCTTCACAGAGATGGCCCTTCTCCTGGAGAAAAGACGCTCTGAAGTGGAGCAGCAGATCCGCTCCCAGGAGCAGAGCCAACTGAGCCGAGTCCAAGAGCTCCAGGACCAAGTGCAGCAGGACGTGAGTGAGCTGAAGAGGAGTCTCTCGGAGCTGGACACACTGGCCCTCACCCAGGATCATAACCAGTTTCTACAGCTCTACACTTCACTGTCCACAGACACACAGAGCACAGAGCCAGTCAGGATTGACACAGGGCCCCGGAGATACTTTGAGGACATGAACAGAGCTGTGTCAGAGCTCAGGGACAAAGTGCAGCTCACTCTGGAGGAGGGTCTGACCAACATCTCACAGGCTCTGAGTCGTGTGGAGGTTTTACTGTCACCAGCTGAACCCAGCTCCAGAGAGGACTTCTTACAATACTCTACAGAAATCACTCTGGACCCAAACACAGCTCACATCAAACTGTCTCTGTCTGATGGAGACAGAAGAGCAACATATATGAGTGAAAAACAGAGATATCCTCATCATCCAGACAGATTCAGTTACTGTAATCAGGTCCTGAGCAGAGAGGGTCTGATGGGCCGCTGTTACTGGGAGGTGCAGTGGAGCGGGGACTGTGTCTTTATAGCAGTTTCATACAAGGATATTCAGAGAAAAGGCTTTGATAAATCTGCATTTGGATTCAATGATAAATCCTGGTCCTTATACTGTGACGAAACAAGTTATTTATTTAGATTTAACTCAGTCAGGTCCCAGGTCTCAGGTCCGGTCTCGTCCAGAATCGGGGTTTACCTGGACCACAGTGCAGGGGTTTTGTCGTTTTACAGCGTCTCTGAAAGTACCATGAGCCTCCTCCACAGAGTCCAGACCACTTTCACTCAGCCTCTCTACACTGGGGTGTGTTTGTGGTGCACAACTGGAGACACTGCACATTTCCCTAAACTCAAATAGCAGCTTTGTTCTCCACAGTTTGGGATCAAATTTGTGCCTTTTATTTTTAAATAATGAGTTAAAAGTTTAAATTAATATTTATGAGGATTGATACGTACAAATCTATTCTGAAACTAAGATCAAAACTAGATTCTCATTTGGGCAAGTGGAAATACTGGAAAGGAAAAAAAAACATATTGTAATATTACAAAGAAACTAGGAAAATATTGTCTGTGGAAATACTGTTCTTATTATTGTTGTGGCATCAAAACCGATCTTGAAATTATTTTAACATTGTTTTTATGTACAAATGTATTTTCAGCAGTGGTGGAGGAAGTACTCGATTTTGTTACTTAAGTAAAAGTACAGATACCGGAGCAGAAAAAAAGACGTAAAACTCAGTATCACATGAAAAAATCAACTTAATCATAAAGTTTTAATTTCCTGTTTAAAAATGTAATTATAGAGTAAAAACCTGCATATTTTTAGATCTACTGAAGCTTCAAATGTTGTGATTCTGATAAAGATTTGTGCTGAAATTTGTTCATGTTTTTTCATGTTTTTATGTGTAAATATTTGTTGTAAACTCAAACTACAAACATGTTTCAAATAATCCCCTCAGTCTTTTCAGCACGTCTCAGACAAGAAGAAAAATACTTTTACTTTTCAGTTAAAAAATGTAGTGTTGTAGAAAGTACAGATACCTGCTCTAAAATGTAGTGAAGTCAAAGTAAAAAGTATCCAGTACAGATACCTAAAGTTTTTACTTGAGTACAGTACTTTACTACTTTTACTTTGTTTCATTCCACCTCTGATTTTCAGCTGCATTATGCTGATTATTTTGTCAAACATTTATAAACTTGATGACAGACGACATGTGGAGAATTAATATTCTGACGAAAACCGAGCAAACTTTCCATAATATTGAGTCCTAATGTTGTGTGTCCCACGACAACACAATGATGCACTATTACTGTCGTACTATTAGTGGAAAACTACACACATATTCTCCACAGATTTAAAATCAGAGCATTTTCACTTGATTTCCAAATGTTATTCCTCATGTAATGTAACTGTGTCACTCTTTTCTTTATCCTCGTGTCAAACTGTGATTGTTTCTGTCATTTAAAACACCAATGATACTGTTTTTGTTCTACGGGCTCCTCTGTGTCCATTTTCACTGTGTTTTTGTTGAGTTTTAAAGTCTCACTGTGTAACTTTTGTGGTGGAGGGTCTGCTACCTTGTCCTCACGGAGATGTCATTGCTTTGCCTGGAATGTTCCACAGTATGGCATTAAGATTATGAACTGTAGCTTTAATCCTAGTAGTAAAAGTTGCTGGGGGTCACATCATGGGAACACTGGTTATACAAAGGTGAATGTTTGACACGGTTTGAAATCAGCAATAAATTCATAAATCCCTTTGTTTTCCTGTGGCCTTTTCTGTCCCCAAACCTCAAATACAAAGTCAAGTTGTAAAATAGGCTGTGTTCACCTGACATCACAACACTCTAGGATCCTTATAGTTTCACACTGAGCTGGAGGACAGGTCAGAGTTCACTGGGGGAATGTGCTGTTTCACTGTCACACTGCAGATTATGGGGAATATCTCTGTCATTACTGGGCCTATTCACATGAAACACAAACAGGTTTGGCTCCTGCTCTGTGCAAGTGAACAAGGGCGTGTCATTATTCACACACAAACACGTGGTTGTCGTCGGCTGAAAGAACTTGAAGCCATAAGATCAAATATGACAAGTGTGTGGAGCCAATCCACAGAAGTGAGCAGCTATTTAAACCTCCCTGTGGAAGCAGAGACGCACTAGAGCGCACAATACAAGCTTTATGTGGGGATTGTCTGTGTGTCTTTATAATGTTCTGCCTGTTAATGTTCTGCTCTGCTCCAAACAAGGCTTTATTTACAAAAGGAAGACTCACTGAGAAGAATCTTTAGGTAAAAGGAGGTCAGAGGTCGTGAGCATGTAGTGATCAGTCGTGCAGCGCTGTGTGTGTGTCGTGAGTGCGTCAAACTCAAAGACAAACTCAAACGTCCAGAGTCCAAAGGAGCTTGGAGACGCCCAGCAGCAGAGAGGCAGGGCCAGAGCGCACAGGCCCAGTGGGACAGAGCTCGTCCACTTCCTGGTTTTAGGGGCCCATGTGACCAGGAGGCGGAGCAACAGGCAGAGAGACAGCAGTGTGTGAGGGGAGCAGATCTACACAGAGAGAGACACACTCCCTCCCAAGAGCCACACCAGCCTCCAACTACAACTCGACGACCTGTTCACAAGAAGAGTCACAATCATTGGTCTCATTTGGGGCTTTTCCACACTCCGTTCTCAGTGGGGGAAGTTACTGTTGTGGTCACAGCTGCCCTGGGGTTGACTGACGGAAGTGCAAATCTGAGCCATCGGCCCCTCGGACCTTCACCAACGCTCACACACACCACATTTATGACCCTAAGGACACATGAAGGACTGGACCAGGACTGGACCAGGACTGGACCAGGACTGGACCAGGACTGGACCAAGACTGGACCAGGGCTGGACCAGGGCTGGACCAGGGCTGGACCAGGACTGGACCAAGACTAAAGCAGGACTAAACCAGGACTAGACCAGGAGTAGACCAGGACTAAACCAGGACTAAAGGAGGACTAAAGAAGGACTAAACAAGGACTAAACCAGGGCTAAACCAGGGCTAAACCAGGACTAAACCAGGACTAAACCAGGGCTAAACCAGGACTAAACCAGGACTAGACCAGGACTAAACCAGGACTAAACAAGGACTAAACCAGGACTAACCAGGACTAAACCAGGACTAAACCAGGACTAAAGCAGGACTAAACCAGCACTAAAGAAGAACTAAACCAGAACTAAACCAGGACTAAACCAGGACTAGTCCAGGACTAACCAGGACTAAACCAGGACTAAAGGAGGACTAAAGAAGGACTAAACAAGGACTAAACCAGGGCTAAACCAGGGCTAAACCAGGAATAAACCAGGACTAAACCAGGGCTAAACCAGGACTAAACCAGGACTAGACCAGGACTAAACCAGGACTAATCAAGGACTAAACCAGGACTAACCAGGACTAAACCAGGACTAAAGCAGGACTAAATCAGCACTAAAGAAGAACTAAACCAGAACTAAACCAGAACTAAACCAGGACTAGTCCAGGACTAACCAGGACTAAACCAGGACTAACGAGGACTAAACCAGGACTAGACCAGGACTAAACCAGGACTAAACAAGGACTAAACCAGGACTAACCAGGACTAAACCAGGACTAAACCAGGACTGGACCAGGACTGGATCAGGACTGGACCAGGACTGGACCAGGACTAAATCAGGACTAGACCAGGACTAAACAAGGGTTAAATCAGGACTAGACCAGGACTAAACCAGGACTGAACCAAGACTGGACCAGGACTAAACCAGGACTGGACCAGAACTGGACCAGGATTAAACCAGGACTGGACTAGGACTAAACCAGGACTAAAGCAGGACTGGACCAGGACTAAAGCAGGACTATCCCAAGACTAGACCAGGACTAAACCAGGACTAAACCACGACTAAACCAGGGGTAACACAGGACTAAACAAGGACTAAAAAAGGACTAAACCAGGACTAAAGTAGGATTAAACCAGGAGTAACAAGGACTATAACAGGACTAAATGAGGAATAAACAAGGACTAAACCAGGACTAAACCAGGACTAAACCAGGACTAAACCAGGACTAGACCAGGACTAGACTAGAACTAAACCAGGACTAACCAGGACTAAACCAGGACAAAACCAGGACTAAACAAGGAATAAAGAAGAATTAAACCAGGACTAAAAGAGGACTGAACAAGGGCTAGACCAGGACTAGACCAGAGCTCGTCCACTTCCTGGTTTTAGGGGCCCATGTGACCAGGAGGCGGAGCAACAGGCAGAGAGACAGCAGTGTGTGAGGGGAGCAGATCTACACAGAGAGAGACACACTCCCTCCCAAGAGCCACACCAGCCTCCAACTACAACTCGACGACCTGTTCACAAGAAGAGTCACAATCATTGGTCTCATTTGGGGCTTTTCCACACTCCGTTCTCAGTGGGGGAAGTTACTGTTGTGGTCACAGCTGCCCTGGGGTCGACTGACGGAAGTGCAAATCTGAGCCATCGGCCCCTCGGACCTTCACCAACGCTCACACACACCACATTTATGACCCTAAGGACACATGAAGGACTGGACCAGGACTGGACCAGGACTGGACCAAGAATGGACCAGGACTGGACCAGGGCTGGACCAGGGCTGGACCAGGACTGGACCAGGACTAAAGCAGGACTAAACCAGGACTAGACCAGGACTAAAGCAGGACTAAACCAGCACTTAACAATGACTAAAGCAGGAATAAAACAGGACTAGACCAGGACTAAACAAGGCCTAAACCAGGGCTAAACCAGGACTAAAGAAGAATTAAAGCAGGACTAAACCAGGACAAGACCAGGACTAAACCAGGACTAAAGCAGGACTAAACAACAACTAAAGCAGGACTAAACCAGGACTAAAGCAGGACTAAACCAAGATTTACCCAGGACTAAATCAGAACTAGACCGGGACTAAACAGGACTAAACAAGGACTAAAGAAGGGCTAAAGCAGGACTAACCAGGACTAAACCAGGACTAAGTAGGACTAAACCAGGACTAGACCAGGACTAAACCGGGACTAAGCAGGACTAAACCAGGACTAGACCAGGACTAAAGCAGAACTAAACCAGCACTAAACCAAGACTGGACCAGGACTAATCTAGTAATAAAGCAGGGCTAAATCAGGACTAAACCAGGACTAAACCAGGATTAGACCAGGACTAAACCAGGACTAAACCGTCACTAAACCAGGACTAATCCAGGACTAAAGCAGCACTAAACCAAGACTAAACCAGTACTAAACCAGGACTAGACCAGGAATAGACCAGGACTAAACCAGTACTAAACCAGGACTAAAGCAGGACTAAACAACAACTAAAGCAGGACTAAACCAGGACTAAAGAAGGACTAAACCAAGACTAACCCAGGACTAAATCAGAACTGGACCGGGACTAAACCAGGACTAAACAGGACTAAACAAGGACTAAAGAAGGGCTAAAGCAGGACTAACCAGGACTAAACCAGGACTAACTAGGACTAAACCAGGACTAGACCAGGAATAAAGCAGAACTAAACCAGCACTAAACCAAGACTGGACCAGGACTAATCTAGTACTAAAGCAGGATTAAATCAGAACTAAACCAGGACTAAACCAGGATTAGACCAGGACTAAACCGTCACTGAACCAGGACTAATCCAGGACTAAAGCAGCACTAAACCAAGACTAAACCAGTACTAAACCAGGACTAGACCAGGAATAGACCAGGACTAAACCAGTACTAAACCAGGACTAAAGCAGGACTAAACCAGTACTAAACCAGGACTAGACCAGGAATAGACCAGGACTAAACCAGGACTAACCTGGACTAAACCAAGAATAAACCTGGACTAAACCAGGACTAAAGCAGGACTAAACCAGTACTAAACCAGGACTAAAGCAGGACTAAACCAGTACTAAACCAGGACTAGACCAGGAATAGACCAGGACTAAACCAGGACTAAACCAGAAATAAACCAAGACTAAACCTGGACTAACCAGGCCTAAACAAGGAATAAACAAGGACTAGACCAGGACTAAACCAGGACTAAACAAGAGCTAAACCAGGACTAAAGCAGGACCAGACCATCACTAAATCAGGACTAAAGTCGGACTAAACAAGGACTAGAACAGGACTAGACCAGGACTAGACCAAGACTAAACCTGGACTAATCAGGACTAAACCAGGACAAAAGCAGGATTAAACCAGGAATAAAGCAGGTCTCAACAAGGGCTAAACCAAGACTAGACCAGGATTAAACCAGGACTGAACAAGGATTAGACCAGGACTAGACCAGGCCTAGACCAGGACTGAAAAAGGACTAAACAAGGACTAGAAAAAGACTAAACAAAAGCTGAACCAAAACTAAAACAAGTACTAGACAAGGACTAAATCAGGACTAGACCAAGACTAGACCAGGACTAAACCAGGACTAAATCAGGACTAGACCAGGACTAGACCAAGACTAAACCAGGACTAAATCAGGACTAAACCAGGACTAGACCGGGACTAACCAGGACTAAACCAGGACTAGACCAGGACTAAACAAGGACTAAAGCAGAACTAATCCAGGATTAAAACAGAACTGAACAAGGGTAGACCAGGACTAGACCAAGACTAAACCTGGACTAACGAGGTCTAAAAAAGGACTAAACCAAAACTGAACCAAGACTAAAACAAGTACTAGATGAGGACTAAAGCAGGACTAAACCAGGACTAAAGCAGGACTAAAACAGGAGGACTAAACCAGCAGGACTAAACCAGGGCTAAACCAGGACTAAACAAGGGCTACAGCAGGACTAAAACAGGAGGACTAAAGTAGGACTAAACCAGTAGGACTAAACCAGGACTAAACCAAGACTAAACTAGGACTAAACCAAGACTGGACCAGGACTAAAGAAGGACTAAACCCAGACTAATCCAGTACTAAACCAGGACAAACCAGGAGTAAACCAGGACTAAATCAGGACAAAAGCAGGACTAAAACATGACTTAACCAGGACTAGACCAGGATTAGACCAGGACGAGACCAGGACTAAAACAGGACTAAAACAGGGCTAAACCAGGACTAGAGAAGGACAATACCAGGGCTAAACAAGGACTAGACCAGAACTAAACCAGGACTAAAACAGGACTAGACCAGGACTTAACCAGGGCTAAACCAGGACTAAACCAGGACTAAACAACAACTGAAGCAGGACTAAAGCAGAACTGGACAAGGACTAGACCAGATCTAGACCAGGACTAAACAAGGACTGAACAAGGACTAAACCAGGACTAAACCAAGACTAGACCAGGACTAGACCAGGACTAAATCCAGATTGGACCAGGACTAAGCAAGGACTAAACCAGGACTAGACCAGGACTAAACAAGGATTAAACCATGACTAAAGCAGAACTAAACCACGACTAAAACAGGACCAAACAAGCGCTAGACCAGTACTAGACCAAGACTAAATCTGGATTCACCAGGACTGAAACAGGACTAAACCAAGACTAAACCTGGACTACCCAGGACTAAAACAGGACTAAACCAGGAATAACCTGGACTAAACCAGGACTAAAGCAACTCTACAGCAGGACAAAACCAGGACTAAACCAGGACTAAACCAACACTAAACCAGGACTAGACCACGACTAGACCAGTACTAAACCAGGACTAAACCAGGACTAACGCGGGACTAAACCAGGACTAAACCAAGAGTAAACCAGGAGTATAATATATTTAAAATGTTATTCCTCGTGTAATGTAAGTGTAAGTCTGGGCTTTATCATCATGTTAAAAGTGATTTTCTTATTTCATCTAAAACACCAACGGTTTATGTTTGTTCTCTGTTCCTCTGTAGATTTCAGTGTATTTAGTGATAAGTTTTGGTCATAATTGTAAAAGTTGCTCAGGGTCACATCATGGGGAACACTGGTTATACAATGTTATATATAGTTCTGTCTAACTGTTCCTGAACGTGTCCTGTAACATTATCAGTGTCTTTGGTCAACTCGTGTCAAAGAAGTTTTATGCTCTGCTCTTGTAGTGATAAAGAGAAGTTTGAATTTCTTTCAAAAACACTGAATATCCCAGAGAGTTAAAAAGGCCCCTGCCTCCGTCTGAGATTATAACATCATCGTATTACAGAACGTGAACACAGCCGATGAGACGAGGAAACACTCAGGGACATTGTCGTCTGTTTAAAGGACTTAAAGCCACAAGATTAACATGACGAGTTTGTGCTGCTGTCACCTGACAAAACTAAAACACTTCAACGTTTGTGTCATTTCACTTATTATATTTCTGACAAAAACAAATTAAAGTCCCTCAATCTAAAATTAGGACCTGAATTTGAAGAAAGTCTTGAACTTATTTTAAAACGAAGACTTAAAGATGCATTGTGTAACTTTGCTGGTGTTTTTCTTGAGGGAGATGTTACATTGCTTTAATTGGTATGTTCCACAGTGTGGCATTAAAAGTCTATTCAGCCTTTGTTTCATTACAGGTGAGTTTATTGTTCAGAAATACCTGTAAGAACATCATTCTTGTGTGAACGGGCGCCTCTCCACAGAACTGATCTGTCCCTTGGCCTGTTTGCCTCGATGGTGACTGACACATTTAATGCTTTATTCTGAAACCTCCCAGGCTGAACAGTTGAGTACATCTCCATGGAGACTTGAAATTGGCGTACCCTCTCCAACAAAAGTTACACAGTGCACCTTTAAAGTGTCCATTTCAGACCAGGAGCTTTAACATTTGAAACTAGACGGACACAACAGTAAATATATTATAAGAAAAGTCATGATTTGACCAAGAAAATTAGATATAAAATTAGATCAAATATGAGAACAGAGTAAATCTGTGAAGTGCAAAGAGACTAAACCAGGACTAACACAATAAATAATGAGGTCTAAAACTAAACTTAATAAAGTGTCATTATTTTCCAAATGAAACCTGCATTTCCTCATCTAGAAGCAGCACTGATGAAGAGGAGATTTGTTCTGAGTTTAGAAAAGCTGCCTCCTCACACCAAAGCACTGTCCAGTTACACTGATCCTTTAGATGTGCCTCTTTTCTCTTCTCTTGTTTTGTTTTCCTTGTGCCCAGTGAACATGTGTCTGTGACACTGAACTGTTGACAGAGTCTCATTTGAATCCAGAATCAAACCTGTGTGTGCCTTTAAGTGGAGCTGCTCGCTGCTTCCTCCTCACATCTACACAGAGCAGTGGTGCAGTCTGGCTCCTCCCACAGCTCTCACTCCACTCTTACGTTTCATTTGTGTCAAAGTGAAAGTGGCTCTGATTCAGGAGAGATGGCGCAGAAAGCAGTCGACACAGAAGCCTTTTCCTGCTCCGTGTGTTTGGATCTACTGAAGGATCCCGTGACTATTCCCTGTGGACACAGCTACTGCAGGAACTGTGTCCAAAAACACTGGGACCAAGAGGACGAGAAGCAGCTCTACAGCTGTCCTGAATGTCGCCTCACCTTCAGCCCCAGACCTGCCCTGGTCAAAAACGTCATGTTAGCAGGTTTAGTAGAACAACTGAGGACGACTGGGCTCACAGCGCCCCCCGCTGACTGCTGCTATGCCGGAACTCAGGATGTGTCCTGTGATGTGTGCACTGGGAGGAAGCTGAAAGCTGTCCAGTCCTGTCTGCAGTGTGTGGCCTCTTACTGTGAGCGCCACCTACAGCCTCATTATGACTCTGCAGCGTTAAAGAAACACCAGCTGGTGGCGCCCTCACACACACTCCAGGAAAACATCTGCTCTCAACACGACGAAGTGAAGAAGATGTTCTGCCGCACTGAGCAGCAGAGCATCTGCTACCTCTGCTCTGTGGACCAGCACAAGGGCCACGACACAGTGTCCTCTGCAGCAGAGAGGGCTCAGAGACAGGCAGAGCTGCCGGCCAGGAGGGCCCTGCTGCTCCAGAGCCTCCAGCACAAAGAGACAGACCTGAAGAAGCTCCAACAGGAGGCCCAGGAGATCAGTGGCTCTGCCCAGACAGCAGTGCAGCGCAGCGGGGACAGCTTCACAGAGATGGCCCTTCTCCTGGAGAAAAGACGCTCTGAAGTGGAGCAGCAGATCCGCTCCCAGGAGCAGAGCCAACTGAGCCGAGTCCAAGAGCTCCAGGACCAAGTGCAGCAGGACGTGAGTGAGCTGAAGAGGAGCTTCTCGGAGCTGGACACACTGGCCCTCACCCAGGATCATAACCAGTTTCTACAGCTCTACACTTCACTGTCCACAGACACACAGAGCACAGAGCCAGTCAGGATTGACACAGGGCCCCGGAGATACTTTGAGGACGTGAACAGAGCTGTGTCAGAGCTCAGGGACAAAGTGCAGCTCACTCTGGAGGAGGGTCTGACCAACGTCTCACAGGCTCTGAGTCGTGTGGATGTTTTACTGTCACCAGCTGAACCCAGCTCCAGAGAGGACTTCTTACAATACTCTACAGAAATCACTCTGGACCCAAACACAGCTCACACCAGACTGTCTCTGTCTGATGGAGACAGAAGAGCAACAGTTATGAGTGAAAACCAGAGATATCCTGATCATCCAGACAGATTCAGTGACCGTAGTCAGGTCCTGAGCAGAGAGGGTCTGATGGGCCGCTGTTACTGGGAGGTGCAGTGGAGCGGGGACCAGGTCTGTATAGCAGTTTCATTCAAGGATATTCAGAGAAAAGGCTCTGTTATATCTGCATTTGGATTCAATGATAAATCCTGGGCCTTACGCTGTGACAAAACAAGTTATTCATTTATATTTAACTCAGTCGAGTCCCAGGTCTCAGGTCCGGTCTCGTCCAGAATCGGGGTTTACCTGGACCACAGTGCAGGGGTTTTGTCGTTTTACAGCGTCTCTGAAAGTACCATGAGCCTCCTCCACAGAGTCCAGACCACTTTCACTCAGCCTCTCTACACTGGGGTGTGGTTGTACTATAGTCCTGGAGACACTGCACATTTCCCTAAACTCAAATAGCAGCTTTGTTCTCCACAGTTTGGGATCAAATTTGTGCCTTTTATTTATTTTTTTTTTTTTTTTTCAAACTCTTTTTATTGAACATTTTTGAACTTTAACAACCCAGACAAAGTACATCAGGAAAATCACAGTAACACAACCAGAGGTATTTGTAATACACGGCTGATGTCCTCGTCCCACCCACCCCTCCCACACCCTTGGGCTTAAAAAAAAAAAAAAAAAAAAAAAAAAAAAAAAGGGGGAATTTAAATAAAAAAAAATAAATAAATAAAAAATAATAATAATAATAATAATAATAAATTAAAAAAAAAAAAAAAAAAAAAGGATAGAAAGTCGGTCCCACCACCTCAAAAATATTAATGAATTGTTAAGGATTAGTCAGTAAAATAGATTAAGAGGGATACAAAGAAAAGGAAGTAAAAGAGAGAGGTTGGGAGGGTGAAACTGCGGTATGAATGACTCAGTGTTCAGTCTTCAAATGGAAGAACCATGGTATGAACAAATTGCAGGAAAGGGTTCCAGGTAGCATAAAACTTTTTGGTTGACCCTTTAAGTGAGAACCGGAGTTTCTCTAGTTTAAGATTGTAGAGTACCTCACGGACCCAGTGGACATGCGAAGGGGGGCGGGGAAGCTTCCAATTGAGCAGAAGTAGCCGACGTGCGAGAAGGGTGGAAAAGGCTAGGGCCCGCTTCATTGGACCAGGAATATCTACATCAGGAGAGACACCAAATATTGCCGAAATGGGGTTAGGTGAGACCAGGTGCCCATAAGCCCCAGATAACACACTAAATATGTAGGACCAAAAATGCTTAAGCTCAGGGCATGACCAGAACATGTGCGTGTGATTGGCTGGAGAGAGCTGGCATCTGCCGTGATGCATCGCTAATGGAGGGATACATTTTGGCCAATTTTACATTGGTATAATGAATCCTATACACAACTTTGCATTGAATCAGTCTGTGGCGAGCGCAAATGGATGATAAATGGACGAGAGAGAGGGTAGATGTCCATTGCTGCTCTGTAAGCGTGATGTTAAGGTCTTGCTCCCAAGCAGTCTTGGCAAATTTAGATGATGTTGCTGTGGCTGAGCTAATGAGTCTGTACAAAACCGAGATACCCCCATTGAGGGTGGGGTCCACAGAGAGCAGTGATTCCAGTAGAGTTTCTGGGGGGCGATTAGGAAAATGAGGAAATAACTTTTTGACAAAGTCACGGACCTGGAAGAAGCGAAACAGATTGCTATTAGGAAGGCCAAATTTCGATGATAATTGATCAAAGGATGAAAAAACCCCATTAGAATAAAGATCTGCTATGGATTTAATCCCTTTTGCGTGCCAAGCCCTGAATGCCATATCAGTTTTAGATGGCTCAAAGCCGCAATTACGGAATACAGATGTCAAGGCAGTAGCACCGACGAGGCCAAACTGCTTTCTGAGCTGAATCCAGATTTTCAGGGAGGTAGAAACAACAGGGTTCTTGGGAACGTGTGGAAGGGGAAGTTGAGAGCATAAAACTGAACGCAGTGAGAATGGTGATGACTGCCTCTCCAAGTGTACCCAGCTTGGCAATGAGTCCTCCTCGTCGCTCATCCAAAACAAAAGTTTCCGCAAATTCGCGGCCCAATAGTAGTGTCTAAATATTGGAAGAGCAAAACCACCTCTTTCTTTTGGAGATTGCAAGACTGTCTTCCGAATACGTGGCGGCTTGCCACCCCATAGGAGAGCTGAAATGCTCTTATCCAGTCGGTCAAAGAATGATTTGGTTAAAAAAATCGGAAGATGTTGAAATAGATATAAAAATTTAGGGAGAACTACCATCTTCACGAGACTTATACGCCCTGCCAACGAAAAAGGCAAAACCGACCACCGGCTAAAGTCATTTTCCACCCTTTCCATCAAAGGGCTAAAGTTTTCATGAAACAGGCCAGACAGAGAAAGAGTAATCTGGATACCCAAATATCGGAAACCACTTGCAGACCGCTTGAAGGGTGCAATAGAAGGAGGAAGTGCTTTGGCAAGATCATTAATAGGAAAAAGTTCACTCTTCTGGTAGTTAAGTTTGTAGCCTGAGATCGTGCCATATACATTCAGAATGTCCAAAATTGCTGGAAACGAACTGATAGGGTCAGAAACATAGAGCAGAAGGTCATCTGCGTAAAGCGAGACCTTGTGAACAATATCTAGCCGTTTAATTCCAAGAAATGTTGGATCTGAGCGTAACCACGTTGCCAGAGGTTCTATAACCAGAATGAATAGCAGAGGGGAAAGGGGGCAGCCTTGTCTGGTGCCACGCTGTAAAGAAAATGAAGGAGAAAGAGTATTGTTTGTGCGAACAGATGCCTGAGGTGCACAGTAAAGAAGCCTGACCCAGTCAATGAAAGCCTCGCCCAGTCCAAATCTGGCCAATACCACATAGAGGAAACTCCACTCAACTCTGTCGAAGGCTTTTTCCGCGTCGAGAGACACGACAACTTCCGGTACCAAAGTGCTAGGTGAATTGATAATGTTGAATAGGCGCCTAGTATTGCAGGAGGACTGCCTGCCGGGCATAAACCCTGTCTGATCCAGGTCTATAATGGAGGGCAGAACGCATTGCAGCCGAGAGGCTAAGACTTTGGATAAAATCTTAAAGTCCACATTTAGAAGTGAGATGGGTCTATAACTACTGCAGAGAAGGGGATCTTTATCTTTTTTAAGAAGGAGCGAGATTGTAGCATCTGAAAGTGTATCTGGAAGACAACCCAGTGTGAAGGCCTCGTTGTACATGTCCTTAAGGAAAGGGCCAAGGAGATTGGGAAAAGCTTTGTAGTATTCTGTGGTAAAGCCATCAGGCCCCGGTGATTTGCCACTTTGGAGTGACTTAATTGCTTCCAAAACTTCAGCAGTTGTAATGGGTGCACCCAAAGCCACTGCAGAGTCATCCGTAATTTTGGGAAAAATGATTTGATCCAAAACTGTATCTGGGGCGTGAGGGGAGTCTGAAGTGTAAAGAACTGAATAGAACTCAGCAAATGTTCGGTTTATGTTGGTTGGGTCCGTTAGCGTTTCCCCAGAGGGAGAACGTATTGCTGGTAATAGTCTGGAAGATGCCTCCACCCTCGCCTGTTGTGAAAGAAGCTTGCCTGCCTTGTCACCCGATTCATAGAAGCGCTGCCTCGATCTGAGGAGCATGGTTCTAGCTTCTGTAACAGAAGCAAGATCAAATTCACTCTGCAGAATGTGCCGTTTTTTAAAGAGGTCAGGGTCCGGATTAATGGAGAGCTGTTGGTCTATATGTTTTATATCATTGAGAAGTGAGTTCACGTGTGCCATCTCTGTTTTTTTCCTGTTAGTAATATAGGAAATGAGTTGGCCTCTAATATACGCTTTAGAGGCTTCCCACAGACAATGCCTCTTTGTTCCGGGAGTGTCATTTAATTCGAAAAATAGAGCAATCTGTGATTGTAAGAACTCTCTATAAGGCTCCTCCGACAGAAGGACAGAATTGAACCTCCATTGCCTTAATGAATTTAAAGGGGCCAGAAGTGCCAGGTCGAGAGACACTGGTGCATGATCTGATATGGCGATACTGTGATAGTCAGAGGAAACCACTCTAGAGATCAACCTTAGATCTAGAAGGAAAAAGTCTATACGTGAGTAGGAATGATGAACATGTGAAAAAAAGGATTTGGCCCCCGGATATTTGTGTCTCCAAGGATCTACAAGACCGTACTGTTGAGAGAGTGTCAGCAAGGTTTTTGTCGCTTTTGTAAGAGTAGCCGGCGTACTGGAAGACCTGTCAAGCGATGGGTCCTGTACCAGGTTAAAGTCACCACCCATAATAATGTAGTGGTTCTGAGCATCTGGAAGGCCGAGAAGAGTTTGGTTATAAAAAGGCTATCATCCCAATTGGGACCATAAACACATATAAACAGACAATGCATATCCTGAAGTGTGCCAGAGACAATCACGTATCTACCGTTTGGATCCAGAATGTGCCTTTTATTTTTAAATAATGAGTTAAAAGTTTAAATTACTATTTATGAGGATTGATACGTACAAATCTATTCTGAAACTAAGATCAAAACTAGATTCTCATTTGGGCAAGTGGAAATACTGGAAAGGAAAAAAAAACATATTGTAATATTACAAAGAAACTAGGAAAATATTGTCTGTGGAAATACTGTTCTTATTATTGTTGTGGCATCAAAACCGATCTTGAATTTATTTTAACATTGTTTTTATGTACAAATGTATTTTCAGCAGTGGTGGAGGAAGTACTCGATTTTGTTACTTAAGTAAAAGTACAGATACCGGAGCAGAAAAAAAAGACGTAAAACTCAGTATCACATGAAAAAAATCAACTTAACCATAAAGTTTTAATTTCCTGTTTAAAAATGTAATTATAGAGTAAAAACCTGCATATTTTTAGATCTACTGAAGCTTCAAATGTTGTGATTCTGAGAAAGATTTGTGCTGAAATTTGTTCAACAGAATCAATAGAATCAGTTGTTTTTTCATGTTTTTATGTGTAAATATTTGTTGTAAACTCAAACTACAAACATGTTCCAAATAATCCCCTCAGCCTTTTCAGCACGTCTCAGACAAGAAGAAAAATACTTTTACTTTTCAGTTCAGTTCAAAAATGTAGTGTTGTAGAAAGTACAGATACCTGCTCTAAAATGTAGTGAAGTCAAAGTAAAAAGTATCCAGTACAGATACCTAAAGTTTTTACTTGAGTACAGTACTTTACTACTTTTACTTTGTTTCATTCCACCTCTGATTTTCATCTTATTTTGTCAAACATTTATAAACTTGATGACAGACGACATGTGGAGAATTAATATTCTGAGCAAAACCGAGCAAACTTTCCATAATATTGAGTCCTAATGTTGTGTGTCCCACGACAACACAATGATGCACTATTACTGTCGTACTATTAGTGGAAAACTACACACATATTCTCCACAGATTTAAAATCAGAGCATTTTCACTTGATTTCCAAATGTTATTCCTCATGTAATGTAACTGTGTCACTCTTTTCTTTATCCTTGTGTCAAACTGTGATTGTTTCTGTCATTTAAAACACCAATGATACTGTTTTTGTTCTACGGGCTCCTCTGTGTCCATTTTCACTGTGTTTTTGTTGAGTTTTAAAGTCTCACTGTGTAACTTTTGTGGTGGAGGGTCTGCTACCTTGTCCTCACGGAGATGTCATTGCTTTGCCTGGAATGTTCCACAGTATGGCATTAAGATTATGATCTGTAGCTTTAATCCTAGTAGTAAAAGTTGCTGGGGGTCACATCATGGGAACACTGGTTATACAAAGGTGAATGTTTGACACGGTTTGAAATCAGCAATAAATTCATAAATCCCTTTGTTTTCCTGTGGCCTTTTCTGTCCCCAAACCTCAAATACAAAGTCAAGTTGTAAAATAGGCTGTGTTCACCTGACATCACAACACTCTAGGATCCTTATAGTTTCACACTGAGCTGGAGGACAGGTCAGAGTTCACTGGGGGAATGTGCTGTTTCACTGTCACACTGCAGATTATGGGGAATATCTCTGTCATTACTGGGCCTATCCACATGAAACACAAACAGGTTTGGCTCCTGCTCTGTGCAAGTGAACAAGGGCGTGTCATTATTCACACACAAACACGTGGTTGTCGTCGGCTGAAAGAACTTGAAGCCATAAGATCAAATATGACAAGTGTGTGGAGCCAATCCACAGAAGTGAGCAGCTATTTAAACCTCCCTGTGGAAGCAGAGACGCACTAGAGCGCACAATACAAGCTTTATGTGGGGATTGTCTGTGTGTCTTTATAATGTTCTGCCTGTTAATGTTCTGCTCTGCTCCAAACAAGGCTTTATTTACAAAAGGAAGACTCACTGAGAAGAATCTTTACGTAAAAGGAGGTCAGAGGTCGTGAGCATGTAGTGATCAGTGGTGCAGCGCTGTGTGTGTGTCGTGAGTGCGTCAAACTCAAAGACAAACTCAAACGTGCAAACGAGTCCAAAGGAGCTTGAAGACGCCCAGCAGCAGAGAGGCAGGGCCAGAGCGCACAGGCCCAGTGGGACAGAGCTCGTCCACTTCCTGGTTTTAGGGGCCCATGTGACCAGGAGGCGGAGCAACAGGCAGAGAGACAGCAGTGTGTGAGGGGAGCAGATTTACACAGAGAGAGACACACTCCCTCCCAAGAGCCACACCAGCCTCCAACTACAACTCGACGACCTGTTCACAAGAAGAGTCACAATCATTGGTCTCATTTGGGGCTTTTCCACACTCCGTTCTCAGTGGGGGAAGTTACTGTTGTGGTCACAGCTGCCCTGGGGTCGACTGACGGAAGTGCAAATCTGAGCCATTGGCCCCTCGGACCTTCACCAACGCTCACACACACCACATTTATGACCCTAAGGACACATGAAGGACTGGACCAGGACTGGACCAGGACTGGACCAAGAATGGACCAGGACTGGACCAGGACTGGACCAGGGCTGGACCAGGGCTGGACCAGGGCTGGACCAGGACTGGACCAGGACTAAAGCAGGACTAAACCAGGACTAGACCAGGACTAAAGCAGGACTAAACCAGCACTTAACAATGACTAAAGCAGGAATAAAACAGGACTAGACCAGGACTATACCAGGACTAAACAAGGCCTAAACCAGGGTTAAACCAGGACTAAAGAAGAACTAAAGCAGGACTAAACCAGGACAAGACCAGGACTAAACCAGGACTAAAGCAGGACTAAACAACAACTAAAGCAGGACTAAACCAGGACTAAAGAAGGACTAAACCAAGACTTACCCAGGACAAAATCAGAACTAGACCGGGACTAAACAGGACTAAACAAGGACTAAAGAAGGGCTAAAGCAGGACTAACCAGGACTAAACCAGGACTAAGTAGGACTAAACCAGGACTAGACCAGGACTAAACCGGGACTAAGCAGGACTAAACCAGGACTAGACCAGGACTAAAGCAGAACTAAACCAGCACTAAACCAAGACTGGACCAGGACTAATCTAGTAATAAAGCAGGACTAAATCAGGACTAAACCAGGACTAAACCAGGATTAGACCAGGACTAAACCAGGACTAAACCGTCACTAAACCAGGACTAATCCAGGACTAAAGCAGCACTAAACCAAGACTAAACCAGTACTAAACCAGGACTAGACCAGGAATAGACCAGGACTAAACCAGTACTAAACCAGGACTAAAGCAGGACTAAACCAGTACTAAACCAGGACTAGACCAGGAATAGACCAGGACTAAACCAGGACTAACCTGGACTAAACCAAGAATAGACCTGGACTAAACCAGGACTAAAGCAGGACTAAACCAGTACTAAACCAGGACTAAAGCAGGACTAAACCAGTACTAGACCAGGAATAGACCAGGACTAAACCAGGACTAACCTGGACTAAACCAAGAATAAACAAGGACTAAACCAGGACTAAAGCAGGACTAAACCAGTACTAAAGCAGGACTAAACCAGTACTAAACCAGGACTAGACCAGGAATAGACCAGGACTAAACCAGGACTAAACCAGAAATAAACCAAGACTAAACCTGGACTAACCAGGCCTAAACAAGGAATAAACAAGGACTAGACCAGGACTAAACCAGGACTAAACCAGAAATAAACCAAGACTAAACCTGGACTAACCAGGACTAAACAGGACTAAACAAGGACTAAAGAAGGGCTAAAGCAGGACTAACCAGGACTAAACCAGGACTAAGTAGGACTAAACCAGGACTAGACCAGGACTAAACCGGGACTAAGCAGGACTAAACCAGGACTAGACCAGGACTAAAGCAGAACTAAACCAGCACTAAACCAAGACTGGACCAGGACTAATCTAGTAATAAAGCAGGACTAAATCAGGACTAAACCAGGACTAAACCAGGATTAGACCAGGACTAAACCAGGACTAAACCGTCACTAAACCAGGACTAAAGCAGCACTAAACCAAGACTAAACCAGTACTAAACCAGGACTAGACCAGGAATAGACCAGGACTAAACCAGTACTAAACCAGGACTAAAGCAGGACTAAACCAGTACTAAACCAGGACTAGACCAGGAATAGACCAGGACTAAACCAGGACTAACCTGGACTAAACCAAGAATAGACCTGGACTAAACCAGGACTAAAGCAGGACTAAACCAGTACTAAACCAGGACTAAAGCAGGACTAAACCAGTACTAAACCAGGACTAGACCAGGAATAGACCAGGACTAAACCAGGACTAACCTGGACTAAACCAAGAATAAACAAGGACTAAACCAGGACTAAAGCAGGACTAAACCAGTACTAAAGCAGGACTAAACCAGTACTAAACCAGGACTAGACCAGGAATAGACCAGGACTAAACCAGGACTAAACCAGAAATAAACCAAGACTAAACCTGGACTAACCAGGCCTAAACAAGGAATAAACAAGGACTAGACCAGGACTAAACCAGGACTAAAGCAGGACCAGACCATCACTAAATCAGGACTAAAGTCGGACTAAACAAGGACTAGAACAGGACTAGACCAGGACTAGACCAAGACTAAACCTGGACTAATCAGGACTAAACCAGGACAAAAGCAGGATTAAACCAGGACTAAAGCAGGTCTCAACAAGGGCTAAACCAAGACTAGACCAGGACTGAAAAAGGACTAAACAAGGACTAGAACAAGACTAAACAAAAGCTGAACCAAAACTAAAACAAGTACTAGACAAGGACTAAATCAGGACTAGACCAAGACTAGACCAAGACTAAACCAGGACTAAACCAAGACTAGACCAGGACTAAACCAGGACTAAATCAGAACTAGGTCAGGACTAGACCAGGATTAACCAGGACTAAACCAGGACTAAACCAGGACTAGACGAGGACTAACCAGAACTAAACCAGGACTAAACCAGGACTAGAGCAGGACTGAACCAGAACTAAAACCAAGACTGGACCAGGACTAAACCAGGACGAAACCAGGACTAAATCAGGACTAGACCAGGACTAGACCAGGACTAAACCAGGACTAAATCAGGACTAGACCAAGACTAGACCAGGAGTAACCAGGACTAAACCAGGACTAAACCAGGACTAAACCAGGACTAGACCAGGACTAGACTAGGACTAAACCAGGACAAAACCAGTACTAAACCGGGACTAACCAGGACTAAACCAGGACTAGACCAGAACGAAACCAGGACTAAATCAGGACTAGATCAGGACAAGACCAAGACTAAACCAGAACTAAACCAGGACTAAATCAGGACTAAACCAGGACTAAATCAGGACTAGACCAAGACAAGACCAGGACTAAACCAGGACTAAACCAGGACTAACCAGGACTAAACCAGGACTAGACCAGGACTAGACTAGGACTAAACCAGGACAAAACCAGGACTAAACCGGGACTAACCAGGACTAAACCACGACTAGACCAGAACAAAACCAGGACTAAATCAGGACTAGATCAGGACAAGACCAAGACTAAACCAGAACTAAACCAGGACTAAATCAGGACTAAACCAGGACTAAACCAGGACTAGACGAAGACAAGACCAGGACTAAACCAGGACTAAACCAGGACTAACCAGGATTAAACCAGGACTAGACCAGGACTAGACTAGGACTAAACCACGACAAAACCAGGACTAAACCGGGACTAACCAGGACTAAACCAGGACTAGACCAGAACGAAACCAGGACTAAATCAGGACTAGATCAGGACTAGACCAGGACTAAACCAGAACGAAACCAGGACTAAATCAGGACTAGATCAGGACTAAACCAGGAATAAACCGGGACTAAATCAGGACTAAACCAGGACTAGACCGGGACTAACCAGGACTAAACCAGGACTAGACCAGGACTAGACTAGGACAAAACCAGAATGAAACCAGGACTAAACCAGGACTAATCAGGACTAAACCAGGACTAGACCAGGACTAAACAAGGACTAAAGCAGAACTAATCCAGGATTAAAACAGGACTGAACAAGGGTAGACCAGGACTAGACCAAGACTAAACCTGGACTAACGAGGTCTAAAAAAGGACTAAACCAAAACTGAACCAAGACTAAAACAAGTACTAGACGAGGACTAAAGCAGGACTAAACCAGGACTAAAGCAGGACTAAAACAGGAGGACTAAACCAGCAGGACTAAACCAGGGCTAAACCAGGACTAAACAAGGGCTACAGCAGGACTAAAACAGGAGGACTAAAGTAGGACTAAGGCCATGTACACACATAGCCGGGTATTTTTAAAACCGAACATTTCCCCCCCTCCGTTTATAAACATAGTTTTATCCACACCACCTCGTCTTCGAAAAAAATACCTTCCACACATAACCGAACATCTGCGTTTTCAACCACATTCATACACATTCCAAACCTGTAGATGGCGTTATTTCCATCACTTAACCGTCACTTCCGCCTAAACTTAAACAACAGAAAACAGGGAGCCGAGCTCCTTTGTCTGGACAGACTCGGAGTCAGAATTGCTCCTAAACACAGTTTAGGAGCAATTCTGCTCTCAACACACACACAGCTCTCAAGAAACGACTCCGATCCATAGTCTGCTTTGGCTTTGGCTTTTGCAGTCGCCTAAACAAATGTCGCACGTTTGACGTCAGGGCAGATTCATATTTTTTGGCGCAGACAGTGACGTTTTAAAACGCAAAACCCCAGTTATCTCTGTCCACACAAACACGCATAAACGGAGTTTTCAAAAATCTTCACTTTGGCCGGAGTTTTCCCTGAATACTCGTTTTTGATGCGTGTTCGTGTGGATGACAGGTCAAAACGCAGCAAAACATCTTCGGTTTATCAGATACCCGGCTACGTGTGGACAAGGCCTAAACCAGTAGGACTAAACCAGGACTAAACCAAGACTGGACCAGGACTAAAGAAGGACTAAACCCAGACTAATCCAGTACTAAACCAGGACAAACCAGGATTAGACCAGGACGAGACCAGGACTAAAACAGGACTAAAACAGGGCTAAACCAGGACTAGAGAAGGACAATACCAGGACTAAACAAGGACTAGACCAGAACTAAACCAGGACTAAAACAGGACTAGACCAGGACTTAACCAGGGCTAAACCAGGACTAAACCAGGACTAAACAACGACTGAAGCAGGACTAAAGCAGAACTGGACAAGGACTAGACCAGATCTAGACCAGGACTAAACAAGGACTGAACAAGGACTAAACCAGGACTAAACCAAGACTAGACCAGGACTAGACCAGGACTAAATCCAGATTGGACCAGGACTAAGCAAGGACTAAACCAGGACTAGACCAGGACTAAACAAGGATTAAACCATGACTAAAGCAGAACTAAACCACGACTAAAACAGGACCAAACAAGCGCTAGACCAGTACTAGACCAAGACTAAACCTGGATTCACCAGGACTGAAACAGGACTAAACCAAGACTAAACCTGGACTAACCAGGACTAAAACAGGACTAAACCAGGAATAACCTGGACTAAACCAGGACTAAAGCAACTCTACAGCAGGACTAAACCAGGACTAAACCAGGACTAAACCAACACTAAACCAGGACTAGACCACGACTAGACCAGTACTAAACTAGGACTAAACCGGGACTAAAGCGGGACTAAACCAGGTCTAAACCAAGAATAAACCAGGAGTATAATATATTTAAAATGTTATTCCTCGTGTAATGTAAGTGTAAGTCTGGGCTTTATCATCATGTTAAAAGTGATTTTCTTATTTCATCTAAAACACCAACGGTTTATGTTTGTTCTCTGTTCCTCTGTAGATTTCAGTGTATTTAGTGATAAGTTTTGGTCATAATTGTAAAAGTTGCTCAGGGTCACATCATGGGGAACACTGGTTATACAATGTTATATATAGTTCTGTCTAACTGTTCCTGAACGTGTCCTGTAACATTATCAGTGTCTTTGGTCAACTCGTGTCAAAGAAGTTTTATGCTCTGCTCTTGTAGTGATAAAGAGAAGTTTGAATTTCTTTCAAAAACACTGAATATCCCAGAGAGTTAAAAAGGCCCCTGCCTCCGTCTGAGATTATAACATCATCGTATTACAGAACGTGAACACAGCCGATAAGACGAGGAAACACTCAGGGACATTGTCGTCTGTTTAAAGGACTTAAAGCCACAAGATTAACATGACGAGTTTGTGCTGCTGTCACCTGACAAAACTAAAACACTTCAACGTTTGTGTCATTTCACTTATTATATTTCTGACAAAAACAAATTCAAGTTTAATTTGTATATAAACGATTTGCCCAAAGTATCAACTAAACTAAAACTGGTACTGTTTGCGGACGATACAAATATCTTCTATTCGGAAACGAATGCAGAAAAATTACAAGCCACAATAACAACCGAAATGCACAATTTAAAACTATGGTTTGATTATAACAAATTATCTCTTAACTTAAGTAAAACTAAATATATGCTCTTCCATAACCACGAAACCAGCATAGAACCTAAAGTTATAATAAATAACATTGTAATAGTAAAAGTGAATGAAATCAAGTTTCTGGGGTATTAATAGATGATAAACTGAACTGGAAGTCTCATATTAATCTTGCTCAATCAAAAATTTCTAAGAGCATTTCAATAATAAATAAAGTCAAACATATCCTTGATAACAAATCACTTCACACTCTATATTGTGCTCTAATGCAGCCGCACTTACTTTATGGTATTGAGATCTGGGGTAATAATTACAGCAGTGCAATAAATCCATTTGTCACTCTTCAAAAACGAGCAATACGAATAATCCATAATGCCAGGTATAGAGATCATACAAACCCACTCTTCATCAAGTCCAATGTACTTAAATTAAAGGATCTAACAGATTATCATACTGCAATAATAATGTGCAAGGCTAAAAATAATGTTTTACCCACCTGTGTCCAAAGATTTTTCTATCAGCAGGAGGAGGGTTATAAATTGAGAGGTTTAATGAATCTCAAAATCCAGGTTGCAAGAACCACCAGAAGAAGTTTTTGTTTGTCTATCTGTGGAGTAAAATTATGGAATAATTTAAAAGATTACCTTAAAAGCTATACCACCAATTCAAGAGGGCTTATAAGCACACTGTTTTTACAGTGTATAAGGCTGAGGAGGGGATTTGATTTTTGTTTTCTTTCATTTTGGAAATAGTGTTGTGTTTTCCTTAAATTGTGATTTTGATTTTCTTTAAATTTGTGAAGGACTGATATGACCATGTTGTACATTGTTGTATGTATACTATGCAAAGTGAAATGGGGTGGGTGTACATAAGGTTGCACTTCTACCCACTCCTTTTCGAACAATTGTTCTGATATCTATTGTACACATGTACACGTACATGTATGTTTTTATATATTTTTGATGTTCAAAATAAACTTGACCAAACAAACAAGTTCCTCAATCTAAAACTAGGACCTGAAATTGCAGAATGTCGTGAGGTCTAAAATAAAACTTCCTCATCTAGAAGCAGCACTGATGAAGAGGAGATTTGTTCTGAGTTTAGAAAAGCTGCCTCCTCACACCAAAGCACTGTCCAGTTACACTGATCCTTTAGATGTGCCTCTTTTCTCTTCTCTTGTTTTGTTTTCCTTGTGCCCAGTGAACATGTGTCTGTGACACTGAACTGTTGACAGAGTCTCATTTGAATCCAGAATCAAACCTGTGTGTGCCTTTAAGTGGAGCTGCTCGCTGCTTCCTCCTCACATCTACACAGAGCAGTGGTGCAGTCTGGCTCCTCCCACAGCTCTCACTCCACTCTTACGTTTCATTTCTGTCAAAGTGAAAGTGGCTCTGATTCAGGAGAGATGGCGCAGAAAGCAGTCGACACAGAAGCCTTTTCCTGCTCCGTGTGTTTGGATCTACTGAAGGATCCCGTGACTATTCCCTGTGGACACAGCTACTGCAGGAACTGTGTCCAAAAACACTGGGACCAAGAGGACGAGAAGTGGCTCTACAGCTGTCCTGAATGTCGCCTCACCTTCAGCCCCAGACCTGCCCTGGTCAAAAACATCCTGTTAGCAGGTGTAGTAGAACAACTGAGGACGACTGGGCTCACAGCGCCCCCCGCTGACCGCTGCTATGCCGGACCTCAGGATGTGTCCTGTGATGTGTGCACTGGGAGGAAGCTGAAAGCTGTCCAGTCCTGTCTGCAGTGTGTGGCCTCTTACTGTGAGCACCACCTACAGCCTCATTATGACTCTGCAGCATTAAAGAAACACCAGCTGGTGGCGCCCTCACACACACTCCAGGAAAACATCTGCTCTGAACACGACGAAGTGAAGAAGATGTTCTGCCGCAGTGACCAGCAGAGCATCTGTTACCTCTGCTCTGTGGACCAGCACAAGGGCCACGACACAGTGACCTCTGCCTCAGAGAGGGCTCAGAGACAGGCAGAGCTGCCGGCCAGGAGGGCCCTGCTGCTCCAGAGCCTCCAGCACAAAGAGACAGACCTGAAGAAGCTCCAACAGGAGGCCCAGGAGATCAGCCGCTCTGCCCAGACAGCAGTGCAGCGCCAGCGGGACAGCTTCACAGAGATGGCCCTTCTCCTGGAGAAAAGACGCTCTGAAGTGGAGCAGCAGATCCGCTCCCAGGAGCAGAGCCAACTGAGCCGAGTCCAAGAGCTCCAGGACCAAGTGCAGCAGGACGTGAGTGAGCTGAAGAGGAGCCTCTCGGAGCTGGACACACTGGCCCTCACCCAGGATCATAACCAGTTTCTACAGCTCTACACTTCACTGTCCACAGACACACAGAGCACAGAGCCAGTCAGGATTGACACAGGGCCCCGGAGATACTTTGAGGACGTGAACAGAGCTGTGTCAGAGCTCAGGGACAAAGTGCAGCTCACTCTGGAGGAGGGTCTGACCAACGTCTCACAGGCTCTGAGTCGTGTGGAGGTTTTACTGTCACCAGCTGAACCCAGCTCCAGAGAGGACTTCTTACAATACTCTACAGAAATCACTCTGGACCCAAACACAGCTCACACCTTCCTGTCTCTGTCTGATGGAGACAGAAGAGCAACATTTATGAGTAAAAACCAGAGATATCCTGATCATCCAGACAGATTCAGTAACTATATTCAGGTCCTGAGCAGAGAGGGTCTGATGGGCCGCTGTTACTGGGAGGTGCAGTGGAGCGGGGACTGGGTCTTTATAGCAGTTTCATACAAGGATATTCAGAGAAAAGGCTCTCTTATATCTGCATTTGGAAACAATGATAAATCCTGGGCCTTATGCTGTGACGAAACAAGTTATTCATTTATATTTAACTCAGTCAAGTCCCAGGTCTCAGGTCCGGTCTCGTCCAGAATCGGGGTTTACCTGGACCACAGTGCAGGGGTTTTGTCGTTTTACAGCGTCTCTGAAAGTACCATGAGCCTCCTCCACAGAGTCCAGACCACTTTCACTCAGCCTCTCTACGCTGGGGTGTGGTTGTGGTGGAGCACTGGAGCCACTGCACATTTCCCTAAACTCAAATAGCAGCTTTGTTCTCCACAGTTTGGGATCAAATTTGTGCCTTTTGTTTTTAAATAATGAGTTAAAAGTTTAAATGACTGTTTATGAGGATTGATACGTACAAATCTATTCTGAAACTAAGATCCAAACTAGATTCTCATTTGGGCAAGTGGAAAAACTGGAAAGGGAAAAAAACATATTGTAATATTACAAAGAAACTAGGAAAATATTGTCTGTGGAAATACTGTTCTTATTATTGTTGTGGCATCAAAACCGATCTGGAAATTATTTAAATATTGTTTTTATGTACAAATGTATTTTCAGCAGTGGTGGAGGAAGTACTCGATTTTGTTACTTAAGTAAAAGTACAGAAAAAAAGACGTAAAACTCAGTATCACAGGAAAAAATCAACTTCATCATAAAGTTTTAATTTCCTGTTTAAAAATGTAATTATAGAGTAAAAACCTGCATATTTTTACATCTACTAAAGCTTCAAATGTTGTGATTCTGATAAAGATTTGTGCTGAAATTTGTTCAACAGAATCAATAGAATCAGTTGTTTTTTCCTGTTTTTCTGTGTAAATATTTGCTGTAAACTCAAACTACAAACATGTTCCAAATAACCCCCTCAGCCTTTTCAGCACGTCTCAGACAAGAAGAAAAATACTTTTACTGTTCAGTTCAGTTCAAAAATGTCGTGTTGTAGAAAGTACAGATACCTGCTCTAAAATGCAGTGAAGTCAAAGTAAAAAGTATCCAGTACAGATACCTAAAGTTTGTACTTGAGTACAGTACTTTACTACTTTTACTTTGTTTCATTCCACCTCTGATTTTCAGCTGCATTACGCTGATTATTTTGTCAAACATTTATAAACTTGATGACAGACGACGTGTGGAGAATTAATATTCGGAGCAAAACCGAGCAAACTTTCCATAATATTGAGTCCTAATGTTGTGTGTCCCACGACAACACAATGATGCACTATTACTGTGGTACTATTAGTGGAAAACTACACACATATTCTCCACAGATTCAAAATCAGAGCATTTTCACTTGATTTCCAAATGTTATTCCTCATGTAATGTAACTGTGTCACTCTTTTCTTTATCCTCGTGTCAAACTGTGATTGTTTCTGTCATTTAAAACACCAGTGATACTGTTTCTGTTCTACGGGCTCCTCTGGGTCCATTTTCACTGTGTTTTTGTGGAGTTTTAAAGTCTCACTGTGTAACTTTTGTGGTGGAGGGTCCGCTACCTTGTCCTCGCGGAGATGTCATTGCTTTGCCTGGAATGTTCCACAGTATGGCATTAAGATTGTGATCTGTAGCTTTAATCCTAGTAGTAAAAGTTGCCGGGGGTCACATCATGGGAACACTGGTTATACAAAGGTGAATGTTTGACACGGTTTGAAATCAGCAATAAACTCATAAATCCCTTTGTTTTCCTGAGGCCTTTTCTGTCCCCAAACCTCAAATACAAAGTCGAGTTGTAAAATAGGCCGTGTTCACCTGACATCACAACACTCTAGGATCCTTATAGTTTCACACTGAGCTGGAGGACAGGTCAGAGTTCACTGTCTCTGTCATTACTGGGCCTGTCCACATGAAACACAAACAGGTTTGGCTCCTGCTCTGTGCAAGTGAACGAGGGCGTGTCATTATTCACACACAAACACGTGGTTGTCGTCGGCTGAAAGAACTCGAAGCCATAAGATCAAATATGACAAGTGTGTGGAGCCGATCCACAGAAGTGAGCAGCTATTTAAACCTCCCTGTGGAAGCAGAGACGCACTAGAGCGCACAATACAAGCTTTATGTGGGGATTGTCTGTGTGTCTTTAGAATGTTCTGCCTGTTAATGTTCTGCTCTGCTCCAAACAAGGCTTTATTTACAAAAGGAAGACTCGCCGAGAAGAATCTTTAGGTAAAAGGAGGTCAGAGGTGGTGAGCATGTGGTGATCGGTGGTGCAGCGCTGTGTGTGTGTCGTGAGTGCGTCAAACTCAAAGACAAACTCAAACGTGCAGAGTCCAAAGGAGCTCGGAGACGCCCAGCAGCAGAGAGGCAGGGCCAGAGCGCACAGGCCCAGTGGGACAGAGGTCGTCCACTTCCTGGTTTTAGGGGCCCATGTGACCAGGAGGCGGAGCAACGGGCAGAGAGACAGCAGTTTGTGAGGGGAGCAGATCTACACAGAGAGACACACTCCCTCCCAAGAGCCACACCAGCCTCCAACTACAACTCGACGACCTGTTCACAAGAGTCGTCACAATCACTGGTCTCATTTGGGGCTTTTCCACACTCCGTTCTCAGTGGGGGAAGTGACTGTTGTGGTCACAGCTGCCCTGGGGTCGACTGACGGAAGTGCAAATCTGAGCCATCGGCCCCTCGGACCTTCACCAACGCTCACACACACCACATTTATGACCCTAAGGACACAGGAAGGACTGGACCAGGACTGGACCGGGACTGGACCAGGACTGGACCGGGACTGGACCAGGACTGGACCGGGACTGGACCAGGACTAAACCAGGACTAAATCAGGACTAGACCAGCACTGGAAAAAGGACTAAACCAGGACTAAAGAAGAACTAAACCGGGACTAAACCGGGACTAAACCAGGACTAACCAGGACTAAACCAGGACTAACCAGGACTAAATCAGGACTAACCAGGACTAAACAAGGCTAGACCAGGACTAAACCAGGACTAAACCAGGACTGGACCAGGACTGGACCAGGACTAAACCAGGACTAGACCAGGACTAAACCGGGACTAAGCAGGACTAAACCAGCACTGGAAAAAGGACTAAACCAGGACTAAAGCAGGACTAAACCAGTACTAAACCAGGACTAAATCAGGACTAGACCAGGACTAGAGCAGGACTAAACAAGGACTAAACCAGGACTAAACAAGGACTAAACCAGGACTAATCAGGACTAAACCAGGACTAGACCAGGACTGGACCAGGACTAAACCGGGACTAAGCAGGACTAAACCAGCACTGGAAAAAGGACTAAACCAGGACTAAAGCAGGACTAAACCAGGACTAACCAGGACTAAATCAGGACTAACCAGGACTAAACAAGGGTTAAATCAGGACTAGACCAGGACTAAATAAGGCTAGACCAGGACTAAACCAGGACTGGACCAGGACTGGACCAGGACTAAACCAGGACTAAATCAGGACTAGACCAAGACTAGACCAGGACTAAACCAAGACTAAATCAGGACTAGGCCAGGACTATATCAGGACTAAACCAGGACTAAACCGGGACTAAGCAGGACTAAACCAGCACTGGAAAAAGGATTAAACCAGTACTAAAGAAGAACTAAACCGGGACTAAACCGGGACTAAACCAGAACTAACAAGGACTAAACCAGGACTAACCAGGACTAAATCAGGACTAACCAGGACTAAACAAGGGTTAAATCAGGACTAGACCAGGACTAAATAAGGCTAGACCAGGACTAAACCAGGACTGGACCAGGACTGGACCAGGACTAAACCAGGACTAGACCAGGACTAAACCGGGACTAAGCAGGACTAAACCAGCACTGGACCAGGACTAAACCAGGACTAAAGCAGGACTAAACCAGTACTAAAGAAGAACTAAACCAGAACTAAACCAGGACTAAACCGGGTCTAAACCAGGACTAGTCCAGGACTAACCAGGACTAAACCAGGACTAACCAGGACTAAACCAGGACTAAATCAGGACTAGACCAGGACTAAACAAGGACTAAACCAGGACTAACCAGGACTAAACCAGGACTAAACCAGGACTGGACCAGGACTGGATCAGGACTGGACCAGGACTGGACCAGGACTAATTCAGGACTAGACCAGGACTAAACAAGGGTTAAATCAGGACTAGATCAGGACTAAATAAGGCTAGACCAGGACTAAACCAGGACTGGACCAGGACTGGACCAGGACTAAACCAGGACTAAATCAGTACTAGTCCAAGACTAGACCAGGACTAAACCAAGACTAAATCAGGACTAGACCAGGATTAGACCAGGACTAAACAAGGACTAAACTGGGACTAAAGAAGGGCTAAAGCAGGACTAAACCAGGACTAAACCAGGACTAACTAGGACTAAACCAGGACTAGACCAGGACTAGACTAGGACTAAACCAGGACTAGACTAGGACTAAACCAGGACTAAACCAGGACTAACTAGGACTAAACCAGGACTAAACCAGGACTAACTAGGACTAAACCAGGACTAGACCAGGACTCAACAAGGACTAGACCAGGACTATACTAGGACTAAACCAGGACTAACCAGGACTAAACCAGGACTAAACCAGGACAAAACCAGGACTAACCAAGGACTAAAGCAGAACTAAACCAGGACTAAAACAGGACTAAACAAGGACTAAACCAGGACTAAACCAGGACTAGACCAGGACTAAAATAGGGCTGAACCAGGACTAAGCAGGACTAAACCAGCACTGGACCAGGACTAAACCAGGACTAAAGCAGGACTAAACCAGGACTGGACCAGTACTGGACCAGGACTGGACCAGTACTGGACCAGGACTAAACCATGACTGGACCAGGACTAAAGCAGGACTAAAGCAGGACTAAACCGGGACTAAACCGGGACTAAGCAGGACTAAACCAGCACTGGACCAGGACTAAACCAGGACTAAAACAGGACTAAACCAGTACTAAAGAAGAACTAAACCAGAACTAAGCCAAGACTAAACCGGGACTAAACCAGGACTAACCAGGACTAAACCAGGACTAACCCAGGACTAACCTGGACTAAACAAGGAGTAAACCAGGACTAAACCAGGACTAAACCAGGACTAAAGCAGGACTAAACCAGGACTAAACCAGGACTGGACCAGGACTGGACCAGGACTAAACCAGGACTGGACCAGGACTGGACCAGGACTGGACCAGGACTGGACTAGGACTGGACTAGGACTAAACCAGGACTGGACCAGGACTGGACCAGGACTGGACTAGGACTAGACCAGGACTAAAGACAGACTAAAGCAGGACTAAAGAAGGACTAAACCAGGACTAGATCAAGACTAAACCTGGACTAACGTGGACTAAAACAGGACTAAACCAAAACTGAACCAATACTAAAACAAGTACTAGTCCAGGACTAAACAAGGGTTAAACCAGGACTAAACCAGGACTAAACCAGGACTAAACCAGGACTAAACCAGGACAAGAGACGGTCTGAACCAGGAATGAACCAGGACTAAAACAGGACTAAACCAGGACTAGACCAAGACTAGACCTGGACTAAATCAGGACTAGACCAAGAATAGACCTGGACTAAACCAGGACAAAAGCAGGACTAAACCAGGAGTAAACCAGGACTAGACCAAGACTAGACCAGGACTAAATCAGGACTAGACCAAGACTAGACCAGGACTAAATCAGGACTAAACAAGGACTAAACCAGGACTAGACCAGGACTAAACCAGGACTAAACTGGGACTAAAGAAGGGCTAAAGCAGGACTAAAGCAGGACTAGACCAGGACTAGACTAGCACTAGACTAGGACCAAACCAGGACTAAACCGGGACTAACTAGGACTAAACCAGGACAAGACCAGGACTAAACCAGGAATAAACCGGGACTAAACCAGGACTAAACCAGGACTAGACCAGGACTAAACAAGGACTAAACTGGGACTAAAGAACGGCTAAAGCAGGACTAAAGCAGGACTAGACCAGGACTAGACCAGGACTAGACTAGGACTAAACCAGGACTAAACCGGGACTAACTAGGACTAAACCAGGACTGGACCAGGACTAAACCAGGACTAAATCAGGACTAGACCAAGACTAGACCAGGACTAAACTGGGACTAAAGAAGGGCTAAAGCAGGACTAAACCAGGACTAATCAGGACTAAACCAGGACTAGACCAGGACTAGACTAGGACTAAAAGGAGGTCAGAGGTGGTGAGCATGTGGTGATCGGTCGTGCAGCGCTGTGTGTGTGTCGTGAGTGCGTCAAACTCAAAGACAAACTCAAACGTGCAGAGTCCAAAGGAGCTCGGAGACGCCCAGCAGCAGAGAGGCAGGGCCAGAGCGCACAGGCCCAGTGGGACAGAGGTCGTCCACTTCCTGGTTTTAGGGGCCCATGTGACCAGGAGGCGGAGCAACGGGCAGAGAGACAGCAGTGTGTGAGGGGAGCAGATCTACACAGAGAGAGACACACTCCCTCCCAAGAGCCACACCAGCCTCCAACTACAACTCGACGACCTGTTCACAAGAGTCGTCACAATCACTGGTCTCATTTGGGGCTTTTCCACACTCCGTTCTCAGTGGGGGAAGTGACTGTTGTGGTCACAGCTGCCCTGGGGTCGACTGACGGAAGTGCAAATCTGAGCCATCGGCCCCTCGGACCTTCACCAACGCTCACACACACCACATTTATGACCCTAAGGACACAGGAAGGACTGGACCAGGACTGGACCAGGACTGGACCAGGACTGGACCAGGACTAAACCAGGACTAAATCAGGACTAGCCCAAGACTAGACCAGGACTAAACCGAGACTAAATCAGGACTAGACCAGGACTAAACAAGGACTAAACTGGGACTAAAGAAGGACTAAACCAGGACTAAACCAGGACTAAACCAAGACTAACCCAGGACTAAACAAGGACTAAACCAGGACTAAACCAGGACTAAATCAGGACTAGACCAAGACTAGACCAGGACTAAACCAAGACTAAATCAGGACTAGGCCAGGACTAGACCAGGACTAAACAAGGACTAAACTGGGACTAAAGAAGGGCTAAAGCAGGACTAAACCAGGACTAACCAGGACTAAACCAGGACGAGACCAGGACTAGACTAGGACTAAACAAGGACTAAACTGGGACTAAAGAAGGGCTAAAGCAGGACTAAACCAGGACTAAACAGGACTAAAGCAGGACTAGACCAGGACTAGACTAGGACTAAACCAGGGCTAAACCAGGACTAACCAGGACTAAACCAGGACTAGACCAGGACTAGACTAGGACTAAACCAGGGCTAAACCAGGACTAAACTGGGACTAACTAGGACTAAACCAGGACTTTTATTTTCTTAGTGCCTTAGTACTAAACCAGGAATAATCCAGTACTAAAGTAGGACTAAAACAGGTCTAAACCAAGAGTAAACCAGGACTGAACCGGGACTAAACCCGGCCTAATCCAGGACTAAAGCGGGAGTAAACCAGGTCTAAACCAAGAATAAACCAGGAGTATAATATATTTAAATGTTCTTCCTGGTGTAATGTAAGTGTCAGTCTGGGCTTTATCATCATGGTAAAAGTGATTTTCTTATTTCATCTAAAACACCAACGGTTTATGTTTGTTCTCTGTTCCTCTGGAGATTTCAGTGTATTTAGTGATACGTTTTGGTCATAATTGTAAAAGTTGCTCAGGGTCACATCATGGGGAACACTGGTTATACAATGTTCTATATAGTTCTGTCTAACTGTTCCTGAACGTGTCCTGTAACATTCTCAGTGTCTTTGGTCAACTCGGGTCACAGAAGTTTTATGCTCTGCTCTTGTAGTGATAAAGAGAAGTTTTCATTTCTTTCAAAAACACTGAATATCCCAGAGAGTTCAAAAGGCCCCTGCCTCCGTCTGACATTATAACATCATCGTGTTACAGAACGTGAACACAGCCGATGAGACGAGGAAACACTCAGGGACATTGTCGTCTGTTTAAAGGACTTAAAGCCACAAGATGAACATGACGAGTTTGTGCTGCTGTCACCTGACAAAACTAAAACACTTCAACGTTTGTGTCATTTCACTTATTCTATTTCTGACAAAAACACATTAAAGTCCCTCAATCTAAAATTAGGACCTGAAATTGCAGAAAGTCTCGAACCTATTTTAAAACGAAGACTTAAAGATGCATTGTGTAACTTTGCTGGTGTTTTTCTTGAGGGAGATGTTGCATTGCTTTAATCGGTATGTTCCACAGTGCGGCATTAAAAGTCTATTCAGCCTTTGTTTCATTACAGGTGAGTTTATTGTTCAGAAATACCTGTAAGAACATCATTCTTGTGTGAACGGGCGCCTCTCCACAGAACTGATCTGTCCCTTGGCCTGTTTGCCTCCATGGAGACTGACACATTTAATGCTTTACTCTGAAACCTCCCAGGCTGAACAGTTGAGTACATCTCCATGGAGACTTGAATGTGGCGTACCCTCTCCAACAAAAGTTACACAGTGCACCTTTAAAGTGTCCATTTCAGACAAGTCCAGGAGCTTTAACATTTGAAACTAGACGGACACAACAGTAAATATATTATAAGAAAAGTCAGGATTTGACCAAGAAAATTAGATATAGATAAATTAGCTCAAATATGAGAACAGAGCAAATCTGTGAAGTGCAAAGAGACTAAACCAGGACTAACACAAGAAATAATGAGGTCTAAAACAAAACTTCATGAAAAGTGTCATTATTTTCCAAATGAAACCTGCATTTCCTCATCTAGAAGCAGCACTGATGAAGAGGAGATTTGTTCTGAGTTTAGAAAAGCTGCCTCCTCACACCAAAGCACTGTCCAGTTACACTGATCCTTTAGATGTGCCTCTTTTCTCTTCTCTTGTTTTGTTTTCCTTGTGCCCAGTGAACATGTGTCTGTGACACTGAACTGTTGACAGAGTCTCATTTGAATCCAGAATCAAACCTGTGTGTGCCTTTAAGTGGAGCTGCTCGCTGCTTCCTCCTCACCTCTACACAGAGCAGTGGTGCAGTCTGGCTCCTCCCACAGCTCTCACTCCACTCTTACGTTTCATTTGTGTCAAAGTGAAAGTGGCTCTGATTCAGGAGAGATGGCGCAGAAAGCAGTCGACACAGAAGCCTTTTCCTGCTCCGTGTGTTTGGATCTACTGAAGGATCCCGTGACTATTCCCTGTGGACACAGCTACTGCAGGAACTGTGTCCAAAAACACTGGGACCAAGAGGACGAGAAGCAGCTCTACAGCTGTCCTGAATGTCGCCTCACCTTCAGCCCCAGACCTGCCCTGGTCAAAAACGTCATGTTAGCAGGTTTAGTAGAACAACTGAGGACGACTGGGCTCACAGCGCCCCGCTGACCGCTGCTATGCCGGACCTCAGGATGTGTCCTGTGATGTGTGCACTGGGAGGAAGCTGAAAGCTGTCCAGTCCTGTCTGCAGTGTGTGGCCTCTTACTGTGAGCGCCACCTACAGCCTCATTATGACTCTGCAGCGTTTAAGAAACACCAGCTGGTGGCGCCCTCACACACACTCCAGGAAAACATCTGCTCTGAACACGACGAAGTGAAGAAGATGTTCTGCCGCAGTGACCAGCAGAGCATCTGTTACCTCTGCTCTGTGGACCAGCACAAGGGCCACGACACAGTGACCTCTGCCTCAGAGAGGGCTCAGAGACAGGCAGAGCTGCCGGCCAGGAGGGCCCTGCTGCTCCAGAGCCTCCAGCACAAAGAGACAGACCTGAAGAAGCTCCAACAGGAGGCCCAGGAGATCAGCCGCTCTGCCCAGACAGCAGTGCAGCGCAGCGGGGACAGCTTCACAGAGATGGCCCTTCTCCTGGAGAAAAGACGCTCTGAAGTGGAGCAGCAGATCCGCTCCCAGGAGCAGAGCCAACTGAGCCGAGTCCAAGAGCTCCAGGACCAAGTGCAGCAGGACGTGAGTGAGCTGAAGAGGAGCCTCTCGGAGCTGGACACACTGGCCCTCACCCAGGATCATAACCAGTTTCTACAGCTCTACACTTCACTGTCCACAGACACACAGAGCACAGAGCCAGTCAGGATTGACACAGGGCCCCGGAGATACTTTGAGGACGTGAACAGAGCTGTGTCAGAGCTCAGGGACAAAGTGCAGCTCACTCTGGAGGAGGGTCTGACCAACGTCTCACAGGCTCTGAGTCGTGTGGAGGTTTTACTGTCACCAGCTGAACCCAGCTCCAGAGAGGACTTCTTACAATACTCTACAGAAATCACTCTGGACCCAAACACAGCTCACACCTTCCTGTCTCTGTCTGATGGAGACAGAAGAGCAACAATTATGAGTGAAGAACAGAGATATCCTGATCATCCAGACAGATTCAGTGAGTATACTCAGGTCCTGAGCAGAGAGGGTCTGATGGGCCGCTGTTACTGGGAGGTGCAGTGGAGCGGGGCCTGTGTCGATATAGCAGTTTCATACAAGGATATTCAGAGAAAAGGTGATGAATCTGAATTTGGAAACAATGATAAATCCTGGGCCTTATGCTGTGACGAAACAAGTTATTCATTTAGATTTAACTCAGTCGAGTCCCAGGTCTCAGGTCCGGTCTCGTCCAGAATCGGGGTTTACCTGGACCACAGTGCAGGGGTTTTGTCGTTTTACAGCGTCTCTGAAAGTACCATGAGCCTCCTCCACAGAGTCCAGACCACTTTCACTCAGCCTCTCTACACTGGGGTGTGGTTGTGGTGGAGCACTGGAGCCACTGCACATTTCCCTAAACTCAAATAGCAGCTTTGTTCTCCACAGTTTGGGATCAAATTTGTGCCTTTTATTTTTAAATAATGAGTTAAAAGTTTAAATGACTGTTTATGAGGATTGATACGTACAAATCTATTCTGAAACTAAGATCCAAACTAGATTCTCATTTGGGCAAGTGGAAAAACTGGAAAGGAAAAAAAACATATTGTAATATTACAAAGAAACTAGAAAAATATTGTCTGTGGAAATACTGTTCTTATTATTGTTGTGGCATCAAAACCGATCTGGAAATTATTTAAACATTGTTTTTATGTACAAATGTATTTTCAGCAGTGGTGGAGGAAGTACTCGATTTTGTTACTTAAGTAAAAGTACAGAAAAAAAGACGTCAAACTCAGTATCACAGGAAAAAATCAACTTCATCATAAAGTTTTAATTCCCTGTTTAAAAATGTAATTATAGAGTAAAAACCTGCATATTTTTTACATCTACTAAAGCTTCAAATGTTGTGATTCTGATAAAGATTTGTGCTGAAATTTGTTCAACAGAATCAATAGAATCAGTTGTTTTTTCCTGTTTTTCTGTGTAAATATTTGCTGTAAACTCAAACTACAAACATGTTCCAAATAACCCCCTCAGCCTTTTCAGCACGTCTCAGACAAGAAGAAAAATACTTTTACTGTTCAGTTCAGTTCAAAAATGTCGTGTTGTAGAAAGTACAGATACCTGCTCTAAAATGCAGTGAAGTCAAAGTAAAAAGTATCCAGTACAGATACCTAAAGTTTGGACTTGAGTACAGTACTTTACTACTTTTACTTTGTTTCATTCCACCTCTGAGTTTCAGCTGCATTACGCTGATTATTTTGTCAAACATTTATAAACTTGATGACAGACGACGTGTGGAGAATTAATATTCTGAGCAAAACCGAGCAAACTTTCCATAATATTGAGTCCTGATGTTGTGTGTCCCACGACAACACAATGATGCACTATTACTGTGGTACTATTAGTGGAAAACTACACACATATTCTCCACAGATTTAAAATCAGAGCATTTTCACTTGATTTCCAAATGTTATTCCTCATGTAATGTAACTGTGTCACTCTTTTCTTTATCCTCGTGTCAAACTGTGATTGTTTCTGTCATTTAAAACACCAGTGATACTGTTTCTGTTCTACGGGCTCCTCTGGGTCCATTTTCACTGTGTTTTTGGTGAGTTTTAAAGTCTCACTGTGTAACTTTTGTGGTGGAGGGTCTGCTACCTTGTCCTCACGGAGATGTCATTGCTTTGCCTGGAATGTTCCACAGTATGGCATTAAGATTGTGATCTGTAGCTTTAATCCTAGTAGTAAAAGTTGCCGGGGGTCACATCATGGGAACACTGGTTATACAAAGGTGAATGTTTGACACGGTTTGAAATCAGCAATAAACTCATAAATCCCTTTGTTTTCCTGAGGCCTTTTCTGTCCCCAAACCTCAAATACAAAGTCGAGTTGTAAAATAGGCCGTGTTCACCTGACATCACAACACTCTAGGATCCTTATAGTTTCACACTGAGCTGGAGGACAGGTCAGAGTTCACTGGGGGAATGTGCTGTTTCACTGTCACACTGCAGATTATGGGGAATATCTCTGTCATTACTGGGCCTGTCCACATGAAACACAAACAGGTCTGGCTCCTGCTCTGTGCAAGTGAACGAGGGCGTGTCATTATTCACACACAAACACGTGGTTGTCGTCGGCTGAAAGAACTCGAAGCCATAAGATCAAATATGACAAGTGTGTGGAGCCGATCCACAGAAGTGAGCAGCTATTTAAACCTCCCTGTGGAAGCAGAGACGCACTAGAGCGCACAATACAAGCTTTATGTGGGGATTGTCTGTGTGTCTTTAGAATGTTCTGCCTGTTAATGTTCTGCTCTGCTCCAAACAAGGCTTTATTTACAAAAGGAAGACTCGCCGAGAAGAATCTTTAGGTAAAAGGAGGTCAGAGGTGGTGAGCATGTGGTGATCGGTCGTGCAGCGCTGTGTGTGTGTCGTGAGTGCGTCAAACTCAAAGACAAACTCAAACGTGCAGAGTCCAAAGGAGCTCGGAGACGCCCAGCAGCAGAGAGGCAGGGCCAGAGCGCACAGGCCCAGTGGGACAGAGGTCGTCCACTTCCTGGTTTTAGGGGCCCATGTGACCAGGAGGCGGAGCAACGGGCAGAGAGACAGCAGTGTGTGAGGGGAGCAGATCTACACAGAGAGAGACACACTCCCTCCCAAGAGCCACACCAGCCTCCAACTACAACTCGACGACCTGTTCACAAGAGTCGTCACAATCACTGGTCTCATTTGGGGCTTTTCCACACTCCGTTCTCAGTGGGGGAAGTGACTGTTGTGGTCACAGCTGCCCTGGGGTCGACTGACGGAAGTGCAAATCTGAGCCATCGGCCCCTCGGACCTTCACCAACGCTCACACACACCACATTTATGACCCTAAGGACACAGGAAGGACTGGACCAGGACTGGACCAGGACTGGACCAGGACTGGACCAGGACTGGACCAGGACTGGACCAGGACTGGACCAGGACTAAACCAGCACTGGAAAAAGGACTAAACCAGGACTAAAGCAGGACTAAGCAGGACTAAACCAGCACTGGAAAAAGGACTAAACCAGGACTAAAGCAGGACTAAACCAGGACTAACCAGGACTAAATCAGGACTAACCAGGACTAAACAAGGGTTAAATCAGGACTAGACCAGGACTAAATAAGGCTAGACCAGGACTAAACCAGGACTGGACCAGGACTGGACCAGGACTAAACCAGGACTAAATCAGGACTAGACCAAGACTAGACCAGGACTAAACCAAGACTAAATCAGGACTAGGCCAGGACTATATCAGGACTAAACCAGGACTAAACCGGGACTAAGCAGGACTATACCAGCACTGGAAAAAGGATTAAACCAGTACTAAAGAAGAACTAAACCGGGACTAAACCGGGACTAAACCAGAACTAACAAGGACTAAACCAGGACTAACCAGGACTAAATCAGGACTAACCAGGACTAAACAAGGGTTAAATCAGGACTAGACCAGGACTAAATAAGGCTAGACCAGGACTAAACCAGGACTGGACCAGGACTGGACCAGGACTAAACCAGGACTAGACCAGGACTAAACCGGGACTAAGCAGGACTAAACCAGCACTGGACCAGGACTAAACCAGAACTAAAGCAGGACTAAACCAGTACTAAAAAAGAACTAAACCAGAACTAAACCAGGACTAAACCGGGTCTAAACCAGGACTAGTCCAGGACTAACCAGGACTAAACCAGGACTAACCAGGACTAAACCAGGACTAAATCAGGACTAGACCAGGACTAAACAAGGACTAAACCAGGACTAACCAGGACTAAACCAGGACTAAACCAGGACTGGACCAGGACTGGATCAGGACTAATTCAGGACTAGACCAGGACTAAACAAGGGTTAAATCAGGACTAGATCAGGACTAAATAAGGCTAGACCAGGACTAAACCAGGACTGGACCAGGACTGGACCAGGACTAAACCAGGACTAAATCAGTACTAGTCCAAGACTAGACCAGGACTAAACCAAGACTAAATCAGGACTAGACCAGGATTAGACCAGGACTAAACAAGGACTAAACTGGGACTAAAGAAGGGCTAAAGCAGGACTAAACCAGGACTAAACCAGGACTAACTAGGACTAAACCAGGACTAGACCAGGACTAGACTAGGACTAAACCAGGACTAGACTAGGACTAAACCAGGACTAAACCAGGACTAACTAGGACTAAACCAGGACTAAACCAGGACTAACTAGGACTAAACCAGGACTAGACCAGGACTCAACAAGGACTAGACCAGGACTATACTAGGACTAAACCAGGACTAACCAGGACTAAACCAGGACTAAACCAGGACAAAACCAGGACTAACCAAGGACTAAAGCAGAACTAAACCAGGACTAAAACAGGACTAAACAAGGACTAAACCAGGACTAAACCAGGACTAGACCAGGACTAAAATAGGGCTGAACCAGGACTAAGCAGGACTAAACCAGCACTGGACCAGGACTAAACCAGGACTAAAGCAGGACTAAACCAGGACTGGACCAGTACTGGACCAGGACTGGACCAGTACTGGACCAGGACTAAACCAGGACTGGACCAGGACTAAAGCAGGACTAAACCGGGACTAAACCGGGACTAAGCAGGACTAAACCAGCACTGGACCAGGACTAAACCAGGACTAAAGCAGGACTAAACCAGTACTAAAGAAGAACTAAACCAGAACTAAACCAAGACTAAACCGGGACTAAACCAGGACTAACCCAGGACTAACCTGGACTAAACAAGGAGTAAACCAGGACTAAACCAGGACTAAACCAGGACTAAAGCAGGACTAAACCAGGACTAAACCAGGACTGGACCAGGACTGGACCAGGACTAAACCAGGACTGGACCAGGACTGGACCAGGACTGGACCAGGACTAAAGACAGACTAAAGCAGGACTAAAGAAGGACTAAACCAGGACTAGATCAAGACTAAACCTGGACTAACGTGGACTAAAACAGGACTAAACCAAAACTGAACCAATACTAAAACAAGTACTAGTCCAGGACTAAACAAGGGTTAAACCAGGACTAAACCAGGACTAAACCAGGACTAAACCAGGACAAGAGACGGTCTGAACCAGGAATGAACCAGGACTAAAACAGGACTAAACCAGGACTAGACCAAGATTAGACCTGGACTAAACCAGGACAAAAGCAGGACTAAACCAGGAGTAAACCAGGACTAGACCAAGACTAGACCAGGACTAAATCAGGACTAGACCAAGACTAGACCAGGACTAAATCAGGACTAAACAAGGACTAAACCAGGACTAGACCAAGACTAAACCAGGACTAAACTGGGACTAAAGAAGGGCTAAAGCAGGACTAAAGCAGGACTAGACCAGGACTAGACTAGCACTAGACTAGGACCAAACCAGGACTAAACCGGGACTAACTAGGACTAAACCAGGACAAGACCAGGACTAAACCAGGAATAAACCGGGACTAAACCAGGACTAAACCAGGACTAGACCAGGACTAAACAAGGACTAAACTGGGACTAAAGAACGGCTAAAGCAGGACTAAAGCAGGACTAGACCAGGACTAGACCAGGACTAGACTAGGACTAAACCAGGACTAAACCAGGACTAAACCGGGACTAACTAGGACTAAACCAGGACTGGACCAGGACTAAACCAGGACTAAATCAGGACTAGACCAAGACTAGACCAGGACTAAACTGGGACTAAAGAAGGGCTAAAGCAGGACTAAACCAGGACTAATCAGGACTAAACCAGGACTAGACCAGGACTAGACTAGGACTAAACAAGGACTAAACTGGGACTAAAGAAGGGCTAAAGCAGGACTAAACCAGGACTAACCAGGACTAAACCAGGACTAGACCAGGACTAGACTAGGACTAAACAAGGACTAAACTGGGACTAAAGAAGGGCTAAAGCAGGACTAAACCAGGACTAAGCAGGACTAAACCAGCACTGGAAAAAGGACTAAACCAGGACTAAAGCAGGACTAAACTAGGACTAAACAAGGACTAAACTGGGACTAAAGAAGGGCTAAAGCAGGACTAAACCAGGACTAACCAGGACTAAACCAGGACTAGACCAGGACTAGACTAGGACTAAACCAGGGCTAAACCAGGACTAAACTGGGACTAACTAGGACTAAACCAGGACTTTTATTTTCTTAGTGCCTTAGTACTAAACCAGGAATAATCCAGTACTAAAGTAGGACTAAAACAGGTCTAAACCAAGAGTAAACCAGGACTAAACCGGGACTAAACCCGGACTAATCCAGGACTAAAGCGGGAGTAAACCAGGTCTAAACCAAGAATAAACCAGGAGTATAATATATTTAAATGTTCTTCCTGGTGTAATGTAAGTGTCAGTCTGGGCTTTATCATCATGTTAAAAGTGATTTTCTTATTTCATCTAAAACACCAACGGTTTATGTTTGTTCTCTGTTCCTCTGGAGATTTCAGTGTATTTAGTGATACGTTTTGGTCATAATTGTAAAAGTTGCTCAGGGTCACATCATGGGGAACACTGGTTATACAATGTTCTATATAGTTCTGTCTAACTGTTCCTGAACGTGTCCTGTAACATTCTCAGTGTCTTTGGTCAACTCGGGTCAAAGAAGTTTTATGCTCTGCTCTTGTAGTGATAAAGAGAAGTTTTCATTTCTTTCAAAAACACTGAATATCCCAGAGAGTTCAAAAGGCCCCTGCCTCCGTCTGACATTATAACATCATCGTGTTACAGAACGTGAACACAGCCGATGAGACGAGGAAACACTCAGGGACATTGTCGTCTGTTTAAAGGACTTAAAGCCACAAGATGAACATGACGAGTTTGTGCTGCTGTCACCTGACAAAACTAAAACACTTCAACGTTTGTGTCATTTCACTTATTCTATTTCTGACAAAACAAATTAAAGTCCCTCAATCTAAAATTAGGACCTGAAATTGCAGAAAGTCTCGAACCTATTTTAAAACGAAGACTTAAAGATGCATTGTGTAACTTTGCTGGTGTTTTTCTTGAGGGAGATGTTGCATTGCTTTAATCGGTATGTTCCACAGTGCGGCATTAAAAGTCTATTCAGCCTTTGTTTCATTACAGGTGAGTTTATTGTTCAGAAATACCTGTAAGAACATCATTCTTGTGTGAACGGGCGCCTCTCCACAGAACTGATCTGTCCCTTGGCCTGTTTGCCTCCATGGAGACTGACACATTTAATGCTTTACTCTGAAACCTCCCAGGCTGAACAGTTGAGTACATCTCCATGGAGACTTGAATGTGGCGTACCCTCTCCAACAAAAGTTACACAGTGCACCTTTAAAGTGTCCATTTCAGACAAGTCCAGGAGCTTTAACATTTGAAACTAGACGGACACAACAGTAAATATATTATAAGAAAAGTCAGGATTTGACCAAGAAAATTAGATATAGATAAATTAGATCAAATATGAGAACAGAGCAAATCTGTGAAGTGCAAAGAGACTAAACCAGGACTAACACAAGAAATAATGAGGTCTAAAACAAAACTTCATGAAAAGTGTCATTATTTTCCAAATGAAACCTGCATTTCCTCATCTAGAAGCAGCACTGATGAAGAGGAGATTTGTTCTGAGTTTAGAAAAGCTGCCTCCTCACACCAAAGCACTGTCCAGTTACACTGATCCTTTAGATGTGCCTCTTTTCTCTTCTCTTGTTTTGTTTTCCTTGTGCCCAGTGAACATGTGTCTGTGACACTGAACTGTTGACAGAGTCTCATTTGAATCCAGAATCAAACCTGTGTGTGCCTTTAAGTGGAGCTGCTCGCTGCTTCCTCCTCACCTCTACACAGAGCAGTGGTGCAGTCTGGCTCCTCCCACAGCTCTCACTCCACTCTTACGTTTCATTTCTGTCAAAGTGAAAGTGGCTCTGATTCAGGAGAGATGGCGCAGAAAGCAGTCGACACAGAAGCCTTTTCCTGCTCCGTGTGTTTGGATCTACTGAAGGATCCCGTGACTATTCCCTGTGGACACAGCTACTGCAGGAACTGTGTCCAAAAACACTGGGACCAAGAGGACGAGAAGCAGCTCTACAGCTGTCCTGAATGTCGCCTCACCTTCAGCCCCAGACCTGCCCTGGTCAAAAACGTCATGTTAGCAGGTTTAGTAGAACAACTGAGGACGACTGGGCTCACAGCGCCCCCCGCTGACCGCTGCTATGCCGGACCTCAGGATGTGTCCTGTGATGTGTGCACTGGGAGGAAGCTGAAAGCTGTCCAGTCCTGTCTGCAGTGTGTGGCCTCTTACTGTGAGCGCCACCTACAGCCTCATTATGACTCTGCAGCATTTAAGAAACACCAGCTGGTGGCGCCCTCACACACACTCCAGGAAAACATCTGCTCTGAACACGACAAAGTGATGGATCTGTTCTGCCGCAGTGACCAGCAGAGCATCTGTTACCTCTGCTCTGTGGACCAGCACAAGGGCCACGACACAGTGACCTCTGCCTCAGAGAGGGCTCAGAGACAGGCAGAGCTGCCGGCCAGGAGGGCCCTGCTGCTCCAGAGCCTCCAGCACAAAGAGACAGACCTGAAGAAGCTCCAACAGGAGGCCCAGGAGATCAGCCGCTCTGCCCAGACAGCAGTGCAGCGCAGCGGGGACAGCTTCACAGAGATGGCCCTTCTCCTGGAGAAAAGACGCTCTGAAGTGGAGCAGCAGATCCGCTCCCAGGAGCAGAGCCAACTGAGCCGAGTCCAAGAGCTCCAGGACCAAGTGCAGCAGGACGTGAGTGAGCTGAAGAGGAGCCTCTCGGAGCTGGACACACTGGCCCTCACCCAGGATCATAACCAGTTTCTACAGCTCTACACTTCACTGTCCACAGACACACAGAGCACAGAGCCAGTCAGGATTGACACAGGGCCCCGGAGATACTTTGAGGACGTGAACAGAGCTGTGTCAGAGCTCAGGGACAAAGTGCAGCTCACTCTGGAGGAGGGTCTGACCAACGTCTCACAGGCTCTGAGTCGTGTGGAGGTTTTACTGTCACCAGCTGAACCCAGCTCCAGAGAGGACTTCTTACAATACTCTACAGAAATCACTCTGGACCCAAACACAGCTCACACCTTCCTGTCTCTGTCTGATGGAGACAGAAGAGCAACAGTTATGAGTGAAGACCAGAGATATCCTGATCATCCAGACAGATTCAGTGAGTATCCTCAGGTCCTGAGCAGAGAGGGTCTGATGGGCCGATGTTACTGGGAGGTGCAGCGGAGCGGGTACAGGGTCTTTATAGCAGTTTCATACAAGGATATTCAGAGAAAAGGTGGTGAATATGTATTTGGACACAATGATAAATCCTGGGTCTTATACTGTGACGAAACAAGTTCTTCATTTATATTTAACTCAGTCAGTTCCCAGGTCTCAGGTCCGGTCTCGTCCAGAATCGGGGTTTACCTGGACCACAGTGCAGGGGTTTTGTCGTTTTACAGCGTCTCTGAAAGTACCATGAGCCTCCTCCACAGAGTCCAGACCACTTTCACTCAGCCTCTCTACACTGGGGTGTGTTTGTGGTGGATCAGCACTGGAGCCACTGCACATTTCCCTAAACTCAAATAGCAGCTTTGTTCTCCACAGTTTGGGATCAAATTTGTGCCTTTTATTTTTAAATAATGAGTTAAAAGTTTAAATGACTGTTTATGAGGATTGATACGTACAAATCTATTCTGAAACTAAGATCCAAACTAGATTCTCATTTGGGCAAGTGGAAAAACTGGAAAGGAAAAAAAACATATTGTAATATTACAAAGAAACTAGGAAAATATTGTCTGTGGAAATACTGTTCTTATTATTGTTGTGGCATCAAAACCGATCTGGAAATTATTTAAACATTGTTTTTATGTACAAATGTATTTTCAGCAGTGGTGGAGGAAGTACTCGATTTTGTTACTTAAGTAAAAGTACAGAAAAAAAGACGTCAAACTCAGTATCACAGGAAAAAATCAACTTCATCATAAAGTTTTAATTTCCTGTTTAAAAATGTAATTATAGAGTAAAAACCTGCATATTTTTACATCTACTAAAGCTTCAAATGTTGTGATTCTGATAAAGATTTGTGCTGAAATTTGTTCAACAGAATCAATAGAATCAGTTGTTTTTTCCTGTTTTTCTGTGTAAATATTTGCTGTAAACTCAAACTACAAACATGTTCCAAATAACCCCCTCAGCCTTTTCAGCACGTCTCAGACAAGAAGAAAAATACTTTTACTGTTCAGTTCAGTTCAAAAATGTCGTGTTGTAGAAAGTACAGATACCTGCTCTAAAATGCAGTGAAGTCAAAGTAAAAAGTATCCAGTACAGATACCTAAAGTTTGGACTTGAGTACAGTACTTTACTACTTTTACTTTGTTTCATTCCACCTCTGATTTTCAGCTGCATTACGCTGATTATTTTGTCAAACATTTATAAACTTGATGACAGACGACGTGTGGAGAATTAATATTCGGAGCAAAACCGAGCAAACTTTCCATAATATTGAGTCCTAATGTTGTGTGTCCCACGACAACACAATGATGCACTATTACTGTGGTACTATTAGTGGAAAACTACACACATATTCTCCACAGATTCAAAATCAGAGCATTTTCACTTGATTTCCAAATGTTATTCCTCATGTAATGTAACTGTGTCACTCTTTTCTTTATCCTCGTGTCAAACTGTGATTGTTTCTGTCATTTAAAACACCAGTGATACTGTTTCTGTTCTACGGGCTCCTCTGTGTCCATTTTCACTGTGTTTTTGGTGAGTTTTAAAGTCTCACTGTGTAACTTTTGTGCTGGAGGGTCTGCTAACTTGTCCTCACGGAGATGTCATTGCTTTGCCTGGAATGTTCCACAGTATGGCATTAAGATTGTGATCTGTAGCTTTAATCCTAGTAGTAAAAGTTGCCGGGGGTCACATCATGGGAACACTGGTTATACAAAGGTGAATGTTTGACACGGTTTGAAATCAGCAATAAACTCATAAATCCCTTTGTTTTCCTGAGGCCTTTTCTGTCCCCAAACCTCAAATACAAAGTCAAGTTGTAAAATAGGCCGTGTTCACCTGACATCACAACACTCTAGGATCCTTATAGTTTCACACTGAGCTGGAGGACAGGTCAGAGTTCACTGGGGGAATGTGCTGTTTCACTGTCACACTGCAGATTATGGGGAATATCTCTGTCATTACTGGGCCTGTCCACATGAAACACAAACAGGTTTGGCTCCTGCTCTGTGCAAGTGAACGAGGGCGTGTCATTATTCACACACAAACACGTGGTTGTCGTCGGCTGAAAGAACTCGAAGCCGTAAGATCAAATATGACAAGTGTGTGGAGCCGATCCACAGAAGTGAGCAGCTATTTAAACCTCCCTGTGGAAGCAGAGACGCACTAGAGCGCACAATACAAGCTTTATGTGGGGACTGTCTGTGTGTCTTTAGAATGTTCTGCCTGTTAATGTTCTGCTCTGCTCCAAACAAGGCTTTATTTACAAAAGGAAGACTCGCCGAGAAGAATCTTTAGGTAAAAGGAGGTCAGAGGTGGTGAGCATGTGGTGATCGGTCGTGCAGCGCTGTGTGTGTGTCGTGAGTGCGTCAAACTCAAAGACAAACTCAAACGTGCAGAGTCCAAAGGAGCTCGGAGACGCCCAGCAGCAGAGAGGCAGGGCCAGAGCGCACAGGCCCAGTGGGACAGAGGTCGTCCACTTCCTGGTTTTAGGGGCCCATGTGACCAGGAGGCGGAGCAACGGGCAGAGAGACAGCAGTGTGTGAGGGGAGCAGATCTACACAGAGAGAGACACACTCCCTCCCAAGAGCCACACCAGCCTCCAACTACAACTCGACGACCTGTTCACAAGAGTCGTCACAATCACTGGTCTCATTTGGGGCTTTTCCACACTCCGTTCTCAGTGGGGGAAGTGACTGTTGTGGTCACAGCTGCCCTGGGGTCGACTGACGGAAGTGCAAATCTGAGCCATCGGCCCCTCGGACCTTCACCAACGCTCACACACACCACATTTATGACCCTAAGGACACAGGAAGGACTGGACCAGGACTGGACCAGGACTGGACCAGGACTGGACCAGGACTGGACCAGGACTGGACCAGGACTAAACCAGCACTGGAAAAAGGACTAAACCATGACTAAAGAAGAACTAAAATGGGAAAAAACCGGGACTAAACCGGGACTAAACCAGGACTAACCAGGACTAAACCAGGACGAACCAGGACTAAACCAGGACTAAATCAGGACTAAACCAGGACTAGAGCAGGACTAAACAAGGACTAAACCAGGACTAAACCAGGACTAAACCAGGACTAGAGCAGGACTAAACAAGGACTAAACCAGGACTAACCAGGACTAAACCAGCACTGGAAAAAGGACTAAACCAGTACTAAAGAAGAACTAAACCGGGACTAAACCGGGACTAAACCAGGACTAAACAAAGACTAAACCAGGACTAACCAGGAATAAACCAGCACTGGAAAAAGGACTAAACCAGTACTAAAGAAGAACTAAACCGGGACTAAACCGGGACTAAACCAGGACTAACCAGGACTAAATCAGGACTAACCAGGACTAAACCAGGACTAAACCAGGACTGGACCAGGACTGGATCAGGACTGGACCAGGACTGGACCAGGACTTATTCAGGACTAGACCAGGACTAAACAAGGGTTAAATCAGGACTAGACCAGGACTAAATAAGGCTAGACCAGGACTAAACCAGGACTGGACCAGGACTGGACCAGGACTAAACCAGGACTAAATCAGGACTAGACCAAGACTAGACCAGGACTAAACCAAGACTAAATCAGGACTAGGCCAGGACTAAATCAGGACTAAACCAGGACTAAACCGGGACTAAGCAGGACTAAACCAGGACTAAACCAGGACTAAACCAGGACTAACCAGGACTAAATCAGGACTAACCAGGACTAAACCAGGACTAAACCAGGACTAGACCAGGACTAAACCGGGACTAAGCAGGACTAAACCAGCACTGGACCAGGACTAAACCAGGACTAAAGCAGGACTAAACCAGTACTAAAGAAGAACTAAACCAGAACTAAACCAGGACTAAACCGGGTCTAAACCAGGACTAGTCCAGGACTAACCAGGACTAAACCAGGACTAACCAGGACTAAACCAGGACTAAATCAGGACTAGACCAGGACTAAACCAGGACTAAACAAGGACTAAACCAGGACTAACCAGGACTAAACCAGGACTGGACCAGGACTGGATCAGGACTGGACCAGGACTAATTCAGGACTAGACCAGGACTAAACAAGGGTTAAATCAGGACTAGACCAGGACTAAATAAGGCTAGACCAGGACTAAACCAGGACTGGACCAGGACTGGACCAGGACTAAACCAGGACTAAATCAGTACTAGACCAAGACTAGACCAGGACTAAACCAAGACTAAATCAGGACTAGGCCAGGACTAAACAAAGACTAAACTGGGACTAAAGAAGGGCTAAAGCAGGACTAAAACAGGACTAAACAAGGACTAAACCAGGACTAATCAGGACTAAACCAGGACTAGACCAGGACTAGACTAGGACTAAACCAGGACTGAACCAGGACTAAACCGGGACTAACTAGGACTAAACCAGGACTGGACCAGGACTAAAACAGGAATAAACCGGGACTAAACCAGGACTAGACCAGGACTATACTAGGACTAAACCAGGACTAACCAGGACTAAACCAGGACTAAACCAGGACAAAACCAGGACTAACCAAGGACTAAAGCAGAACTAAACCAGGACTAAACCAGGACTAAAACAGGACTAAACAAGGACTAAACCAGGACTAAACCAGGACTAGACCAGGACTAAAATAGGGCTGAACCAGGACTAAGCAGGACTAAACCAGCACTGGACCAGGACTAAACCAGGACTAAAGCAGGACTGGACCAGTACTGGACCAGGACTGAACCAGGACTGGACCAGTACTGGACCAGGACTAAACCAGGACTGGACCAGGACTAAAGCAGGACTAAAGCAGGACTAAACCGGGACTAAACCGGGACTAAGCAGGACTAAACCAGCACTGGACCAGGACTAAACCAGGACCTAAAGCAGGACTAAACCAGTACTAAAGAAGAACTAAACCAGAACTAAACCAGGACTAAACCGGGACTAAACCAGGACTAACCAGGACTAAACCAGGACTAACCCAGGACTAACCTGGACTAAACAAGGAGTAAACCAGGACTAAACCAGGACTAAACCAGGACTAAAGCAGGACTAAACCAGGACTAAACCAGGAATGGACCAGGACTGGACCAGGACTGGACCAGGACTGGACCAGGACTGGACTAGGACAAAACCAGGACTGGAGCAGGACTGGACCAGGACTGGACTAGGAGTAGACCAGGACTAAAGACAGACTAAAGCAGGACTAAAGAAGGACTAAACCAGGACTAGATCAAGACTAAACCTGGACTAACGTGGACTAAAACAGGACTAAACCAAAACTGAACCAATACTAAAACAAGTACTAGTCCAGGACTAAACAAGGGTTAAACCAGGACTAAACCAGGACTAAACCAGGACTAAACCAGGACTAAACCAGGACAAGAGACGGTCTGAACCAGGAATGAACCAGGACTAAAACAGGACTAAACCAGGACTAGACCAAGACTAGACCTGGACTAAATCAGGACTAGACCAAGACTAGACCTGGACTAAACCAGGACAAAAGCAGGACTAAACCAGGAGTAAACCAGGACTAGACCAAGACTAGACCAGGACTAAATCAGGACTAGACCAAGACTAGACCAGGACTAAACCAGGACTAAACAAGGACTAAACCAGGACTAAACCAGGACTAAACCGGGACTAAAGAAGGGCTAAAGCAGGACTAAAGCAGGACTAAAGCAGGACTAGACCAGGACTAGACTAGCACTAGACTAGGACCAAACCAGGACTAAACCGGGACTAACTAGGACTAAACCAGGACAAGACCAGGACTAAACCAGGAATAAACCGGGACTAAACCAGGACTAAACCAGGACTAGACCAGGACTAAACAAGGACTAAACTGGGACTAAAGAACGGCTAAAGCAGGACTAGACCAGGACTAGACCAGGACTAGACTAGGACTAAACCAGGACTAAACCAGGACTAAACCGGGACTAACTAGGACTAAACCAGGACTGGACCAGGACTAAACCAGGACTAAATCAGGACTAGACCAAGACTAGACCAGGACTAAACTGGGACTAAAGAAGGGCTAAAGCAGGACTAAACCAGGACTAATCACGACTAAACCAGGACTAGACCAGGACTAGACTAGGACTAAAAGGAGGTCAGAGGTGGTGAGCATGTGGTGATCGGTCGTGCAGCGCTGTGTGTGTGTCGTGAGTGCGTCAAACTCAAAGACAAACTCAAACGTGCAGAGTCCAAAGGAGCTCGGAGACGCCCAGCAGCAGAGAGGCAGGGCCAGAGCGCACAGGCCCAGTGGGACAGAGGTCGTCCACTTCCTGGTTTTAGGGGCCCATGTGACCAGGAGGCGGAGCAACGGGCAGAGAGACAGCAGTGTGTGAGGGGAGCAGATCTACACAGAGAGAGACACACTCCCTCCCAAGAGCCACACCAGCCTCCAACTACAACTCGACGACCTGTTCACAAGAGTCGTCACAATCACTGGTCTCATTTGGGGCTTTTCCACACTCCGTTCTCAGTGGGGGAAGTGACTGTTGTGGTCACAGCTGCCCTGGGGTCGACTGACGGAAGTGCAAATCTGAGCCATCGGCCCCTCGGACCTTCACCAACGCTCACACACACCACATTTATGACCCTAAGGACACAGGAAGGACTGGACCAGGACTGGACCAGGACTGGACCAGGACTGGACCAGGACTGGACCAGGACTGGACCAGGACTGGACCAGGACTGGACCAGGACTAAACCAGGACTAAATCAGGACTAGACCAGCACTGGAAAAAGGACTAAACCAGGACTAAAGAAGAACTAAACCGGGACTAAACTGGGACTAACTAGGACTAAACCAGGACTTTTATTTTCTTAGTGCCTTAGTACTAAACCAGGAATAATCCAGTACTAAAGTAGGACTAAAACAGGTCTAAACCAAGAGTAAACCAGGACTGGACCAGGACTGGACCAGGACTGGACCAGGACTGGACCAGGACTGGACCAGGACTGGACCAGGACTAAATCAGGACTAGACCAGGACTAAACAAGGGTTAAATCAGGACTAGACCAGGACTAAACCAGGACTAAATAAGGCTAGACCAGGACTAAACCAGGACGAAACCAGGACTAAACCAGGACTGGACCAGGACTAAACCAGGACTAAATCAGGACTAGACCAAGACTAGACCAGGACTAAACCAAGACTAAATCAGGACTAGGCCAGGACTAGACCAGGACTAAACAAGGACTAAAGAAGGACTAAACCAGGACTAAACCAAGACTAACCCAGGACTAAACAAGGACTAAACCAGGACTAAACCAGGACTAAACCAAGACTAACCCAGGACTAAACAAGGACTAAACCAGGACTAAACCAGGACTAAACCAGGACTAAATCAGGACTAGACCAGGACTAGACCAGGACTAAACCAAGACTAAATCAGGACTAGGCCAGGACTAGACCAGGACTAAACAAGGACTAAACTGGGACTAAAGAAGGGCTAAAGCAGGACTAAACCAGGACTAACCAGGACTAAACCCGGACTAGACCAGGACTAGACCAGGACTAGACTAGGACTAAACAAGGACTAAACTGGGACTAAAGAAGGTCTAAACCAAGAGTAAACCAGGACTAAACCGGGACTAAACCCGGACTAATCCAGGACTAAAGCGGGAGTAAACCAGGTCTAAACCAGGACTAAACCAGGACTAAACCAAGACTAACCCAGGACTAAACAAGGACTAAACCAGAACTAAACCAGGACTAAACCAGGACTAAATCAGGACTAGACCAGGACTAGACCAGGACTAAACCAAGACTAAATCAGGACTAGGCCAGGACTAGACCAGGACTAAACAAGGACTAAACTGGGACTAAAGAAGGGCTAAAGCAGGACTAAACCAGGACTAACCAGGACTAAACCCGGACTAGACCAGGACTAGACCAGGACTAGACTAGGACTAAACAAGGACTAAACTGGGACTAAAGAAGGTCTAAACCAAGAGTAAACCAGGACTAAACCGGGACTAAACCCGGACTAATCCAGGACTAAAGCGGGAGTAAACCAGGTCTAAACCAAGAATAAACCAGGAGTATAATATATTTAAATGTTCTTCCTGGTGTAATGTAAGTGTCAGTCTGGGCTTTATCATCATGGTAAAAGTGATTTTCTTATTTCATCTAAAACACCAACGGTTTATGTTTGTTCTCTGTTCCTCTGGAGATTTCAGTGTATTTAGTGATACGTTTTGGTCATAATTGTAAAAGTTGCTCAGGGTCACATCATGGGGAACACTGGTTATACAATGTTCTATATAGTTCTGTCTAACTGTTCCTGAACGTGTCCTGTAACATTCTCAGTGTCTTTGGTCAACTCGGGTCAAAGACGTTTTATGCTCTGCTCTTGTAGTGATAAAGAGAAGTTTTCATTTCTTTCAAAAACACTGAATATCCCAGAGAGTTCAAAAGGCCCCTGCCTCCGTCTGACATTATAACATCATCGTGTTACAGAACGTGAACACAGCCGATGAGACGAGGAAACACTCAGGGACATTGTCGTCTGTTTAAAGGACTTAAAGCCACAAGATGAACATGACGAGTTTGTGCTGCTGTCACCTGACAAAACTAAAACACTTCAACGTTTGTGTCATTTCACTTATTCTATTTCTGACAAAAACAAATTAAAGTCCCTCAATCTAAAATTAGGACCTGAAATTGCAGAAAGTCTCGAACCTATTTTAAAACGAAGACTTAAAGATGCATTGTGTAACTTTGCTGGTGTTTTTCTTGAGGGAGATGTTACATTGCTTTAATCGGTATGTTCCACAGTGCGGCATTAAAAGTCTATTCAGCCTTTGTTTCATTACAGGTGAGTTTATTGTTCAGAAATACCTGTAAGAACATCATTCTTGTGTGAACGGGCGCCTCTCCACAGAACTGATCTGTCCCTTGGCCTGTTTGCCTCCATGGAGACTGACACATTTAATGCTTTACTCTGAAACCTCCCAGGCTGAACAGTTGAGTACATCTCCATGGAGACTTGAATGTGGCGTACCCTCTCCAACAAAAGTTACACAGTGCACCTTTAAAGTGTCCATTTCAGACAAGTCCAGGAGCTTTAACATTTGAAACTAGACGGACACAACAGTAAATATATTATAAGAAAAGTCAGGATTTGACCAAGAAAATTAGATATAGATAAATTAGATCAAATATGAGAACAGAGCAAATCTGTGAAGTGCAAAGAGACTAAACCAGGACTAACACAAGAAATAATGAGGTCTAAAACAAAACTTCATGAAAAGTGTCATTATTTTCCAAATGAAACCTGCATTTCCTCATCTAGAAGCAGCACTGATGAAGAGGAGATTTGTTCTGAGTTTAGAAAAGCTGCCTCCTCACACCAAAGCACTGTCCAGTTACACTGATCCTTTAGATGTGCCTCTTTTCTCTTCTCTTGTGTTGTTTTCCTTGTGCCCAGTGAACATGTGTCTGTGACACTGAACTGTTGACAGAGTCTCATTTGAATCCACAATCAAACCTGTGTGTGCCTTTAAGTGGAGCTGCTCGCTGCTTCCTCCTCACCTCTACACAGAGCAGTGGTGCAGTCTGGCTCCTCCCACAGCTCTCACTCCACTCTTACGTTTCATTTGTGTCAAAGTGAAAGTGGCTCTGATTCAGGAGAGATGGCGCAGAAAGCAGTCGACACAGAAGCCTTTTCCTGCTCCGTGTGTTTGGATCTACTGAAGGATCCCGTGACTATTCCCTGTGGACACAGCTACTGCAGGAACTGTATCCAAAAACACTGGGACCAAGAGGACGAGAAGCAGCTCTACAGCTGTCCTGAATGTCGCCTCACCTTCAGCCCCAGACCTGCCCTGGTCAAAAACGTCATGTTAGCAGGTTTAGTAGAACAACTGAGGACGACTGGGCTCACAGCGCCCCCCGCTGACCGCTGCTATGCCGGACCTCAGGATGTGTCCTGTGATGTGTGCACTGGGAGGAAGCTGAAAGCTGTCCAGTCCTGTCTGCAGTGTGTGGCCTCTTACTGTGAGCGCCACCTACAGCCTCATTATGACTCTGCAGCGTTTAAGAAACACCAGCTGGTGGCGCCCTCACACACACTCCAGGAAAACATCTGCTCTGAACACGACGAAGTGAAGAAGATGTTCTGCCGCAGTGACCAGCAGAGCATCTGTTACCTCTGCTCTGTGGACCAGCACAAGGGCCACGACACAGTGACCTCTGCCTCAGAGAGGGCTCAGAGACAGGCAGAGCTGCCGGCCAGGAGGGCCCTGCTGCTCCAGAGCCTCCAGCACAAAGAGACAGACCTGAAGAAGCTCCAACAGGAGGCCCAGGAGATCAGCCGCTCTGCCCAGACAGCAGTGCAGCGCAGCGGGGACAGCTTCACAGAGATGGCCCTTCTCCTGGAGAAAAGACGCTCTGAAGTGGAGCAGCAGATCCGCTCCCAGGAGCAGAGCCAACTGAGCCGAGTCCAAGAGCTCCAGGACCAAGTGCAGCAGGACGTGAGTGAGCTGAAGAGGAGCCTCTCGGAGCTGGACACACTGGCCCTCACCCAGGATCATAACCAGTTTCTACAGCTCTACACTTCACTGTCCACAGATACACAGAGCACAGAGCCAGTCAGGATTGACACAGGGCCCCGGAGATACTTTGAGGACGTGAACAGAGCTGTGTCAGAGCTCAGGGACAAAGTGCAGCTCACTCTGGAGGAGGGTCTGACCAACGTCTCACAGGCTCTGAGTCGTGTGGAGGTTTTACTGTCACCAGCTGAACCCAGCTCCAGAGAGGACTTCTTACAATACTCTACAGAAATCACTCTGGACCCAAACACAGCTGGCACCGATCTGTCTCTGTCTGATGGAGACAGAAGAGCAACAATTATGTATGAAGACCAGAGATATCCTGATCATCCAGACAGATTCAGTGACTATAATCAGGTCCTGAGCAGAGAGGGTCTGATGGGCCGCTGTTACTGGGAGGTGCAGTGGAGCGGGGACGGGGTCCGTATAGCAGTTTCATACAAGGATATTCAGAGAAAAGGTGATGAATCTTTCTTTGGACACAATGATAAATCCTGGGTCTTATACTGTGACGAAACAAGTTATTCATTTAGATTTAACTCAGTCTGGTCCCAGGTCTCAGGTCCGGTCTCGTCCAGAATCGGGGTTTACCTGGACCACAGTGCAGGGGTTTTGTCGTTTTACAGCGTCTCTGAAAGTACCATGAGCCTCCTCCACAGAGTCCAGACCACTTTCACTCAGCCTCTCTACGCTGGGGTGGGTTTGTCCTGGATCACTGGAGACACTGCACATTTCCCTAAACTCAAATAGCAGCTTTGTTCTCCACAGTTTGGGATCAAATTTGTGCCTTTTATTTTTAAATAATGAGTTAAAAGTTTAAATGACTGTTTATGAGGATTGATACGTACAAATCTATTCTGAAACTAAGATCCAAACTAGATTCTCATTTGGGCAAGTGGAAAAACTGGAAAGGAAAAAAACATATTGTAATATTACAAAGAAACTAGAAAAATATTGTCTGTGGAAATACTGTTCTTATTATTGTTGTTCTGGAAATTATTTAAACATTGTTTTTATGTACAAATGTATTTTCAGCAGTGGTGGAGGAAGTACTCGATTTTGTTACTTAAGTAAAAGTACAGAAAAAAAGACGTCAAACTCAGTATCACAGGAAAAAATCAACTTCATCATAAAGTTTTAATTTCCTGTTTAAAAATGTAATTATAGAGTAAAAACCTGCATATTTTTACATCTACTAAAGCTTCAAATGTTGTGATTCTGATAAAGATTTGTGCTGAAATTTGTTCAACAGAATCAATAGAATCAGTTGTTTTTTCCTGTTTTTCTGTGTAAATATTTGCTGTAAACTCAAACTACAAACATGTTCCAAATAACCCCCTCAGCCTTTTCAGCACGTCTCAGACAAGAAGAAAAATACTTTTACTGTTCAGTTCAGTTCAAAAATGTCGTGTTGTAGAAAGTACAGATACCTGCTCTAAAATGCAGTGAAGTCAAAGTAAAAAGTATCCAGTACAGATACCTAAAGTTTGGACTTGAGTACAGTACTTTACTACTTTTACTTTGTTTCATTCCACCTCTGATTTTCAGCTGCATTACGCTGATTATTTTGTCAAACATTTATAAACTTGATGACAGACGACGTGTGGAGAATTAATATTCGGAGCAAAACCGAGCAAACTTTCCATAATATTGAGTCCTAATGTTGTGTGTCCCACGACAACACAATGATGCACTATTACTGTGGTACTATTAGTGGAAAACTACACACATATTCTCCACAGATTTAAAATCAGAGCATTTTCACTTGATTTCCAAATGTTATTCCTCATGTAATGTAACTGTGTCACTCTTTTCTTTATCCTCGTGTCAAACTGTGATTGTTTCTGTCATTTAAAACACCAGTGATACTGTTTCTGTTCTACGGGCTCCTCTGGGTCCATTTTCACTGTGTTTTTGGTGAGTTTTAAAGTCTCACTGTGTAACTTTTGTGCTGGAGGGTCCGCTACCTTGTCCTCGCGGAGATGTCATTGCTTTGCCTGGAATGTTCCACAGTATGGCATTAAGATTGTGATCTGTAGCTTTAATCCTAGTAGTAAAAGTTGCCGGGGGTCACATCATGGGAACACTGGTTATACAAAGGTGAATGTTTGACACGGTTTGAAATCAGCAATAAACTCATAAATCCCTTTGTTTTCCTGAGGCCTTTTCTGTCCCCAAACCTCAAATACAAAGTCGAGTTGTAAAATAGGCCGTGTTCACCTGACATCACAACACTCTAGGATCCTTATAGTTTCACACTGAGCTGGAGGACAGGTCAGAGTTCACTGGGGGAATGTGCTGTTTCACTGTCACACTGCAGATTATGGGGAATATCTCTGTCATTACTGGGCCTGTCCACATGAAACACAAACAGGTTTGGCTCCTGCTCTGTGCAAGTGAACGAGGGCGTGTCATTATTCACACACAAACACGTGGTTGTCGTCGGCTGAAAGAACTCGAAGCCATAAGATCAAATATGACAAGTGTGTGGAGCCGATCCACAGAAGTGAGCAGCTATTTAAACCTCCCTGTGGAAGCAGAGACGCACTAGAGCGCACAATACAAGCTTTATGTGGGGATTGTCTGTGTGTCTTTAGAATGTTCTGCCTGTTAATGTTCTGCTCTGCTCCAAACAAGGCTTTATTTACAAAAGGAAGACTCGCCGAGAAGAATCTTTAGGTAAAAGGAGGTCAGAGGTGGTGAGCATGTGGTGATCGGTCGTGCAGCGCTGTGTGTGTGTCGTGAGTGCGTCAAACTCAAAGACAAACTCAAACGTGCAGAGTCCAAAGGAGCTCGGAGACGCCCAGCAGCAGAGAGGCAGGGCCAGAGCGCACAGGCCCAGTGGGACAGAGGTCGTCCACTTCCTGGTTTTAGGGGCCCATGTGACCAGGAGGCGGAGCAACGGGCAGAGAGACAGCAGTGTGTGAGGGGAGCAGATCTACACAGAGAGAGACACACTCCCTCCCAAGAGCCACACCAGCCTCCAACTACAACTCGACGACCTGTTCACAAGAGTCGTCACAATCACTGGTCTCATTTGGGGCTTTTCCACACTCCGTTCTCAGTGGGGGAAGTGACTGTTGTGGTCACAGCTGCCCTGGGGTCGACTGACGGAAGTGCAAATCTGAGCCATCGGCCCCTCGGACCTTCACCAACGCTCACACACACCACATTTATGACCCTAAGGACACAGGAAGGACTGGACCAGGACTGGACCAGGACTGGACCTGGACTGGACCAGGACTGGACCAGGACTGGACCAGGACTGGACCAGGACTGGACCAGGACTGGACCAGGACTGGACCGGGACTGGACCAGGACTAAACCAGGACTAAACCGGGACTAAGCAGGACTAAACCAGCACTGGAAAAAGGACTAAACCAGGACTAAAGAAGGACTAAACCAGTACTAAAGAAGAAGTAAACCAGAACTAAACCGGGACTAAACCGGGACTAACCAGGACTAAACCAGGACTAACCAGGACTAAATCAGGACTAGACCAGGACTAAACCAGGACTAAACCGGGACTAAACAAGGACTAACCAGGACTAAACAAGGACTAAACCAGGACTAAACAAGGACTAAACCGGGACTAAACCGGGACTAAACCAGGACTAAACCGGGACTAAACCAGGACTAACCAGGACTAAACAAGGACTAAGCCAGGACTAAACCGGGACTAAACCAGGACTAAACCGGGACTAAACCGGGACTAAACCGGGACTAAGCAGGACTAAACCAGCACTGGAAAAAGGACTAAAGCAGGACTAAAGAAGGACTAAACCAGAACTAAACCGGGACTAAATCGGGACTAAACCGGGACTAAACCGGGACTAAACCAGGACTAACCAGGACTAAACCAGGTCTAACCAGGACTAAACCAGGACTAACCAGGACTAAACCAGGACTAAATTAGGACTAGACCAGGACTAGAGCAGGACTAAACAAGGACTAAACCAGGACAAAACAAGGACTAAACCGGGACTAAACCAGGACTAAACCAAGACTAAACCAAGACTAACCCAGGACTAAACCAGGACTAAACCAAGACTAACCTAGGACTAAACAAGGACTAAACCAGGACAAAACAAGGACTAAACCGGGACTAAACCAGGACTAAACCAGGACTAAACCAAGACTAACCCAGGACTAAACCAGGACTAAACCAAGACTAACCTAGGACTAAACCAGGACAAAACAAGGACTAAACCGGGACTAAACCAGGACTAAACCAGGATTAAACCAAGACTAAACCAAGACTAAACCAAGACTAACCCAGGACTAAACCAGGACTAAACCAAGACTAACCTAGGACAAAACAAGGACTAAACCGGGACTAAACCAGGACTAAACCAGGACTAAACCAGGACTAAACCAAGATTAACCCAGGACTAAACCAGGACTAAACCAAGACTAACCTAGGACTAAACAAGGACTAAACAAGGACTAAATCAGGACTAAACAAGTAAGTAAGTAAGTAAGTAAACTTTATTTCTATAGCACCTTTCACAGATAAAATCACAAAGTGCTTTACAGAGTGCAGTAAAAATAGATGAAGTGCAAAACAACAATAATAATGTTAAAACAGGTCAATAAGACCAAGAGCAGTGAATTAACTAAAAGCTTGTTTGAATAACAGTGTCTTCAGCTGCTTTTTAAAAGAATCAACAGATTCAGCCACACAGAGGCAGAGGCATTCCACAGTCTAGGGGCGACTGCCTGAAAGGACAGGTCTCCTCGAGTTTTAAATCGGGTCTTTGGGACCTTCAGGAGGTTTTGGCCTGAAGACCGGAGGGAGCGGCCAGAGGTGTGAGGGAACAACATTTCTGAAATGTATTCAGGGGCCTGTCCGTTAAGAGCTCTAAAAGTCAAGACTAACATTTTAAAATCAATTCTAAATTTGACAGGTAGCCAATGTAAAGCAGATAAAACCGGAGTGATGTGAGCTCTTCTGTTGGTTCCTGTTAAAAGCCTCGCTGCAGCATTCTGGACTAACTGGAGACGAGTGACTGCAGATTTGTTAAAACAAGTAAAAAGAGAATTACAATAATCTAAAGGAGAAGAAATAAAAGCATGGATAATCAATTCCAGATCAGATTTAGATAACATTGCACTCCGTTTAGAGATAGATCTCAGATGGTAGAAGCAGTTTTTAACCAAAAGTCTTGAGTGGCTGTCCAGGGACATTGACTGGTCAAATAGAACACCAAGGTTTCTAAGGCTCGGCTGGGAAGAGGAGCCCAGAGAACCCAGGTGTTGTTTGATCAAAGGAACTTTCTGTTCAGGAGCAATGATCAGAGTTTCAGTTTTCCTAAAATTTAATTGAAGACAGTTCTGAGCAAGCCTGTCCTCAATAGATGAGACACAATTTAAGAGCTCAGCTAACTTGTGTAACCCTGAATCATTGAAGGAGCAGTACAACTGGATGTCATCAGCATACAAATGGTAAGACACATTTTTGAAGGTGCTTATAATTTTACCGAGAGGGCTGATGTACAAAAGGAACAGAATTGGGCCTAGGACTGAGCCCTGAGGGACACCGTGTAACAGGGGAGTGACTTCAGACATTATATTATTCACAAACATGGCAAAAGTTCTGTTGGTCAGATAAGAAGAAAACCATGAAAGAACAGTCCCAGAAATTCCTATCTCATTTTGCAGTCGACATAACAGTATTTTGTGGTCAACTGTGTCAAAAGCTGAGGACAGATCTAATAAAACCAATACACTGTACTGACCAGAGTCTGCAGCCATTAATATATCATTAGAGACCTTTAACAGGGCAGTCTCAGTGGAATGCATCCTGCGGAACCCAGACTGAAACTTATCAAGAAGACACTGACTATTCAGAAAAGAAGTCAGCTGCCCTGAAACTACTTTCTCGATAACCTTCGCTAGAAAAGGCAATTTTGATATTGGCCTGTAATTGGCTCTGATGGATCCAAATTTGGCCTCTTCAGAATAGGACTTAAAACTGCCTGTTTGAGAGACCTTGGTCCTACCCCAGGTGACAGAGAAATATTTATCAATCTGACAATATGTGGACCAATCATATCAAACACCTTTAAAAACAGTGAGGTGGGTACAACATCAAGTGGGCAGGAAGAGGGTTTCATCTTTTTTAGTAAAGCACTCACATCCTCCAAAGTCACAGGCATAAATGAAGAAGCACAACGGAGAACCAACACTGGGGGGACTGTCCGGAGATGGCTTCACATTTGCCCTGATATCGTCAACCTTTTCACAAAAAAGTTTAAAAATGTGTTACAGTCTTCTGTTGTGTGTATGGGCACCAGCGGGGCTGAAGGTGATACACTGTTATGGATGGTGTCAAACAAGATTTTTGGATTTTTCTTGTTCAAATTCACAAGATTAGAAAAATAATCCGATCTGGCCTGTTTAATCCTTTCATTCAGCGATGAGATCAACTCTCTTAAACGTAGTCTGTGCACTTCAAGCTTTGTAGATTTCCACAGGCGCTCTACCTGACGACATGTTCTCCTAAAAGCCGTGATGTTCTGACGCTCTACCTGACGACATGTTCTCCTAAAAGCCGTGATGTTCTGACGCTCTACCTGACGACATGTTCTCCTAAAAGCCGTGATGTTCTGTCGCTCTACCTGACGACATGTTCTCCTAAAAGCCGTGATGTTCTGACGCTCTACCTGACGACATGTTCTCCTAAAAGCCGTGATGTTCTGACGCTCTACCTGACGACATGTTCTCCTAAAAGCCGTGATGTTCTGACGCTCTACCTGACGACATGTTCTCCTAAAAGCCGTGATGTTCTGACGCTCTACCTGACGACATGTTCTCCTAAAAGCCGTGATGTTCTCATTCATCCACGGACAGGGTTTATTAGGAGGAGATATTTGGATCTTAACAGGAGCAAAAGAATCCACTTCATTGCAACTGTCACAACAACTTGGTTCAAATAATTCAGAGAATTTCTCAACTGCAGTTTGATTTATAATTCGCCTTTGAGAAATCCCTTTATGCGGATGGCGATCGACATCCAAAGCCAAATGAAAATACACACAGCTGTGGTCTGTGACATGAACATCCACAATACTGAGCTGGTCTATGTTAAGGCCAAAGGAGAAAACAAGGTCCAGTATATGTCCTTTCTTCTGTGTGGGACCCGACACCTGCTGTTTAAAATGAAAGGACTCAGTGAGTGACAGTGAGGCCCACTGCAGGAAGCGTCATCGATGTGTGTGTTCAAATCCCCAAGAATTAAAACTTTCTCCAGTTTCATAACAGAGGATAGAAACTCAGAAAAATCATCCAAGAACCACGAGCAGGACCAGGAGGTCTATATATGAAAACACAATAACAAGGACTAGACCAGGACTAGACCAGGACTAAACCAGGACTAAACCAGGACTAAACCAGGACTAAACCAGGACTAAGCTGGGACTAAACCAGTACTAAAGAAGAACTAAACCAGGACTAAACCAGGACTAAACCAGGACTAAACCAGGACTAAACCAGGACTAAGCTGGGACTAAGCAGGACTAAACCAGCACTGGACCAGGACTAAACAGGACTAAAGCAGGACTAAACCAGTACTAAAGAAGAACTAAACCAGGACTAAACCAGGACTAAACCAGGACTAAACCAGGACTAAGCTGGGACTAAGCAGGACTAAACCAGCACTGGACCAGGATTAAACCAGGACTAAAGCAGGACTAAACCAGTACTAAAGAAGAACTAAACCAGGACTAAACCAGGACTAAACCAGGACTAAACCAGGACTAAACCAGGACTAAACCAGGACTAACCAGGACTAGACCAGGACTAAACCAGGACTAAACCAGGACTAGACCAGGACTAAACCAGGACTAGACCAGGACTAAACCAGGACTAAACCAGGACTAAGCTGGGACTAAACCAGGACTAAACCAGGACTAGACCAGGACTAAACCAGGACTAAGTTGGGACTAAGCAGGACTAAACCAGCACTGGACCAGGACTAAACCAGGACTAAACCAGGACTAAACAAGGACTAAACCAGGACTAAACCAGGACTAAACCAGGACTAGACCAGGACTAAACCAGGACTAAACCAGGACTAAACCAGGACTAAACCAGGACTAAACCAGGACTAAACCAGGACTAACCAGGACTAGACCAGGACTAAACCAGGACTAGACCAGGACTAAACCAGGACTAAACCAGGACTAAGCTGGGACTAAACCAGGACTAAACCAGGACTAGACCAGGACTAAACCAGGACTAAGTTGGGACTAAGCAGGACTAAACCAGCACTGGACCAGGACTAAACCAGGACTAAACCAGGACTAAACAAGGACTAAACCAGGACTAAACCAGGACTAAACCAGGACTAAACCAGGACTAGACCAGGACTAAACCAGGACTAGACCAGGACTAAACCAGGACTAAACCAGGACTAAGCTGGGACTAAACCAGGACTAAGCTGGGACTAAACCAGCACTAAACCAGGACTAGACCAGGACTAAACCAGGACTAAACCAGGACTAAGCTGGGACTAAACCAGCACTAAACCAGGACTAGACCAGGACTAAACCAGGACTAAACCAGGACTAAACCAGGACTAAACAAGGACTAAACCAGGACTAAACCAGGACTAAACCAGGACTAAGCTGGGACTAAACCAGCACTAAACCAGGACTAGACCAGGACTAAACCAGTACTAAAGAAGAACTAAACCAGGACTAAACCAGGACTAAACCAGGACTAAACCAGGACTAAACCAGGACTAGACCAGGACTAAACCAGGACTAAACCAGGACTAAACCAGGACTAAACCAGGACTAGACCAGGACTAAACCAAGACTAGACCAGGACTAAACCAGGACTAAAGCAGGACTAAACCAGTACTAAAGAAGAACTAAACCAGGACTAAACCAGGACTAGACCAGGACTAAACCAGTACTAAACCAGGACTAAACCAGGACTAAACCAGGACTAAACCAGGACTAAACCAGGACTAGACCAGGACTAAACCAGGACTAAACCAGGACTAAACCAGGACTAGACCAGGACTAAACCAGGACTAGACCAGGACTAAACCAGTACTAAACAAGGACTAAACCAGGACTAAACCAGGACTAAACCAGGACTAAGCTGGGACTAAACCAGCACTGGACCAGGACTAAACCAGGACTAAACCAGGACTAAACCAGGACTAAACCAGGACTAAACCAGGACTAAACCAGCACTAAACCAGGACTAGACCAGGACTAAACCAGTACTAAAGAAGAACTAAACCAGGACTAAACCAGGACTAAACCAGGACTAAACCAGGACTAGACCAGGACTAGACCAGGACTAAACCAGGACTAAACCAGGACTAGACCAGGACTAAACCAGGACTAAACCAGGACTAGACCAGGACTAAACCAGGACTAAAGCAGGACTAAACCAGTACTAAAGAAGAACTAAACCAGGACTAAACCAGGACTAGACCAGGACTAAACCAGTACTAAACCAGGACTAAACCAGGACTAAACCAGGACTAAACCAGGACTAGACCAGGACTAAACCAGTACTAAACCAGTACTAAACCAGGACTAAACCAGGACTAAACCAGGACTAAACCAGGACTAAACCAGTACTAAAGAAGAACTAAACCAGGACTAAACCAGGACTAAACCAGGACTAAACCAGGACTAAACCAGGACTAAGATGGGACTAAGCAGGACTAAACCAGCACTGGACCAGGACTAAACCAGGACTAAAGCAGGACTAAACCAGTACTAAAGAAGAACTAAACCAGAACTAAACCAGGACTAAACCAGGACTAAACCAGGACTAAACCAGGACTAAACCAGGACTAAGCTGGGACTAAGCAGGACTAAACCAGCACTGGACCAGGACTAAACCAGGACTAAAGCAGGACTAAACCAGTACTAAAGAAGAACTAAACCAGGACTAAACCGGGACTAAACCAGGACTAACCAGGACAAACCAGGACTAACCAGGACTAAACCAGGACTAAATCAGGACTAGACCAGGACTAGACAAGGACTAAACAAGGACTAAACTGGGACTAAAGAAGGGCTAAAGCAGGACTAACCAGGACTAAACCAGGACGAGACCAGGACTAGACTAGGACTAAACAAGGACTAAACTGGGACTAAAGAAGGGCTAAAGCAGGACTAAACCAGGACTAAACAGGACTAAAGCAGGACTAGACCAGGACTAGACTACGACTAAACCAGTACTAAACCAGGACTAAACCAGGACTGGACCAGGACTGGATCAGGACTAAACCAGGACTGGATCAGGACTAATTCAGGACTAGACCAGGACAAAACAAGGGTTAAATCAGGACTAGACCAGGACTAAATAAGGCTAGACCAGGACTAAACCAGGACTGGACCAGGACTGGACCAGGACTAAACCAGGACTAAATCAGGACTAGACCAAGACTAGACCAGGACTAAACCAAGACTAAATCAGGACTAGGCCAGGACTAGACCAGGACTAAACAAGGACTAAACAAGGACTAAACTGGGACTAAAGAAGGGCTAAAGCAGGACTAAACCAGGACTAATCAGGACTAAACCAGGACTAGACCAGGACTAGACTAGGACTAAACCAGGACTAAACCAGGACTAAACCGGGACTAACTAGGACTAAACCAGGACTGGACCAGGACTAAACCAGGACTAAATCAGGACTAGACCAAGACTAGACCAGGACTAAACTGGGACTAAAGAAGAGCTAAAGCAGGACTAAACCAGGACTAATCAGGACTAAACCAGGACTAGACCAGGACTAGACCAGGACTAAAAGGAGGTCAGAGGTGGTGAGCATGTGGTGATCGGTCGTGCAGCGCTGTGTGTGTGTCGTGAGTGCGTCAAACTCAAAGACAAACTCAAACGTGCAGAGTCCAAAGGAGCTCGGAGACGCCCAGCAGCAGAGAGGCAGGGCCAGAGCGCACAGGCCCAGTGGGACAGAGGTCGTCCACTTCCTGGTTTTAGGGGCCCATGTGACCAGGAGGCGGAGCAACGGGCAGAGAGACAGCAGTGTGTGAGGGGAGCAGATCTACACAGAGAGAGACACACTCCCTCCCAAGAGCCACACCAGCCTCCAACTACAACTCGACGACCTGTTCACAAGAGTCGTCACAATCACTGGTCTCATTTGGGGCTTTTCCACACTCCGTTCTCAGTGGGGGAAGTGACTGTTGTGGTCACAGCTGCCCTGGGGTCGACTGACGGAAGTGCAAATCTGAGCCATCGGCCCCTCGGACCTTCACCAACGCTCACACACACCACATTTATGACCCTAAGGACACAGGAAGGACTGGACCAGGACTGGACCAGGACTGGACCAGGACTGGACCAGGACTGGACCAGGACTAAACCGGGACTAAGCAGGACTAAACCAGGACTGGACTAGGACTAAACCAGGAATAAACCGGGACTAAACCAGGACTAAACCAGGACTAAACCAGGACTAAAATACGGCTGAACCAGGACTAAGCAGGACTAAACCAGGACTGGACCAGTACTGGACCAGGACTGGACCAGTACTGGACCAGGACTAAACCAGGACTGGACCAGGACTAAAGCAGGACTAAAGCAGGACTAAACCGGGACTAAGCAGGACTAAACCAGCACTGGACCAGGACTAAACCAGGACTAAATCAGGACTAAACCAGGACTAAACCAGGACTAAACCAGGACTAGACCAGGACTAAAATACGGCTGAACCAGGACTAAGCAGGACTAAACCAGGACTGGACCAGTACTGGACCAGGACTGGACCAGTACTGGACCAGGACTAAACCAGGACTGGACCAGGACTAAAGCAGGACTAAAGCAGGACTAAACCGGGACTAAGCAGGACTAAACCAGCACTGGACCAGGACTAAACCAGGACTAAATCAGGACTAAACCAGTACTAAACCGGGACTAAACAAGGACTAGACCAGGACTAAACAAAGACTAAACCAGGACTAACCTGGACTAAACCAGGACTAACCCAGGACTAACCTGGACTAAACCAGGAGTAAACCAGGACTAAACCAGGACTAAACCAGGACTAAAGCAGGACTAAACCAGGACTGGACGAGGACTGGACCAGGACTAAACCAGGACTGGACCAGGACTGGACCAGGACTGGACCAGGACTGGACTAGGACTAGACCAGGACTAAAGACAGACTAAAGCAGGACTAAAGAAGGACTAAACCAGGACTAGATCAAGACTAAACCTGGACTAACGTGGACTAAAACAGGACTAAACCAAAACTGAACCAAGACTAAAAGAAGTACTAGTCCAGGACTAAACAAGGGTTAAACCAGGACTAAACCAGGACTAAACCAGGACTAAACCAGGACTAAACCAGGACTAAACCAGGACTAAACAAGGACTAGACCAGGACTAAACAAAGACTAAACCAGGACTAACCTGGACTAAACCAGGACTAAACCAGGACTAAACAAGGACTAAACATGGACTAAACCAGGACTAACCTGGACTAAACCAGGACTAAACCAGGACTAAACAAGGACTAAACCAGGACTAAAACAGGACTAAACATGGACTAAACCAGGACTAACCAGGACTAAACCAGGACTAAACAAGGACTAGACCAGGACTATACTAGGACTAAACCAGGACTAAACCAGAACTAGACCAGGACTAGACCAGGACTAAAACAGGGCTGAACCAGGACTAAACCAGGTCTAAACCAGGACTAAACTAGGACTAAACCAGGTCTAAACCAGGAATAAACCAGGACTAAACCAGGTCTAAACCAGGACTAAACCAGGTCTAAACCAGGACTAAACCAGGTGTAAACCAGGACTAAACCAGGACTAAACTAGGACTAAACCAGGACTAAACCAGGTCTAAACCAGGACTAAACTAGGACTAAACTAGGACTAAACCAGGTCTAAACCAGGACTAAACTAGGACTAAACCAGGTGTAAACCAGGACTAAACCAGGTCTAAACCAGGACTAAACCAGGAATAAACAAGGACTAAACCAGGACTAAACATGGACTAAACCAGGACTAACCTGGACTAAACCAGGACTAAACAAGGACTAAACCAGGACTAACCAGGACTAAAACAGGACTAAACATGGACTAAACAAGGACTAAACCAGGACTAAACCAGGACTAAACCAGGACTAAACAAGGACTAAACAAGGACTAGACCAGGACTATACTAGGACTAAACCAGGACTAAACCAGAACTAGACCAGGACTAAAACAGGGATGAACCAGGACTAAACCAGGTCTAAACCAGGACTAAACTAGGACTAAACCAGGTGTAAACCAGGACTAAACCAGGACTAAACCAGGACTAAACTAGGACTAAACCAGGACTAAACCAGGAATAAACCAGGTTTTAACCAGGACTAAACCAGGAATAAACCAGGACTAAACTAGGACTAAACTAGGACTAAACCAGGACTAAACTAGAACTAAACCAGGACTAAACCAGGAATAAACCAAGACTAAACCAGGTCTAAACCAGGACTAAACTAGGACTAAACTAGGACTAAAGCAGGTCTAAACGAGGACTAAACTAGGACTAAACCAGGTGTAAACCAGGACTAAACCAGGTCTAAACCAGGACTAAACCAGGACTAAACCAGGACTAAACCAGGACTAAACTAGGACTAAACCAGGACTAAACCAGGAATAAACCAGGTTTTAACCAGGACTAAACCAGGAATAAACCAGGACTAAACCAGGACTAAACCAGGACTAAACTAGGACTAAACCAGGTGTAAACCAGGTCTAAACCAGGACTAAACTAGGACTAAACCAGGTCTAAACCAGGACTAAACTAGGACTAAACCAGGACTAAACCAGGAATAAACCAGGACTAAACCAGGTCTAAACCAAGTCTAAACCAGGATTAAACTAGGACTAAACCAGGAATAAACGAGGACTAAAACAGGACTAAACCAGGTCTAAACCAGGTGTAAACCAGGTCTAAACCAGGACTAAACTAGGACTAAACTAGGACTAGACCAGGACTAAACCAGGACTAAACTGGGTCTAAACCAGGACTAAACCGGGTCTAAACCAGGACTAAAACAGGTCTAAATCAGGACTAATCCGGGTTTAAACCAGGACTAAACCAGGACTAAACCAGAACTAAACCAGGTCTAAACCAGGTCTAAACCAGGACTAAACCAGGTGTAAACCAGGTCTAAATCAGGACTAAACCAGGTCTAAACCAGGACTAAACTAGGACTAAACTAGGACTAAACCAGAACTAAACCAGGTCTCAGTGTTAAAGTCACACTACACTGTGCAGTTTGTCCTTCAGAGGCTTCGTACTTTCCGTCTTTATTTTCTTCCACATTTCCTCTTTTCTTTTTGCCTGGTTGTTTTTCCGGAGCTCAGACGTCCTTCACCTGGAACGGCCCCGAACGCACCACAAACAGAATCCACCGGAAAAGCCCCGGGGCATCTGGCTCTTCTCAAGCGCCGCCGGATCGGGATCTTCTGAACGTCTGTGAGGTCGTGAGGAGAAAACGAGGCGCCGCTTTTCCAGCTTCTGCCGCAGTTTCGACGGGAAAATGAAAGTTTGTTCTGCTCAAATTCTGTTCAAATAAAGACACGACGATCGGTTTAAAGCTGCACTGCGGAACTTTTCCCTCAGAGCAGCTTTAAACTACTGTGTCGGATTTACTCTCTGAGTGAAACACCGAAGAGGAGGAAGAGGAGGAAGAGGAGGAGGAGGAAGAGGAAGAAGAGGAGGAGGAAGAGGAGGAAGAGGAGGAGGAAGAGGAGGAAGAGGAGGAGGAGGAGGAAGAGGAGGAGAAGGAAGAGGAGAAGGAAGAGGAGGAGGAAGAGGAGGAGGCGAAGGAAGAGGAGGAGGAAGAGGAGGAAGAGGAGGAGGAAGAAGAGGAGGAAGAGGAGGAGAAAGAGGAAGAAGAGGAGAAAGAGGAGGAAGAGGAGGAGGAGAAGGAAGAGGAGGAGAAGGAAGAGGAGGAGAGGAGGAGGAGGAGGAAGAGGAGGAGAAGGAAGAGGAGGAAGAGGAGGAGGACGAGGAGGAGGAGGAAGAGGAAAAGGAAGAGGAGGAGGAAGAGGAGGAGGAGAGGAGGAGGAGGCGAAGGAGGTGGAGGAGGGGATGAGGAAGGGGAGGAGGAGGATGAGGAATATGAAGAGGAGGAGGAAGAGGAGGAGGAGGCGAAGGAAGAGGAGGAGAGGAGGAGGAGAAAGAGGAGGAGAAGGAAGAGGAGGAGGAAGAGGAGGAGAAGGAAGAGGAGAAGGAAGAGGAGGAGGAAGAGGAGGAGGAGAGGAGGAGAAGGAAGAGGAGGAGGAAGAGGAGGAGAAGGAAGAGGAGGAGGAAGAGGAGGAGGAGAGGAGGAGGAGGAAGAGGAGAAAGAGGAGGAAGAGGAGGAAGAGGAACTAGTGAAGAGAAACAACCTGAGGCTGTGGAAAAGTCTGTGTTATTATAAAATGTGAATCAAAAGCAAAAGACTAAAGACTGAAAATATTAGAAATAAACTCACACAAACGACTGACTCAGTTTCTGTAGGTTTGAGTTTGATGAGGCGACTTCAGGGAGGTAAAAGAGACAGAAACAACGTGAAATCACAACAACAAACACTGACAGGATGAGTCTCACCGCACGTTTGTTTGGAGCTGGAAAAAGTGCTGAAAAACTGTAAATAAGTAAAAGGATGTAACAATAACATAAATCTGGTGATATCGTATCGTCAAAGGTCTCACAATAATATCGTGAGCATCACAATATATCGAATCCCAAGTGTCTTTGCTTAAATGAACAGTTCTGATGCAGAAATAGCTAAAAAACAGAGGGAACTACATAGACCATGATCCTTTGCTCCGTTTCAGTGCAGACGACATGAAGAAATAACTGTTCTAAGCACAGTTTTTGAGACTTGGAGATGTGACTCAGTGAATATGAGTGTTCTCTCTGTGACTCAGTGAATATGAGTGTTCTCTCTGTGACTCAGTGAATATGAGTGTTCTCTCTGTGACTCAGTGAATATGAGTGTTCTCCCTGTGACTCAGTGAATATGAGTGTTCTCTCTGTGACTCAGTGAATATGAGTGTTCTCTCTGTGACTCAGTGAATATGAGTGTTCTCCCTGTGACTCGGTGAATATGAGTGTTCTCTCTGTGACTCAGTGAATATGAGTGTTCTCTCTGTGACTCAGTGAATATGAGTGTTCTCCCTGTGACTCAGTGAATATGAGTGTTCTCTCTGTGACTCAGTGAATATGAATGTTCTCCCTGTGACTCAGTGAATATGAGTGGTCTCCCTGTGACTCAGTGAATATGAGTGTTCTCCCTGTGACTCAGTGGAATATGAGTGTTCTCTCTGTGACTCAGTGAATATGAGTGTTCTCTCTGTGACTCAGTGAATATGAGTGTTCTCCCTGTGACTCAGTGAATATGAGTGTTCTCTCTGTGACTCAGTGAATATGAGTGTTCTCCCTGTGACTCAGTGAATATGAGTGTTCTCCCTGTGACTCAGTAGAATATGAGTGTTCTCTCTGTGACTCAGTGAATATGAGTGTTCTCCCTGTGACTCAGTGAATATGAGTGTTCTCTCTGTGACTCAGTGAATATGAGTGTTCTCCCTGTGACTCAGTGAATATGAGTGTTTTCCCTGTGACTCAGTGAATATGAGTGTTCTCTCTGTGACTCAGTGAATATGAGTGTTCTCTCTGTGACTCAGTGAATATGAGTGTTCTCCCTGTGACTCAGTGAATATGAGTGTTCTCTCTGTGACTCAGTGAATATGAGTGTTCTCTCTGTGACTCAGTGAATATGAGTGTTCTCCCTGTGACTCAGTGAATATGAGTGTTCTCTCTGTGACTCAGTGAATATGAGTGTTCTCTCTGTGACAGAGGATGTTCTGCTGATGCTGAGTCTGTTCTGTGCGTATGTCGCGTTGCAGATGCTGCGTAAACATGTGAAACCGGGACACTCAAAAACCCGATCATACCCGGGACACTGATGTGCAGGGAAACGCACTCTGAGGAATATAGGGATCTGCAAGGAGCCAGAGCCGAGACGTGGGACTGTGAGGCTCATTATACTTTACATTTTTACTCACAAATTCAGCACAACTACATTTAATCTCATTATTGCTGTGATTTTAGGACGTCGGGTTTTATGAATTGTGATGTTTTATTGTGTATTTTTATTTCTCTATTGTGATGTAAAGTGTAAATATTTAGTGTTCACCTGCAGAGGGAAAGTAGCAGGAGCTAAACCTGCTGCAGAGTTTAGCCTCGACTCTTTACACTACTTTACAACACCGACATTCAGTTTGTTCATTAAAATGAACCTGATCGACCAAATTCTTAATGATCGATTATCGATTAGTCGACTAATCAGGCTCATCCCCGCTGTAAAGTTCAGTATTTTTCATAGTTTTAAGGAAACTGGGATCCTATATTTCAAAAAGTTGACGTGACAGAGAAAAACACAGATCAGTTTTGGATTCTGCACCTAAAAATGAGTCAAAAACAGCAAAAATCATGTTCCCCAGCAGCAAAGATACTGAAAAAGAATCACTCGCGACAATTTCTGGAACTGTGAATGAACGATTAACTACAAACAATTACGAACTTTGGACAAACGAGTTCATTTTGAAGTTTGTGAACTGCATTTTGAGCGAGTTCGTGTAGAAAATGAACCCGTTTTTTTCACCTCCAGTGTTTTGTGTGTAAATGTTGGTGTTTTTTTTGACTCTTTTGTATTTTTTGTTTCTGGATTTTCTTCCGTGATCTGATCTCTGTGAAAGACGCTCTATAATAAATGTCCCACAGTGCGGCTTTAACCAGAGGAGCTCCGCACGTGCGACCGCATTAAGTGTTCAAACCGCTCGGCTGTTTCCTTTGTGCCGTTGGGCAAAGCACTTTTCCTCCTGACCCGGGGGACTGAAGCAAGAGACAAACAAACCGGGACTGTTTTTGGTTTTAGTGATTTTATTTTATTCATTCATTCAGAATCAGAACATCCGATTATTCCAGTTCGTCTGAGCCTCGGGTCTTTCCTCTCCTCACTCTGTCTCCTCTCCTCTCCTCTCTCCTTCCCTCCTTTCCTCTCGGCTCAGGGAATATTTATCATAAAAATCACAGACTCCGAGCGCTCGTAGGTTATATTTGCATAATCATAAACCAGGATCAGCCATTCACAAAAATCACTAAAATGTGTCAGAGGTCCAAGAAAAAAACGGGAAAAAACGGGAAAAAACGGGGAAAAAACAGGAATGATCCGAGCGGCCGTACAAAAACATGGATTCTGTGGTTTGAGTTCATGCAGCTGCAGCTCGTGTCCCGGCGTAAACTGGACTGGAGTAAAGATGGAGTCAAACCTGGACCTGGACCTGGACCTGGACCTGGACCTGGACCTGGACCCGGACCCGGTCTGGGCAGATCCGTGTTTAAGGCATCGGAGCGTGTGGAAACTCGGCTCTCAGAGACACTGAAAATACTCGATGTTTTTACGTTTTTTAGATGAAACAAAGTGATTAGTAAATAAACGGTTTGGACAGTTTGTGGAGTTGGACTTGTGACGGCTCCTGGTTGGTCGATTATTCATGTTTCTATCTTGACTTCAGGACAAAATAGTGAAATAAAAACCCCAGGATCATGAAGAGGAGGTTCACACCAACATTTAAGACCAAAAGAATGAGCCTGAGCACAGCAGATACAATAGAACGTGAATTTGGAGCCAAAGTTGATGTTAATATGACTTGAATCAAGAAAGTTTTATCAACATCTGAGTGAATTTCACTTGAAAAGTCAAATAATCCGCCAACGGAACAAGACTTTTTGTACTAAACATGAAAATTCATCTTGTGACATTTAAAATAAGAAAAACAACTTTTTGCACTTTAAATGTTGCTTAAATGAAGAAAAACACTTTGTATCGACTCAAATCAAGTAAAATGTTCTTAATTGAAGTCATTTTAATTTAACTGAATATAGTTTTTGCTGTAGATTTGTGCAGAGTTAAAGATCAGACGGACTTTTAGGTCAGTTTCAGAATGAGTTTAGAGCTGTCAGAGACGCTGAGCTCTGATTGGTCGGTTGGTGCTTAAGTCCCGCCTCCGAGAGCCGAGTTTAAGAGCGATGGGGGCGGAGCCTAAACTCTGCTCCAATCAGATTTGACTTTGTATCTGAAGCGTTTTTACTTTCTGATGTTTCACCTCAGCCCAAAGAGTCTGAGTCTGAGGTCTGAGGTCTGAGGTCTGGTCCCTGGTCTGGTCCCTGGTCTGGTCCCTGGTCTGGTCCCTGGTCTGGTCCCTGGCCTGGTCCCTGGCCTGTGGTCTGGTCCCTGGTCTGTGGTCTGGTCCCTGGTCTGTGGTCTGTGGTCTGGTCCCTGGTCTGTGGTCTGGTCTCTGGTCTGGTCCCTGGTCTCTGGTCTGGTCTCTGGTCTGGTCTGATCTCTGGTCTGGTCCCTGGTCTCTGGTCTGGTCTCTGGTCTGGTCCCTGGTCTGTGGTCTGGTCTCTGATCTGGCCCCTGGTCCCTGGTCTGGTCCCTGGTCTGTGGTCTGGTCCCTGGTCTGTGGTCTGGTCTCTGGTCTGGTCCCTGGTCTGGTCCCTGGTCTGTGGTCTGGTCTCTGGTCTGGTCCCTGGTCTGGTCTCTGGTCTGGTCCCTGGTCTGTGGTCTGGTCTCTGATCTGGCCCCTGACCTCTAGTCTAGTTTCTGGTCTGGTCCTTGATCCCCAGTCCATAGCCTGGTCTCTAATCTGGTCCCAAGTCTGGTTTCTGTCCTGATCTCTGGTCTGGTCCTTGGTCTCTGGTCTCTGGTCTGGGCCTTAGTCTGGTCTCCGTTCCAGTCTCTGATCTGGTCCCTGATCCCTGGTCTGGTCCCACCTCTGATTTCTGGTCTAATTTCTGGTCTCTGGTCTGGTCCCTGGTCTCTAGTCTGGTCTCTAGTCTGGTCCCTGGTCCATGGTCTGGTCTCTAGTCTGGTCCCTGACATCTGGTCTGGTCCCTCGTCTGGGCTCTGTTTTGGTCTCTGATCGGGTCCTTGGTCTGGTCTCTGGTCTGGTCCCAAGTCTGGTTTCTTTTCCGATCTCTGTTCTGGTCTCTGATCCCTGGACTTGTCCGTGTTCTGGTCCCAAGTCTGGTTCCTGGTCTGGTCTCTGGTATCAGATCCCTGGTCTCTAGTCTGGTCCCTGGTCTGGTCCCTGGTCTGGTCCCTGGTCTGGTCCCTGATCTGGTCCCTGGTCTGGTCCCTGGTCTGGTCCCTGGTCTGGTCCCTGGTCTGGTCTCTGGTCTCTGGTCCTAAACCCTCAGAATGTGCAGTGATGCATTGGTCCATTTAAAGCCTTTGTAGTGTAAGTACCAGTCGTATAAGTACTTGTAGTAGTACTAGTATAAGTAGTACTTGTAGTCGCAGTAGTAGTATAAGTATAAGTAGTACTTGTAGTCGTAGTACTTGTAGTCGCAGTAGTAGCAGTTTCCTCGACAGTTCAGGTTTTGGTTTTAGTGTTTAGAGATTTTACTGCTGCTACTACAAACAATGTAGTGTGTATTTTTTAAAGTACTCGTAGTAACAGCAGTAGTAATGGTAGTATTAGTAAAAGTAGTGGTAGTATTAGTAAAAGTAATGGAAGTATTAGTGGTAGTTTGGGCTGCAGGGAGAACGGACGAGTTCAGCAAAGACCTCAAACAATTTACTTCACAAAAACCCAAAACTGATTCTCGTGTTTTTGCCGGTTCAGATTTTCAGGTTTTTCCAGCGGAAAAAATGACGTCGTTTCACAGTAACTTTGGCGATTCTTGTCGAAATAACCTCAAACTTCCACAGATTGTGCAGAAACAGATCGAGAGTTTATGTGTAATGTTTTATTTTTGTTCCGTTTTCGGGTGATTTCAACAAGAATGAACCGAATTACTGACCTGAGAAATGATGTTAAAGTCGTTGGGACTTTTACATATAGAGATTTGTCCATAATCCTGCAGCCCGAGATGTACTGTAGTACTTGTAGTGTAGTACTTGTAGTGTAGTACTTGTAGTGTAGTACTTGTAGTGTAGTACTTGTAGTGTAGTACTTGTAGTAGTAGTAGTAGTAGTAGAGTTTGGAAGCCTGAGCTGTCGTCACTGTTGTCGTGACTGAAGGAAAACTCAGCAGGTGGAAGTTCGGAAGTTCGCTCGATCCCGGAGCCTTTTCCGGACGGACGTGTTCAGACTTCAGGGCCCCGGGTGGGTCCAGACCCCAGAACCTGTCGGTCCGAGTCTCGGTTTGGCTCCTGGTTCAGGTCCACAGTCCCGGGACGGCGCCACGTGGGCCTCAGCAGCAAACTCGTGTTTCTGGAGCCGCGGTTATTGTAGTAGTAGTAGTAGTAGTAGTAGTAGTAGTAGTAGTAGTAGTAGTAGTAGTAGTGGTAGTAGTTGTAGTATTTAGGGATGTCCCGATCCAATACTGGTGTTACAGGCTGCAGTTTCCAGACATTTTCGTGGATTAACTGGGATCAGATTGTGGGAAAAGCCGGAGCTCAGGACGACGGCCTCTGTTCACTCCGACGTCACAAAACCGAGAGACTTTTGGAAACATGCGAACGACGACTTCCTTTGGGCTCTGTCGGCGATAGAAACTCCGCGAAAATCTGGGAAAACTGAGAAAATGTCCCGGTTTTCTTCACCTACACGTCACTGTGTTCTTTCTTTTTTTCCTTTTATAAACCGCCCGTTCATTTGTGTGTTAGAATTCGTCTAATTTAAGTCATTTGCCACATTCACACGAAGCTTTAATTCCAAATAAAAATGAATTCCGCTTTAAAAAGTCCATGTAAACACTTAATTCTAATGAAAATGAATATTCGGAATTAAACTTAATCCTGAAGTCAGTGGGTTTATTCTGATTTTAAAGCCGAATGAATTTCTTCCTGGATCATGTAAACGTTTCTTCTTCTTCACAATAATCCCGGTGGTTGGTGCTCGTTGGCTCGTCCTTCGATCCGGCTCCTCCAGTCGTCTCTTGGGACTTTCCTCCACGTCTCTTTGGATTTGTGAGCGGGATGTGGGAGTGGGCTGAGGTGTGGCAGCCTCAGACTCAGTTTGTCTTCTTCCTCCTTCTCCCACACTCTTCCCTTCTCCTCCTCAGCTCACAGACGGAAAGCGTGAGGAGAGAATTCTCCAGCTGCTGCTTCATTATCATCGGAACGACCGCGGAAAAAGTTCTGATCGTGTTTGTGTCGGCGGCGAAACGACAAACGGAGATGACAGAAAAGCCGGAGCAGCTGAGGTGTGGGTTTTCTTCCCAAAGACGGAAATACGTTTGTGTCGCTGTCCAGTCAGAACCTTCCCCACCCCCAGACGCTGAGAACGATTAAATAAAGACCATTTAACGAGTTTTCCGCGGAAACTCGAAGGAGAATATTTTAATTCCAAACTATTTAACTCAAATCAATTCATTCCGGATTAAAAAACATCATGTAAGTTTGGGAGTTCGTTATTAGAAAAAGCTTTGGCAGGATGTGGAGACGCTGCTGCTGAATCCACGTTTTTATCACAGGCTCAGAGTCGGGAACTACGCCGGAACTCGTCATCCGCATGTTTCCAAACGTCTTCCGTTCAGCATAAATTAACCCTATAAACAACAACGTCGTTTATCGTAATAAAAAATCGTTTGGGAAACGTTTTCTATAATCGTGCGAATCACCAAAAATCAGAGAAAAACAGAGACTCATCCTCGACGTTTTCTTCGAGATCTTTGCTGTTTTTCGTTGTAAATCATAATAATCATTAAAAAAAATTAGAAGATCGGAACGGGATCGGAATCGCAGATACTTTTAAACAGCCGTGTCAGAGCGGGACGTCCCTGTAGAGTCTGTGGCATCAGGATCTGAACTCCGGCGCTGTAGTACTCGTAGTAGTAGTAGTAGTAGTAGTACTCGTAGTAGTAGTAGTCGTAGTAGTAGTACTGGCGGTGCTATTTAAAGGCGGACTGGAGCATGGCGGTGGCGTAGGTGGGCCTGGCTTGCCGGTTCTCGATGGCGCTCCTCAGATAATCCTTCCCGCCGCAGCGTTCCCAGATTTCCTCGAACTGCCGGGGCAGGATCTCGGCTCCTCGTTTCCGGGACAGGCCCGTCTCCTCCAGGCTCAGCTCGCACATCTCCATGTCGTCTTTGCCTGGAGGAAAAACAAAAACCCCGTGAGGATCTGGGATTTGGGAGAGACGCCGAGTCACTGAGTCACTGAGGCTAAAGCGCGACACGAAAATATGAAAATACAACTTTATATGCTGGGTTTGAAGTCCTGGTTCAGTCCTGGTTTAGTCCTGGTTTAGTCCTGGTTCAGTCCTGGTTTAGTCCTGGTTCAGTCCTGGTTCAGTCCTGGTTTAGTCCTGGTTTAGTCCTGGTTCAGTCCTGTTTTAGTCCTGGTTCAGTGGTTTAGTCCTGGTCTAGTCCTGGGTCAGAGGTCAGGTAGTCCCACTTTAGTCCTGGTCCTGTCCTGCTTTAGTCCTGGTCCTGGTTCTAGTCTCAGTCCGGGTCCGGACCTGCCATGAGCAGGCCGGGCTGCTTGTTGGGGGGCAATCCTAGTCTTAGTCCTGGTCCTGGTCTCGGTCCAGACCTGAACTTATGAACGACACAAAACGATGATATTTGACGATATTGGACGATATTTTCTGTTTGATTATTTTCAGTTTTATTGTCGTGTCCTCGTCACAAACACACCTGCGGTTGTGTTTTTGTTTCATTCATGCAGTTTAAAGGTGTAACTTTTCGGTTGGACGTCCGTCACCTTCTTGTTTCTACGGTTACATCATTGCTTTGCTTAAATGTCCCACAGTGTGACTTTAAACAGCTCTACTTTACGTTTATTGAGTCACAGGTGGTTCTAAAGCTCAAAAACACCTAGAAAAACAGACATTCTGACTGTGAGCGGAGTCGCCTCTCCACAGATCTGACCCGGAACTAAGGCCTGGTTTGGTCTCCGTGACGATAGAAAGGTTTAAAGCCGCACTGCGGAACATTCCAGACAAAATTATAACATCCCCATGGGAAAAAAAGGCATTTTCACCATTCACCAGAAAAGTTACACAAACCTGCAGATTTAGGCTGAGTTCTTTTCTCAAACAGAAAAAAAGACTGTGTTCCACCTTGTGATGTCATCATGTGGAGATACAGGAAGTGCTCCGCCGCGTTTTTAAACTCCAAACACCTTCACGAGAATCACTTGGTTGATTTCTGCTCTGGAATTGTCCGTTTCTACCGAAGAAAAGGTTCCTACAGGTTTCTTCAGGCTAAATTCAGGTGTTTTAAGACCTTTTTAAGACCATTTATATAAAAAAAAAAACAATTTCACGGCCTATTTCAAAGACCTAACGGCAAATAAAAACAAAATTGCGTCGCGTTCTCAATTATTGCTTCCGCCGCTCTTTGTTTAGGCGAAATAATGGCGGTTGACAAATTCAACTTTTGAGGAGATACGGAGACTTTTTAAGGTATTGTTTCTAAATTCGGTGGTTTTAAGAGTTTCTCCGGCACAGCGGGGCCCTGTCCAAGGTGCTGCTCACTTGAAAACAACCACTTCATGACATCACAAGGTGGAACAGAGCGTTTGGAGCTTTGGAGATGGAGATAGAGGAATAATAACGAGTTCCTCAGACATGTGAATGAAACAAACACGAGTGCAGCTCTGTTTTTGTGTTTGACTCGTGAACATCGTGTCATATTCGTGCTTATTTGTAGAACATAAAAAAACGCAGTCGACTCGAATTCTCCACCACAGTTTGTAACGTTTATCGGAAAATAACTTCTCAGTTTTCTGTCTGAGTGTCATTTTCGGGACATTTAGGGCCGGATTGGGATTTGAGACGTCTGGACTCCCAAACCGGCCGCCCCCCGGAGAGAGGGCGACACTGAGGCTAAAGCGCCACGAAAACAAGAACATACCACGTTATACACAGAAGTCCTGGGTCAGTCCTGGTTTAGTCCTGGGTCAGTCCTGGTTTAGTCCTGGGTCAGTCCTGGTTTAGTCCTGGGTCAGTCCTGGTTTAGTCCTGGTTCAGGCCTGGTCCTGGTCTTGGTCCAGGTCAAGACCTGTCACGAGCAGGATGGGCTGCTTGTCAGGGTCCAGTCTTAGTCTTAGTCTTAGTCTTAGTCTTAGTCTTAGTCTTAGTCTTAGTCCTGGTCCGGACCTGCCACGAGCAGGATGGGCTGCTTGTTGGGGTCCAGTCTTAGTCCTGGTCTTAGTCCTGGTCTTGGTCCTGGTCCTGGTCTTGGTCCGGACCTGCCACGAGCAGGATGGGCTGCTTGTCGGGGTCCAGTCTTAGTCCTGGTCTTAGTCCTGGTCTTGGTCCTGGTCTTAGTCCTGGTCTTAGTCCTGGTCTTAGTCCTGGTCTTGGTCCGGACCTGCCACGAGCAGGATGGGCTGCTTGTCGGGGTGCAGTCTTAGTCCTGGTCTTAGTCCTGGTCTTAGTCCTGGTCTTAGTCCTGGTCTTAGTCCTGGTCTTAGTCCTGGTCTTGGTCCGGACCTGCCACGAGCAGGATGGGCTGCTTGTCGGGGTGTAGTCTTAGTCCTGGTCTTAGTCCTGGTCTTAGTCTTAGTCCTGGTCTTAGTCTTGGTCCGGACCTGCCACGAGCAGGATGGGCTGCTTGTCGGGGTGCAGTTCCATCTGGCGTGCGATCCAGGGCCCGTCGAAGTGCGCGTACCACCAGCCCTTCTTCTTCCCGCTCGGGTCCTTGAACTGGTCTCCGGGTCGGATGAACGGGATCCGGAAGAATCTCTGCTGCCGGTTCAGAGCCGCCTCCAGCTGCCGCGGCGGGATGGGCGGAGCCTGCTGCAGCGCTGCGATTGGACGAGAGGAGTGAGGACACGCCCACATGAGGACACGCCCACACTGAGGACACGCCCACACTAGGACACGCCCACAGGGAGGACACGCCCACACTGAGGACACACCCACAGGGAGGACACGCCCACATGGAGGACACGCCCACACTGAGGACACGCCCACACTAGGACACGCCCACAGGGAGGACACGCCCACACTGAGGACACACCCACAGGGAGGACACGCCCACATGAGGACACGCCCACACTGAGGACACGCCCACATGAGGACACGCCCACACTGAGGACACGCCCACACGAGAGGACAGCCAATCAGAGCACAGCGAGAGGGGCGGGACCAACCAGGAGGAGGGTCTGACTGCAGTGTGTCAGATGCCCTCCCAGGCCACGTTTACATGATGTTTTTTAATTCCGATTTAATTATTCTGAATTAAATAGTTTGGAAATAAAACATTCTCCTTGGAGTTTACATGGAAATAATCATTCTGAATTGAGGTTTACTTGGAAAACTCGTTAAATCGTCTGAGGTCGGGAAGGGTTCTGATTGGACAGCGACACAAACGTATTTACGATGTGTTAATGATGTCCAAGTCTCTCTGTACGATATTTTCACCATAAACATCTCTCTGGACCAGATTTATTACAATATTTTGTGGGGAATCTGCGACTTTTTCCTCTAAAAATGCTTCACAGACTTAATCCACAGAATGAAGATGTAAAAGTGCTTAGAACAGTTATTTCTTCATGTCGTCTGCACTGAAACGGAGCAAAGGATCATGGTCTATGTAGTTCCCTCTGTTTTTTAGCCATTTCTTTAAGTTTAAGTGTTTACGTGGCCTTTTTAAAGCAGAATTCATTTTCATTCAGAATTAAAGCTTCATGTAAACGTGGGGATTGTGTCAGATGCCCTCCCCTCTGCTGCTGTGGACAAACACAAACCACTTCCAGGTCAAACTGCAGCTGGGGAAGGTCAAAGGGCAAAGGTTAAGGAGAAGCACAGACGCCATTTTACTGAGGGAAGAGTTAAGTTAGACACGACTGAACCAGGACTAAACCAGGACTGAACCAGGACTGAACCAGGACTGAACCAGGACTGAACCGGGACTAAACCAGGACTACACCAGGACTAAACCGGGACTGAACCGGGACTAAACCAGGACTAAACCAGGACTAAAACAGGACTACACCAGGTCTATCCAGTTAAATTCTTAAATCCATTTTCAGTTAAAATGTTAGTGAGATCTTTTCTCTTAATGAGCTCTGCTTTAGTCCTCCAAATACAACAGCACCTGGAGAAAGACTCACTTCATTAGTCCTGGTTTAGTCCTGGTTCAGTCCCGGTTCAGTCCTGGTTTAAACTGTGGTTATAGTGAACAAACAGGTGCATATTTGGTTCTAACAGAAACAAAAGTGTTTGTGAGTCCAAAGGTTCATCAAGAACTGATCTGACCTCCTCTGACCTCCTCCTGCTCCTCTGACCTCCTCTGACCTCCTCCACTGACCTCCTCCTCTGACCTCCTCTGACCTCCTCCGACCTCTGACCTCCTCCACTGACCTCCTCCTGCTCCTCTGACCTCCTCCTCTGACCTCCTCCACTGACCTCCTCCACTGACCTCCTCCTGCTCCTATGACCTCCTCCTCTGACCTCTGACCTCCTCCTCTGACCTCCTCCACTGACCTCCTCCACTGACCTCCTCCTGCTCCTCTGACCTCCTCCTGCTCCTCTGACCTCCTCCTCTGACCTCCTCCTCTGACCTCCTCTGACCTCCTCCTGCTCCTCTGACCTCCTCTGACCTCCTCCTCTGACCTCCTCCACTGACCTCCTCCTGCTCCTCTGACCTCCTCCTCTGACCTCCTCCACTGACCTCCTCCTGCTCCTCTGACCACCTCCTGCTCCTCTGACCTCCTCCTCTGACCTCCTCCTCTGACCTCCTCTGACCTCCTCCTGCTCCTCTGACCTCCTCTGACCTCCTCCTCTGACCTCCTCCACTGACCTCCTCCTGCTCCTCTGACCTCCTCTGACCTCCTCCGACCTCTGACCTCCTCCACTGACCTCCTCCTGCTCTTCTGACCTCCTCCGACCTCTGACCTCCTCCACTGACCTCCTCCTGCTCCTCTGACCTCCTCTGACCTCCTCCTCTGACCTCCTCCACTGACCTCCTCCTGCTCCTATGACCTCCTCCTCTGACCTCTGACCTCCTCCTCTGACCTCCTCCACTGACCTCCTCCTGCTCCTCTGACCTCCTCCTCTGACCTCCTCCTGCTCCTCTGACCTCCTCCTCTGACCTCCTCCTCTGACCTCCTCCTGCTCCTCTGACCTCCTCCTCTGACCTCCTCCACTGACCTCCTCCTGCTCCTCTGACCTCTGACCTCCTCCTCTGACCTCCTCCACTGACCTCCTCCTGCTCCTCTGACCTCCTCCTGCTCCTCTGACCTCCTCCTCTGACCTCCTCCTCTGACCTCCTCTGACCTCCTCCTGCTCCTCTGACCTCCTCTGACCTCCTCCTCTGACCTCCTCCACTGACCTCCTCCTGCTCCTCTGACCTCCTCTGACCTCCTCCGACCTCCTCCACTGACCTCCTCCTGCTCTTCTGACCTCCTCCGACCTCTGACCTCCTCCACTGACCTCCTCCTGCTCCTCTGACCTCCTCTGACCTCTGACCTCCTCCTCTGACCTCCTCCACTGACCTCCTCCACTGACCTCCTCCTGCTCCTATGACCTCCTCCTCTGACCTCTGACCTCCTCCTCTGACCTCCTCCACTGACCTCCTCCTGCTCCACTGACCTCCTCCTGCTCCTCTGACCTCCTCCTGCTCCTCTGACCTCCTCCTCTCCTCCTCTTCACCCTCTCTCCTTCTTCCTCTCTTCCCCTCTTGTCTTCCTTTTCTCTCGTCTCTCGTCTTTCTTTTCTCTTTTCTCTTTCCTCTTGTTGCTCCGCTGGTTCAGTAAATTGTTTCAGATTCAATTAGAGTGAGACTCGGGCAGGGGCTCGTCGCTCGTCGTCTTTCGCCTCCTTCCAAAGTAAAATTAAATAAAAACACGGGGCCAAACTCTCATTATGAACTTCACGCCGTTCATTTAGAGCCGTCTCCTTCACAGCCCGCGGTTTAGCCCTCTGAAGACGCCCTCAGATGCCCTCCCGCTGCCTCAGATGCCCTCCCGCTGCCTCAGATGCCCTCCCGCTGCCTCAGATGCCCTCCCGCTGCCTCAGATGCCCTCCCGCTGCCTCAGATGCCCTCCCGCTGCCTCAGATGCCCTCCCGCTGCCTCAGGTGCCCTCCCGCTGCCTCAGATGCCCTCCCGCTGCCTCAGATGCCTTCCCGCTGCCTCAGATGCCCTCCCGCTGCCTCAGATGCCCTCCCGCTGCCTCAGATGCCCTCCCATGGGAATCTTTGTGTAGAAAACGCAGAAATGTCACTATTTTCTGATGTTCTAAAGCAGTTTCCTCGTCGCAAACAGACCTGGACTTGTGTTTCGTTTCGTTCACACACGTCTGAGCTCTTCTCTCAAACTAAAAACACTCTGTTCCACCTCGTGATGTCATCGCGCCGTGTACAGGAAGCGCTCCACCGCGTTTTTAAACTCCACGCTCCTTCGCTAGAATCGCTCGGCTCATCTCAGGCCCTGGAATCGCGGATCTCGACCGAACTAAAGGGAAAAAGGAGCTCGTAAAGGTCGTATGGAGGTTTTTATAGTTTCAAATTGCCAATGAAAGTTCAAAATAGCGTTTTGGAGACGCAGCGGCTTTGGAATCATGACGGACAAACAAAAAAAGAGTGAAAATCCATCAGCTGTGGACGTGGTGGAGCCAGAGAAACATTAAAATTGTTCGGTCGTCAATCAAACTCCTACGTTGCTTGTGTAACTGTCCCTTTCACGGGATTCGTTTACTCGACCAACGCAGCGGTTCTTAGCGTGTTTTTCCACCCGTAGCTTCGCCGCAGTTCACACAAGGTTTGTCGCGACGGCCGACGAGAATCCACGACCAGTTCGCCGCAAAAGAAAGTCGGATTATGAGGTCGCTGAGAGAAGAAGAGAAGAGGAAAAGGAGCGAAGACAAACTGAGGTCTGAACACTGATGCCGTCTGCAAGAAAGTGCAGCAAAGATTTTTTTTTTAAGGAAAATGAATTCTTTTAACGTCGTTCTTGTGACCGAATGTTATTGAATCTGCTATTGCCGTTTGTATTCTCTCTTATTCTCTGTTGGCTCGGCGTCTCTGTGTCCTGTAGAAATCGTCTCGCTCGGTTGCTCAAAGTGGCAGGTTAAATGATAGGCTCACAGCTGCAGGACGTCTATAACAGAAGGTGATTTGCAAGGCCCAGCAAATAATGGGAAGCACTGATCACCATCCGCTCTGTGAGGAGTTTAACCTCCGAGAACGTCCCGGATCAGAACCCAGAGCTTGGACGTCTTTTATTTCTGCAGCCATCACCAGGATGAAGCTCTTCCAGCTCGGATCAGTCGTGGGGGGTTGTGTACACATACTGTACGTGGTCTTTTTTGCCTGTTTTTAAGGGAATTATTGTCTTATTGAATTACTGGAACTGTAGTATTGAACTGTATTGTGTGTCTGACACGGCTGCACGATCATTTCCCTCTGGGACAAGAGGAAAGTTGATTCTTGGAGATTCCTTCCAGCGGCGGCGCGAATGAAGCGAATGACAAAGGGTCTGAAGAGGCGTTGGTCGCTAAATGATTTCTGGGCAGAAAACTTTAACAGTGATTCTGAACGCACAGCGGCTGAAACGAGCAGGATTTCTGGAGCGAGGAGGAGGCGGGAGGAGGTGTTTCTATTCCCTGAGGTGTTTCAGGGAATAGACAAGAAACATCGGGAATTTACCGGAGAATTCAAGAGAGAAACCTGAGACAGAGAGAGTCCTGCTTTAGTCCTGGTTTAGTCCTGCTTTAGTCCTGGTTTAGTCCTGGTTTAGTCCTGGTTTAGTCCTGGTTTAGTCCTGCTTTAGTCCTGCTTTAGTCCTGGTTTAGTCCTGGTTTAGTCCTGGTTTAGTCCTGCTTTAGTCCTGCTTTAGTCCTGCTTTAGTCCTGGTTTAGTCCTGGTTTAGTCCTGCTTTAGTCCTGGTTTAGTCCTGGTTTAGTCCTGGTTTAGTCCTGCTTTAGTCCTGCTTTAGTCCTGCTTTAGTCCTGCTTTAGTCCTGTTTTAGTCCTGTTTTAGTCCTGGTTTAGTCCTGGTTTAGTCCTGGTTTAGTCCTGCTTTAGTCCTGCTTTAGTCCTGGTTTAGTCCTGGTTTAGTCCTGCTTTAGTCCTGCTTTAGTCCTGCTTTAGTCCTGTTTTAGTCCTGTTTTAGTCCTGGTTTAGTCCTGGTTTAGTCCTGCTTTAGTCCTGCTTTAGTCCTGGTTTAGTCCTGCTTTAGTCCTGGTTTAGTCCTGTTTTAGTCCTGCTTTAGTCCTGCTTTAGTCCTGCTTTAGTCCTGCTTTAGTCCTGCTTTAGTCCTGCTTTAGTCCTGGTTTAGTCCTGGTTTAGTCCTGCTTTAGTCCTGCTTTAGTCCTGGTTTAGTCCTGGTTTAGACCTGGTTTAGTCCTGGTTTAGTCCTGGTTTAGTCCTGCTTTAGTCCTGGTTTAGTCCCGGTTTAGTCCCGGTTTAGTCCTGCTTTAGTCCTGCTTTAGTCCTGCTTTAGTCCTGGTTTAGTCCTGGTTTAGTCCTGCTTTAGTCCTGCTTTAGTCCTGCTTTAGTCCTGGTTTAGTCCTGCTTTAGTCCTGCTTTAGTCCTGGTTTAGTCCTGGTTTAGACCTGGTTTAGTCCTGGTTTAGTCCTGGTTTAGTCCTGCTTTAGTCCTGGTTTAGTCCTGCTTTAGTCCTGGTTTAGTCCCGGTTTAGTCCTGCTTTAGTCCTGCTTTAGTCCTGCTTTAGTCCTGGTTTAGTCCTGGTTTAGTCCTGCTTTAGTCCTGGTTTAGTCCTGGTTTAGTCCTGCTTTAGTCCTGGTTTAGTCCTGGTTTAGTCCTGCTTTAGTCCTGGTTTAGTCCTGCTTTAGTCCTGGTTTAGTCCTGCTTTAGTCCTGGTTTAGTCCTGCTTTAGTCCTGGTTTAGTCCTGGTTTAGTCCTGGTTTAGTCCTGCTTTAGTCCTGCTTTAGTCCTGCTTTAGTCCTGGTTTAGTCCTGCTTTAGTCCTGCTTTAGTCCTGGTTTAGTCCTGGTTTAGTCCTCCTTTAGTCTTTACTTATGGAGCGGTGGAGGAGGAGGGACGGGTGAAAAAGGAGCGTCACTGTATTTCTCTTTCCTTCACTTTGAAAACCACATCTTCATGACATCACGAGGTGGAGCAGAGCGTTCGGAGCTTTGGAGATGTAACAGAGGATTAATAATAAAGAGACTCAAACGTGTGAATGAAACGAAACACAACTCCAGCTCTGTTTGTGAGGAGGAACACGAGGAGTCAGTCTGGCGTCATATAGGACCTTTAAAGCTGCACTACGTAACCTTTCTTTTCGCAAACTGCTTGTTTCCTTGGAGATGTTATTGCTTTATATGGAATCTTCCACAGTGCGGCATTAAGCAGAGCTATTTTCACAGAGACAAAGAGGTGACGAGAACACAGGGAGCTCCAAACAGTGCGACTTCATTTCACAGGTCAATAATTTTCCCAGTTCTTGTTGAAATAACCTCAGATTTTCACAGAATGTTTAGAAACAGACGAAGATTTGATCTGTGATGTTTTATTCGTGTCGTGTTTTCAGGTTGAGCCGTTCACTCCCAAACAGAAGTCGTTTTGTGTCTTGAATCTGCTCCACACACTCAGACTGTGCGGCTTCAGAGCAAAATGCGGGAAAAACTTCACCAACTGCGGTTTCACTTCCAATCGGTTCCTCGGGATTCGCCGAACCGACTGGAAATGAAGTCGTCTGCAGCTCCTTCAGGGTTTAAACGCCGACGACGAGAGAAAACGACAAGAATTCTGTGGAATCTGGGTTTCCAAACTCGTTCTCCTCTCGGACTCTCGGGGCGTCGCGAGAGTTTTTCCTGAACCTTCTCGAGCTTCTCTCCTGATGTTGGTCCAGATCCTCCTGCAGAAGCTCCTTCCTCTGCACAGTTTTGGTCCAAATTTGTTTACAGTTGCTGAAGTTTCTCCACATTTTGCTCTGAAGCTGCACAGTCTGAGTGTGTGGAGCAGATTCAAGACACAAAACGACTTCTGTTTGGGAGTGAACGGCTCAACCTGAAAACACAACACAAAATAAAACAGGAAATATAAAATAAAATTGAACTGTTTCTAAACATTCTGTGAAAATCTGAGGTTATTTCAACAAGAACTGACAAAGTTATTGACCCGTGAAACACTCTGTATTTAAGCAATTTAAAAACAGCTCAAACTGAACGCAGGATAAATATATTTAATGCCGAAAACATCTCCACGGAGACGAGCACCAGGAAAGTTACACAAAAGAAACGCTCAAAAGGTTTTTACTACGTGTTTAAAAAAACAGCTGCTAAAAAGCACTACACCAGTTTAGCCCAGATGCCCCGCCAGCACCAGCAGGTTGAGAGGGTTAAAGGGAAAAGGGACTTCACACAGACTGAAACTCACGTGTTTTTCTGAGCGGAGCCACATCTGAAACAAACACCACGAGTGAAACAAACGCCACACAAACACAAACGCCACACAAACACAAACGCGACACAAACACAAACGCGACACAAACACAAACACGACACAAACACAAACACGACACAAACACCGAATGTGCAAAAACACAAACAGGATTCTGAACGTGCGGCAGGAAAATCAGGGAATAGACGAGAAACATCGGGAATTTACCGGAGAATTCAATAGAGAAACCTGAGACAGAGAGAGTCCTGCTTTAGTCCTGCTTTAGTCCTGGTTTAGTCCTGGTTTAGTCCTGGTTTAGTCCTGGTTTAGTCCTGGTCCAGTCCTGCTTTAGTCCTGCTTTAGTCCTGCTTTAGTCCTGTTTTAGTCCTGCTTTAGTCCTGTTTTAGTCCTGCTTTAGTCCCTGCTTTAGTCCTGCTTTAGTCCTGCTTTAGTCCTGTTTTAGTCCTGCTTTAGTCCTGCTTTAGTCCTGCTTTAGTCCTGCTTTAGTCCCTGCTTTAGTCCTGCTTTAGTCCTGCTTTAGTCCTGTTTTAGTCCTGCTTTAGTCCTGCTTTAGTCCTGCTTTAGTCCCTGTTTTAGTCCTGCTTTAGTCCTGCTTTAGTCCTGTTTTAGTCCTGCTTTAGTCCTGTTTTAGTCCTGTTTTAGACCTGGTTTAGTCCTGTTTTAGTCCTGCTTTAGTCCTGCTTTAGTCCTGCTTTAGTCCTGCTTTAGTCCTGTTTTAGTCCTGCTTTAGTCCTGCTTTAGTCCTGTTTTAGTCCTGGTTTAGTCCTGCTTTAGTCCTGTTTTAGTCCTGCTTTAGTCCTGGTTTAGTCCTGGTTTAGTCCTGCTTTAGTCCTGTTTTAGTCCTGGTTTAGTCCTGCTTTAGTCCTGTTTTAGTCCTGTTTTAGTCCTGCTTTAGTCCTGGTTTAGTCCTGCTTTAGTCCTGATTTAGTCCTGATTTAGTCCTGCTTTAGTCCTGTTTTAGTCCTGGTTTAGTCCTGCTTTAGTCCTGTTTTAGTCCTGGTTTAGTCCTGCTTTAGTCCTGTTTTAGTCCTGTTTTAGTCCTGCTTTAGTCCTGGTTTAGTCCTGCTTTAGTCCTGATTTAGTCCTGGTTTAGTCCTGCTTTAGTCCTGATTTAGTCCTGATTTAGTCCTGCTTTAGTCCTGGTTTAGTCCTGCTTTAGTCCTGATTTAGTCCTGATTTAGTCCTGCTTTAGTCCTGGTTTAGTCCTGGTCCAGTCCTGCTTTAGTCCTGCTTTAGTCCTGCTTTAGTCCTGCTTTAGTCCCTGCTTTAGTCCTGCTTTAGTCCTGCTTTAGTCCTGTTTTAGTCCTGTTTTAGTCCTGCTTTAGTCCTGCTTTAGTCCTGCTTTAGTCCTGCTTTAGTCCCTGTTTTAGTCCTGCTTTAGTCCTGCTTTAGTCCTGCTTTAGTCCTGTTTTAGTCCTGCTTTAGTCCTGCTTTAGTCCTGCTTTAGTCCTGCTTTAGTCCCTGCTTTAGTCCTGCTTTAGTCCTGCTTTAGTCCTGCTTTAGTCCTGCTTTAGTCCTGCTTTAGTCCTGCTTTAGTCCCTGTTTTAGTCCTGCTTTAGTCCTGCTTTAGTCCTGTTTTAGTCCTGCTTTAGTCCTGTTTTAGTCCTGTTTTAGACCTGGTTTAGTCCTGCTTTAGTCCTGCTTTAGTCCTGTTTTAGTCCTGCTTTAGTCCTGCTTTAGTCCTGCTTTAGTCCTGGTTTAGTCCTGCTTTAGTCCTGCTTTAGTCCTGCTTTAGTCCTGCTTTAGTCCTGTTTTAGTCCTGTTTTAGACCTGGTTTAGTCCTGCTTTAGTCCTGCTTTAGTCCTGTTTTAGTCCTGCTTTAGTCCTGCTTTAGTCCTGTTTTAGTCCTGGTTTAGACCTGGTTTAGTCCTGCTTTAGTCCTGCTTTAGTCCTGTTTTAGTCCTGCTTTAGTCCTGCTTTAGTCCTGCTTTAGTCCTGGTTTAGACCTGGTTTAGTCCTGCTTTAGTCCTGCTTTAGTCCTGTTTTAGTCCTGCTTTAGTCCTGCTTTAGTCCTGCTTTAGTCCTGCTTTAGTCCTGCTTTAGTCCCTGTTTTAGTCCTGCTTTAGTCCTGCTTTAGTCCTGCTTTAGTCCTGGTTTAGTCCTGGTTTAGTCCTGGTTTAGTCCTGGTTTAGTCCTGGTTTAGTCCTGGTTTAGTCCTGCTTTAGTCCTGGTTTAGTGCAGGTGAAATGAGGGAAAACAAAAGAAAACTCAGAAATTTACCAGAGAATTCAAGAGATAAACCTGCAGACAGAGTTCAGAATGATGTTTTTTTAAGTTCATAAAGTAAAATAAAACAGACAAAAATAAAACAACAGCAGCAGAAGTTCAGATTGTGGAGGTTTTTCACTCCTCCAGGGTTTTATCTGTAGCACATATTCAGATCTCCCTGTTCCTTTGATTGTTTTAAAAACGTTAAATTCGCCCAAAACATGTTTATTATTCACATGTTTAATAAGTCTCATCGTTTCTCCACAAGGTCCAAGAAGGAGAAACTGTGACTCAGTGAATATGAGTGTTCTCCCTGTGACTCAGTGAATATGAGTGTTCTCCCTGTGACTCAGTGAATATGAGTGTTCTCCCTGTGACTCAGTGAATATGAGTGTTCTCTCTGACTCAGTGAATATGCGTGTTCTCCTGTGACTCCAGTGAATATGAGTGTTCTCCCTGTGACTCAGTGAATATGAGTGTTCTCCCTGTGACTCAGTGAATATGAGTGTTCTCCCTGTGACTCAGTGAATATGAGTGTTCTCCCTGTGACTCAGTGAATATGAGTGTTCTCTCTGACTCAGTGAATATGAGTGTTCTCCCTGTGACTCAGTGAATATGAGTGTTCTCCCTGTGACTCAGTGAATATGAGTGTTCTCCCTGTGACTCAGTGAATATGAGTGTTCTCCCTGTGACTCAGTGAATATGAGTGTTCTCCCTGTGACTCAGTGAATATGAGTGTTCTGCCTGTGACTCAGTGAATATGAGTGTTCTCTCTGTGACTCAGTGAATATGAGTGTTCTCCCTGTGACTCAGTGAATATGAGTGTTCTCCCTGTGACTCAGTGAATATGAGTGTTCTCTGTGACTCAGTGAATATGAGTGTTCTCTCTGTGACTCAGTGAATATGAGTGTTCTCCTGTGACTCAGTGAATATGAGTGTTCTCCTGTGACTCAGTGAATATGAGTGTTCTCCCTGTGACTCAGTGAATATGAGTGTTCTCCTGTGACTCAGTGAATATGAGTGTTCTCTCTGTGACTCAGTGAATATGAGTGTTCTCTCGGTGACTCAGTGAATATGAATGTTCTCTCTGTGACTCAGTGAATATGAGTGTTCTCCTGTGACTCCAGTGAATATGAGTGTTCTCTCTGTGACTCAGTGAATATGAGTGTTCTCCCTGTGACTCCAGTGAATATGAGTGTTCTCTCTGTGACTCAGTGAATATGAGTGTTCTCTCTGTGACTCAGTGAATATGAGTGTTCTCTCTGTGACTCAGTGAATATGAGTGTTCTCTCTGTGACTCAGTGAATATGAGTGTTCTCCCTGTGACTCAGTGAATACGAGTGTTCTCTCTGTGACTCAGTGAATATGAGTGTTCTCCCTGTGACTCAGTGAATATGAGTGTTCTCTCTGTGACTCAGTGAATATGAGTGTTCTCTCTGTGACTCAGTGAATATGAGTGTTCTCCCTGTGACTCAGTGAATATGAGTGTTCTCTCTGTGACTCAGTGAATATGAGTGTTCTGCATCTGTTCTTGCAGATGTTCATGTTTTCAGACGTGCACCAGGACCAAACCGGGACAGTCAGAAACCCGATCACACCGGGGACACTGATGCAGGTAAACACACTCTGAGGAATATAGGGATCTCCAAGGACGTGGGACTGTGAGGCTCCAGAGTTTGTGCTCAGACCTCGACTCCTCAGACTCCAGCCCCCGGAGAAGAGGAGGAAGACGGATGAGCCAAACTAACTTCATGATGGTGAATAAAACAGAAGGAACTGGTTCATTCAGATTCTGCAATTAAAATTAAACTTTCACGATGTGGATATTAGCGCAGAGACACATTTGTGCAGGTGAGAATCTCTGGGGCCAGAACGTGACTTTCGCTCCGTAGTTTCACTAATTCTCGTCATCGTTTCATTTTTCTTTCCTCGCTCTGCAAATGTCTCTGATCGAGCCACAAGTTACAAACTGATATCAGGTTCTTCATCTTGTTTTCAGTTTTATTTTCTACTTCGGTTGTATCGTCTTCAGAATTATCACATTTCTTCCAACTAGTCAGAAAATCTTAAATTTAGGCAATAAATATTTAAAAGAAGAAGCTACGATTCATTCATCAGAGTTTCCCACGGCAAAAACTAAATGTAGCCGAGAGAAAATGACCTGAATTAAGAAAGTTTTCACTTGAAAAGTAAAATGAAAAACAACTTTTTGCACTTAAAATAAGAAACAAAATCCAATGTGGCTCGAATTAAGAAAAAAAACACTGATTCCACTGGCGGAACATTTCACTTTTCAAGTTGAATTTGCTCAAATAAAGTCAAATATTCTTAATTTAAGTCATTTTAACTCACCGAAATATTGTTTTTTTCCAGTGTAGAGTTTTCCCTGCAGCACTTCACTACTGTCAGAAAGACTGATTTCTGCACTTATATCGAGACTTTAGCATCTTTGAATTTATTATCAGGCGATTTATTCTCATCATGAACCTGTTTTCAGTCTGTTTATCTCAAATTTATCAAAATGTAAAGCATTTTATGTAGAATTTGACGTCTGAAAACTTATTATCAGGCCATGAACACTGATCCTGACCTGGTTTTAAGTCTGTTTATCTAGAATTTTGCAGAATTTAAAGCATTTTTATGTAGATTTTAGCATCTTTGAACTTATTCACAGCCCCTGAAAACTCACAGAGACGCTTCATTCTCGTCTAGAGGTCGTTTATTTTCAGAGAACTCGTTAAATAAAATGATCTCGCTGCAGGAACAGATCACTACTCAGATTTCACTACTTTTAAGTCGTTTTCTGATAGATTTGAGTGTTTAGATCTTGAGTTTTGACCAAGTTTGTTCGTTTTTCGTGGACTGTTTCTCCTTTGTGGACCGTGTTGGTTGAAGATCTGGTGATGGAGCAGATTTATGAAGCTGCGAGGATCTAGTTTCGACACTAGTTTAAGTAATAATGATCGATAGTTTGGCGTAACGTTTGTGGTGGTGGTGTTTTTACCGTAGTCAGTGACGGACTTGGGCGCTCGCTGCTCTCCGTCTGTGTTTCGTTTCTTGTTCTTGGATTTCCAGGCGTGATAAACTTTGAGCCTCCGGTGGAACTCCTCCCGGCAGGCGGCCAGCAGCTCGATATCTGCGGGAAAAACGGGGAGAAGGACGAGAAATATAAGAATAAGTTTTGCATCATCCAAACGGCTTCTTCAGTTCAGAAACTTATTTGACCAAAAAAAACAACTTTTGTCCAGTTGAAAACACGGAGTTTCTCCTTTGCCGAGGATTTGACACGGACTGGACGACCGGAGGATTGTGGGGAAAAAGTGTTTACCGATGAGGCTGGTTCACAACATAAAGGTTTTATGTTTGTTTTTTTAAATATGTGGTTTATATTTGGAGGAAGCTCAATCACACCACAGTTTTTCTTTGGTGTTCATAGTTTTGCTGCACAAACACAGTCGGACGGGCTTTGATTACATGATTTTAATGATCTTCAGGAGAATTAACGATCGATTCTTGATTAATCATTAACGTTTTTATATTCAAATGATCATAATTATTATTACTGTTACTATAACTAAACTCTGCACCACATAAACATCACCTCTGCAGAGCCACAGCAGTGAGAGAGCAGAATGTGTTTAATGCACCTTTAAACATGTTCATGGTTTAGACCTGGTTTAGTCCTGGTTTAGACCTGGTTTAGACCTGGTTTAGACCTGGTTTAGTCCTGATTTAGACCTGGTTTAGTCCTGGTTTAGACCTGGTTTAGACCTGGTTTAGTCCTGATTTAGACCTGGTTTAGTCCTGGTTTAGTCCTGATTTAGACCTGGTTTAGTCCTGGTTTAGACCTGGTTTAGACCTGGTTTAGTCCTGATTTAGACCTGGTTTAGTCCTGGTTTAGACCTGGTTTAGACCTGGTTTAGTCCTGGTTTAGACCTGGTTTAGACCTGGTTTAGTCCTGATTTAGACCTGGTTTAGTCCTGGTTTAGTCCTGATTTAGACCTGGTTTAGTCCTGGTTTAGACCTGGTTTAGACCTGGTTTAGTCCTGATTTAGACCTGGTTTAGTCCTGGTTTAGACCTGGTTTAGACCTGGTTTAGACCTGGTTTAGACCTGGTTTAGACCTGGTTTAGTCCTGGTTTAGACCTGGTTTAGACCTGGTTTAGACCTGGTTTAGTCCTGGTTTAGACCTGGTTTAGTCCTGGTTTAGACCTGGTTTAGACCTGGTTTAGTCCTGATTTAGACCTGGTTTAGTCCTGGTTTAGTCCTGATTTAGACCTGGTTTAGTCCTGGTTTAGACCTGGTTTAGACCTGGTTTAGTCCTGATTTAGACCTGGTTTAGTCCTGGTTTAGACCTGGTTTAGACCTGATTTAGACCTGGTTTAGACCTGATTTAGACCTGGTTTAGTCCTGATTTAGACCTGGTTTATTCCTGGTTTAGTCCTGATTTAGACCTGGTTTAGTCCTGATTTAGACCTGGTTTATTACTAGTTTAGTCCTGATTTAGACCTAGTTTAGTCCTGATTTAGACCTGGTTTATTACTGGTTTAGTCCTGATTTAGACCTAGTTTAGTCCTGATTTAGACCTGGTTTAGTCCTGATTTAGAACTGGTTTAGTCCTGATTTAGACCTGGTTTAGACCTGATTCAGACCTGGTTTAGACCTGGTTTAGTTCTGAATGTGACCCGGTCCTGGTTAAAGCTCAGACCTGTTTCAGTTTTTGCAGCACAGATCCAACTGTCCTGAGTCACATTTGTAAAAATCGGATCTGAGTCATTCAGAGTCGTTCAAAGATCAGATCCAGTTCACATCAGGGCGAAAAATAAACCCAGATCTGTGTCACTTCAGTCTGAACGTCGCTTTAGCCTCTGAGCGGCGGCAGCTCAGTCGGCCGAGCGTTTCTCCCCCGATCCGGAGGTCGGCGGTTCGAATCCCAGTCTCTCCATAAACATAATTGATTGTGACACTTAACCCGCCCGTCCCCCCCCCTCCCCCCCCCCGGTGGCTCCTGCCGTAAAACGCTCCGAGCCTTGAAGGTGGAGAAGCGCCGCGTAAAAACCACCATAAACATGACAGTGGAGAAATATTCAGGGCACTTGGCCACACGAGGGCAATTCACCCCGAGTATCTGCTCCTCCGACTGTGACATCAAATAGAGGTGAAGACTTCATAAGAACCACTCTTCGCAACCCAAACTTTCCTCTCAACAAAAAAATCTGGTAAAATCACGTGGAGCCGGAGGCCAAAGTGACGTCGAGGGAGTTCTTTTTTCCACAGGTCGACTCTTTGTTTTTGCTGGACGACCCTAAAGCTCGTCTAACACAGAGGAAGATAAAGGTTTTAAAAAAGTGACTCGCACCAGCTGCAAAACAAATAAACTCTCCCCTCACCTCGTGTTTCTCGACTCTTTTCGCACAGACATGATCGAAAACCTGCCGCGGGCGCCGCCCTGTTTGTTTAAAGGGACAGTTTGTGTTTTTGTGACATGAATCTGAATCTCGTCTCCGTCAGCAGCGTCGCATCAGCTCCGACTCACCTCGGACAGCGTCTGAGCCGAGTTCTTCTGGTTTCGGTGCTGATGAAAGTTTCCTGGAGGCTGGAGAATTTTTCTTCTCTCGTGTTCTGAAGACTGATGCGTTTGTGTCACAAAACGAAAACAGGGAAAAAGTCCGAGCTCATAATCTCTTGGTGCTATTTTCTCTCCAGTCGTATCACTGCGCTGCCTCCAGGTGGCGCTGCGCCTGTTTCACCGTTTCCTGCTCGGAAAGTTCACGACGACATGTGTGACTCCGACACCGACGATGAAGACGATGAAGATCTTTATGAACCTGAATATCCTGAAGCCCAAACTCAGCAGAGCAGCAGAGACAGAGGAGGGACAAGAACCTGAAGAACCGGAAGAACCTGAAGAACCTGAAGAACCGAAAGAACCTGAAGAACCGGAAGAACCGGAAGAACCTGAAGAACCGGAAGAACCTGAAGAACCGGAAGAACCAGAAGAACCGGAAGAACCAGAAGAACCTGAAGAACCGGAAGAACCTGAAGAACCGGAAGAACCGGAAGAACCGGAAGAACTGGAAAAACCTGAAGAACCTGGAGTTTTGTTCTTCCTGGACAATCACCAGCTCCATTGTTATACAGATTCTTCTGTAGCTTCTACAGGCTCATGTCCTCCTGGCTGTAGCTTCACGTTCGCTCTCTGGAGTCGCGGCGTTTTCGCTCTGAGCGGAAACACTGAACTACTGAAGAAAGTGTTGGGTTCTTCACCTGGAGGCAGCAGTGATACGACCGGAGAGAAAATAGTATCAAGTGATTATGAGCTCTGACGTCTGACTTTTCCACGTTTTCCCCGTTTTGTGACACAAATGCATCACTCTTTTGAACACGAGAGAAGAAAAACTCTTTATTTTCATGACTCCAGCCTCCAGGAAACTTTCATCAGCACCGAAACCAGAAGAACTCGGCTCAGACGCTGTCGGGAGGAAAGTCAGAGCTGATGCGACTCTGCTGACGGAAATGTACAGATTTATGTCACAAAAACACAAACTGTCCCTTTAAAGCTGAACTCCGTCACGTCTGAAGCTAAAGTCCGTTTCTAGAGGTGGTGGAATTCTGTCAGAAGCCAAAAAACGGCACAGATCAGTGTTTCCTCGGTGGAGATCTCACTGTGGCAGTGAGTCTGTCAAGGCAACAAACTAGTGCAGTGATGGGGGCAAGTTCTGAACTTCCACGGAAAACTGAAGAAGCTTAACTCCACTTTAACCCATCTGACAACAGCCACGAGTCTAACAAACCAAACGCTCTGGTTCACTCATTAGTGTCTGGAAACGTGAGAAAACAACTTTATAAGCACCTCACATTTCCCTCTGCTGATTTCCCACTGCACCAAAGCCCAAAAGACTCGATCGCCGATTATTTACGAGTGAATTATATTTTTTGAAAAACGCTAAAAAACATTCCTGAACCATTTTCTTTCAACATCTTTCAGTTTCTTCTTCTTCTTCTTCTTCTTCTTCTTCTTCTTCTTCTTCTTCTTCTTCTTCGTCCGTAGTCGATCTTCACTTGTTGCTTCTGGAGTCGACAGTCGAGACACTGATCTGTGCCGTTTTTTTTTTGGCTCCTGACAGAATTCCACCTCCTCCAGTGACGACTTTAGCTTCAGACGTGCCGGAGTTCCGCTTTAAGTGTCGCTTCCGTTTCTTCGTTTTGGTGAATTCTCAGACGGACTTTAGCCTCGACATTAGAAACGTTTGGAAACACGAACGCGGCGACGTTCCTGCGCTCGGAAAGCACGGATCTGTTTACGCAAAAAACCCAAACGTCCGGTGTGTTTTTGAGGGAGTAAACCTGAAAGTGAAGAGTAAAGCCGCACCGCGGAACCTCCCGAGCGCGGCCGCAGTACCGGGACTCACCACAGGAGGTGTTGATGGCGTCGCGGAGCTCGGCGTATTTCCACTTGCTCAGCTCGTGCTTCTTTGTGCCGGCGGCGGCTTTGGAGGCCTGGACGGACGGACCTCTGCGAGAAACAGGAGAAACACACCAGAAACAAACGATAAAGAGAAAAACATGAAACAAGTGACATCACCGGGAGTTTGAGTTCATCGAGAATCGGGTTAATCGGGTTTAGGAGCAGAACAGGAGGCGACAGGATCTGTGTGTCGTTCATTTGGGGTTTTTAAATATAAAACCGAAGATAAGAAAACGAAAAAACAAACTCTTTTCTTCATTATTTATCTCCAAATCCAAAAGGAAAAAACAGATAAAGATTTTCTATTTTGTGTTTAAATGAAATGAAAAAACAGAGAACGGACTAAACCAGGACTAAACCAGGACTAAACCAGGTCTCCGCCCCCTCCCTGGTCACTCTGACTAAGCAGTTTTCTGCAGGAAACACTAAGTCCTGGTTTAGTCCTGGTTTAGACCTGGTTTAGTCCTGGTTTAGACCTGGTTTAGTCCTGGTTTAGACCTGGTTCAGTCCTGGTTTAGTCCTGGTTTAGTCCTGGTTTAGTCCTGGTTTAGACCTGGTTTAGACCTGTTTTAGTCCTGTTTTAGTCCTGGTTTAGTCCTGGTTCAGTCCTGGTTCAGTCCTGGTTCAGTCCTGGTTCAGTCCTGGTTTAGACCTGTTTTAGTCCTGGTTTAGTCCTGGTTTAGTCCTGGTTTAGTCCTGGTTTAGTCCTGGTTTAGACCTGGTTTAGTCCTGGTTTAGTCCTGGTTTAGTCCTGGTTTAGTCCTGGTTTAGTCCTGGTTCAGTCCTGGTTCAGTCCTGGTTCAGTCCTGGTTCAGTCCTGGTTTAGACCTGTTTTAGTCCTGTTTTAGTCCTGGTTCAGTCCTGGTTTAGACCTGTTTTAGTCCTGTTTTAGTCCTGTTTTAGTCCTGGTTTAGTCCTGGTTTAGACCTGGTTTAGACCTGGTTCAGTCCTGGTTTAGTCCTGGTTTAGTCCTGGTTCAGTCCTGGTTCAGTCCTGGTTCAGTCCTGGTTCAGTCCTGGTTTAGACCTGGTTCAGTCCTGGTTTAGTCCTGGTTTAGTCCTGGTTCAGTCCTGGTTCAGTCCTGGTTCAGTCCTGGTTCAGTCCTGGTTTAGACCTCTTTTAGTCCTGTTTTAGTCCTGGTTTAGTCCTGGTTTAGTCCTGGTTTAGTCCTGGTTTAGTCCTGGTTCAGTCCTGGTTTAGTCCTGGTTTAGTCCTGGTTCAGTCCTGGTTTAGTCCGTTCTCCGTTTTTTCCATTCTTCATTTAAACACAAAATCCCAAACTGAAAAATCGAATCGTTTTCGGTTTTGGAGACGAATCGTGAAGATAAAAGTTTTTTTTTTTTTTTTTTACTTTTCTTATTTTTTGGGTTTTATTTAAAAACGAATAAACGAACGACACTCGGATTATTGGAAAACAACAAGATTCAGACACAGAAGCGACACTTTGCTGCCGTCGTCCTCGTTCTGTGGGGCTGAACATTCCGCCGTAGACACACAGGTAGGACACCCCCAGAGCGGCGTCACTTTAAAGACAAATTACAGACGAAATATTTGAGGTTTTGGTGATTTTTTGTTTTGTTTTTTTACAGATTTGTGTGAAATTCTGAAGATTTCGTTTTGTTTTCAAAAGTTTTTCGTCTGATTTATTTGCTCGGCTCCGAAACGCCCCGAGGATCCGTCTGAAAACAGTTTGAGTTTGAGCCCAGAGCAAAAGGAGAGAAAAAGGAGGGATGAGGGACGAGTGACTGAGGAGAAAGGAGGAGGAGACGGAAAGAGGGGGATAAATAAAACAAAGGAAAGAGAGAGGGGAAGGGGGGGGGAGAGAAAGGGAGAGAGGTGGAGAAAGAGATAGAATAGATAGAGAGAGAGGAAAGGAAGGATGAGGGATGAGTGAGAAATGGGGAGAGATGGAGGGAGGGAAAAGAGAGGGAGAGAGAGGGAGAGAGGAGGGAATTGTAAATAAAACAAAGGAAAGAGGGGAGGGAGAAAATGAGAGAGAAAAGTAGATGGACAGAGAAAGGCAGAGGGAGAGAGAGAGAAAAACAGAAAAAGAGAGAGAGGGAGAGAGGGAGAGAGGGAGGAGGGAGAGAGGGAGGAGGAGAAAAGGTGATTCCCTGAAGAAATAAAAGAGAAAATGAGACGATTGAGTCATGTGGAGCTTCAGGTCAAAGATGAACTTTAAAAAGTCCTGATCTGTCCTGAGGTTAAACAGACCTCCTCCTCTGCTCCTCCTCCTCCTCTACTCCTCCTCTCCTCCTCCTCTCCTCCTCTGCTCCTCCTCTCCTCCTCTGCTCCTTCTCTCCTCTCCTCCTCCTCTCCTCCTCTGCTCCTCCTCTCCTCCTCTGCTCCTCCTCCTCCTCTGCTCCTCCTCCTCCTCTACTCCTCCTCTCCTCCTCCTCTCCTCCTCTGCTCCTCCTCTCCTCCTCTGCTCCTTCTCTCCTCTCCTCCTCCTCTCCTCCTCTGCTCCTCCTCCTCCTCTACTCCTCCTCTCCTCCTCTCCTCCTCCTCTCCTCCTCTGCTCCTCCTCTCCTCCTCTGCTCCTTCTCTCCTCTCCTCCTCCTCTCCTCCTCTCCTCCTCTCCTCCTCTGCTCCCTCTCTCCTCTCTCCTCTCCTCCTTCTCTCCTCTCCTCCTCTGCTCCCTCTCTCGTCTCCTGTACCAGTGAAAAACTACAAACTTCAAAAAACTCAAAGCTTCAGAAGATTAGAAGATTTGAGGAGGGAGAAAAGACGACAAGGAAAGAAGACGAGGAGACAGGAAAGAAGATGAGGAGACAGGAAAGAAGATGAGGAGACAGGAAAGAAGATGAGGAGACAGGAAAGAAGATGAGGAGACAGGAAAAGAGACAAGGAGACAGGAAAGAAGATGAGGAGACAGGAAAAGAGACGAGGAGACAGGAAAGGAGACGAGGAGACAGGAAAGAAGACGGAAGGAGAGAGTGAAGGAGACAGGAAAGAAGACGAGGAGACAGGAAAGAAGACAGAAGGAGACAGGAAAGAAGATGAGGAGACAGGAAAGAAGATGAGGAGACATGAAAGAAAATGAAAGGAGACAGCAAAGGAGACGAGGAAACAGTAAAAGAGATGAGGAGACAGTAAAGAAGACGGAAGGAAACAGGAAAGGAGACGACGAGAAAAGAAAGGAGAAAAGGAGAGAGTAAAGGAGAGAGGAGAGCAGGAGTGAGGACACGAGGGGGTAAAGTAGGACACTTGTCTCAGTCGTCGCTCAGGCGTCTTCTTCCTGTGGACAGTCACCAGGAAGTGAGAGGCGGACGCTCTAATCTGATTGGACGTTTGTGAGGGGGAGGCGGGACCACCGTGGGAGGCTCTAATCTGATTGGACGGAGCCGCGATTGGATTTGAGGTCATTATTTGGTCATTATTTGTCCATCACAAAGTGCGGAGGAAAAGAAAACGTTTAGAAGTTTCTGAAAAGTGGAGAAAATAAAGTTCTGAGACGTTTATACGGACACTCTGCAGCTGACCTCTGGGGGTGTGACGCTAACTGGAGGCACTGCTCTGTCAGCGTGATCAGATTTACGCAGCTCTAAACTGGGACACATCAGGTTTGGATGTTTGGTGTAAATACGACTGTGTATTTTCGTGTCAGTCATTACTTTACTGTCGGCAGGGATCAGATTGGTGGTTTAGTCTTAGTTTAGTCCTGGTTTGGATCAAATTGGTCCAAAAATAGCGACATTACAGGGACAAAACTGGGACAGATCAGTGGTTTTGGATAAATCTGCAGGGACGGGGACACAGGGCTCAGAACTGTCCCGGGGAAACAGGACGTCTGGACGCTCTAGTCTCCGTCTGAAGCTCTGCTATTTAAATTAAACTTTAATTTGAGTTTTGTTTTAACACAATCTGACCATAAAAAACGGATTTAGCTGAACTCCAAAAGCTGAACTAATTTAGCGAACGGTTTTTCAGTGAGTCGCTTTCACCTTTTAGTTAAAAATCAAACTCCTAAACGGGACCGTGAACGCTCGGGCTGTTACAGGAAAATAAAAACGAGCTCTTTAACCCGTTTACGCCTAAAACGCTGCAAAAAAAACAACTATAAACAATATAACATCTGCTGCTCTAGAGTAAAGGTCCTCAGGCCTGAGGGGTTTTCATTTTAGAAGAATTTTAATTTCGCTTATGAAAACCTTAATATCTGAGCCTCTGAAGCACAGAAAAACATGAAATAAATTGCATTTCTAAGGTAAGACGCTTTTATTAAAGCTTTTATTAAACTGTGGCATGAAATTCGATGAAATAAATTCACGTCATGAAAATGAGGATAAATCACAAACAAAGCTGCGCTGAGTTGAGTCTGATTCATGAGCCGCATTAGGATCGTTTCGCTCGACGGAGGCGGCGACTTTTTGATTTAACCAGTCGCTGCCGTTTGGTGGTGACGTCTGCAAAGCTCCAGAACGTTCAGTGGAGTCAGAGTAAACACGTCACAGACTGAACACGTCTGTCCACGAGTCGTTTCTGTGAGGTGAACTTGTGAATTAAAGGTCTGATAAAAAAAGCAGTTATTATTTGTGAAAGGAGCTGGTTCTGGTTCTGGCCAAAACTCCGCTTCACTGATGACTGGCGCCGACTACAACTTCCGGGGTTCCTGCGAATCGCCGAGTGGATTCTGATGCCTAACGAACCTCTGGAGAGAAGTGAAACTGAGCGGAGGCACTAGGGAAACCCCAGTCTGGCATAAATGGGTTAAATCCCTTTTGTGTTTTTTTTCTTGAGCTTTCAGACGTCCCCGTTTCCCCGGGACAGCCCCAGTTTTCAGCCCCGTGTCCCCCTGTCCCAGCAGATTTACAGAAAAACCACTGATGTGTCCCAGTTTTATACAAGAAATGTCCCAGGCGTCCTTATTCTGGACCAATTTAATCCCTGCCGACAGTAAAGAGAGGCAGAAATTGTCATTTGTTTGGGTAAAATACAAAAAATCTGCTTAAAAATGACCAAAAGCACAAAGAAAATGTGACTATAGTGACTCGGTTTTCCTTATTTTTTAAACAGTGATGTCCCAGTTTTTTTATTTTGAAATTCTGCTTAAAACTTTGTGTACGTTGTGTCTCCACGGTAACCAACAAACTTTACACCGTAGAGACACACGTAGAACACCCCCAGCACGACGTCACTGCAAAGCATCAGTCGCTCTGTTTTCTGATCCGTGTTTTAATGCAGTTTCCTCGTGCGTTTTGTTTCATTCACACTCGTTTGGCGCACAAACCCTGCAGGTTTAGGACAGAAACCACTCCGTTCCACCTTGTGATGTCATCATGTGGTGATACAGGAAGTGCTCCGGTGTGTTTTTAAACTCCACACACCTTCACGACCTTCACATCTGGGTCATTTCAGCACTGGAATTGCTGATCTCGACCGAACTATTCGGTTTGTAAATCTGACGTCACACGAGACTTCCGGGTCCAACAAAACATTTGTTCAATCCGGTCGATGGTTCAAAATGACAAAAACAGAGAAAATTTTCACCATCACCTCCTTTTTTAGTGAGGTTCCAACTAGAGCATGAAAACCCGCGAAAACCCGACAAAAACCCGGCGAGAACCCAAAAACCTCGATGAAAACCTGGCGAAAACCTGGCGAAAACCCGACAAAAACCCGAGAACCTGATGAAAACCGGCGAAAACCCGAAACCAGACAAAAACCGGCGAGAACCCGGCGAATACCCGACGAGAACTCGACGAAAACCTGACAAGAACCCGACAAGAACCCGACGAAAACCCGATGAAAACCCGACGAGAACCCGACGAGAACCCGATGAAAACCTGGCGAAAACCCAATCAAAACCAGACCAAAACCCGACCAAAACCCGTCGAGAACCCAATGAAAACCCAACAAAAACCAGACGAGAACCCGACAAAAACCCAATGAAAACCTGACAAAAACCTGACGAGAACCTGACGGGTTTGGACAAATATTTAGTGCTTCTGTTCGAGCTCAGGTCGGACTCGGACACGTGAGCACGTCAGCTGTTTCCTGTCTGCAGTAAAACCACTCGCTCTGAGACTCTGAAGTGTTCAAAGATCAGAGCTCAGGTCCAAACTGTGATTATTATGTGTGAAATGTGGAGCGATACTTCAGATCCAGGATTTTTAAAGCAGAAAAGAGGAGATAAAGTCGCTGTGGCTGATCCGTGGCTGTGGATGGAAACAGACGGGAACTATCCAGACTTTTTACTTCTAAAGAACGACTCAAACTGGATTCACAGAGCGGGTTTGTGGACTGGGGTCATCATTTGCAGAGGATAAACTCTATGAATAATGTGGATGAGACGCTGCACTTTAAATCTGACCACTTTACGAGAGGAGAGTCGGGAAATAAAGTCCTCTCCTTATTTTCGCTTTATCCTGAGTTTGTATTTTGCGTCTCTGTGATGTGGTGATTTGGAAGCACAGCCGCAGCAGAGGCCCATCCGTTACAAAAGGAAAGAATGACATCACAAGGCGGAACAGAGCGTTTTGAGGGACGGACGGACACGTGTGAATGAGACAAAACACAACTCCAGCTCTGCTTTTGAGGGGGAAACTACATCAGAACACGACTTAAACCTCACAGGAGTCACGTCTGCACTAATGTTCTGATAAAGCACCTGCAGAATTTTAAATCAAAAGGTGAAATTTGTGATTCTGATTTGAATCTGATTGCGTTCGGAGGCGGTCATTTGCGCACCGAGCCAAGAGCTCCGTCATTTCTTTGGCCATCTCCTCCCTGGAAACAGCAGCAATCAAACGTTATTTCAAACTCGTAAAGTGGAGGTGTGTAAAAGTAAAAGTGTGAATTCTGGAGCGAGCGGCGGAGGCACGTACATGGTGAGACTCTTGAGCCTGGGCCCCGTCACTCTGTGGGATTAACATTACAGGATTATTAACACGGGATTATGCAGAATATAAAACCTTTAAAGTGCATATGACAGGTCTGTCCGAGGACCATATTTATGACACTTTCACATCCGTTAAGTGGCAGTTTGAGAAGAAAAGGATGAAAAATAAAAGCTAAAACAGACTGTATTTAGAAATGGACACAGCTAACGTGCTAACCGCTAACCGCCGCCTTCCAAACAGTTCCACGCTGCTATTCCGACACACCGCTATCAGGATTCCCGATTTTCCCGGGGTTTACGGTTCTACTGTGACTAAGAATTATTTAGTATCTGCACCTAAACCGTTCAGAAACAGAGTCGCAGCTTTATATCTGAAGATGAGGCACAAGTTCTGATCAAACCAAACTTTGCAGCATCAGCGCACGAGCTGTTTTTATCAGCGCTTATACTGTATGCAAATGAGCTGTATGCAAATGAGCTGTATGCAAATGAGTCGTGCCGTTTGAAGTTTGGTTGGTGTAAAACGTAAACAAATGTGCCAAAGCTGCATTAAATGCATTTTTTATTACACAACCAGCGTGAAGTCGCCTCATCAAACTCAAACTTACACAAAAACTGTCAATCGTTTCTGCTGCAAAAAGTTTCGTTTGTGCTTCTTTAGTTTTGGAGAAATTAACGATTCTTTTATAGGCCAGATTCGGGTCAGTCCCACAGGAAGCTTCAAAATGCTCGAAAACGCCTAAAATGGAGTCAGTCATTTGTGTGATTCTGGTTCTTCAGATATTTGCAGTTTTATTTTCAGCCGATGACGTCGTCCAGAACCTCAGAATGTGAAACATTTCGTTTGTGCTGTGACAATTTTCATTTGTGTGAGTTTATTTCTAAAATTCTTCATTATTATTTCTGTGGTAATTATAGGACGTCATTTCTGCTCATCTGACGGCGACAAACTCCACAAAACTAGAGAAGAGAAACGACCTGAGGCTGAGGAAAAGTCTGTTTCAGTCTTTAGTCATTTGCTTTTGGTTCATATTTTATAAAATAACACAGACTTTTCCACAGCCTCAGGTCGTTTCTCTTCACTAGTTTTGTGGAGTTTGAGCAGAAATGACGTCCTATAATTACCACAGAAATAATAATGAATAATTTTAGAAATAAACTCACACAAATGAAACTGTCACAGCACAAAACAGCACAAACCAAATACAAACGTTTTCTATCATTTTCTTCCTGTTTTGAGGCTGTTTCACATTCTGAGGTTCTGGACGACGTCATCGACCGAAATAAAACTGTGAATATCTGAAGAACCAGAATCTCACAAACGAAACTTTCTGCAGCACAAACGACTGACACAGTTTTTGTGTAAGTTTGAGTTTGATGAGGCGACTTCCCTGAGGTTATTTCTCAGAGTCTAGAATGAGGAGGAAATGTAGATCACAGCTCTTATCGTCTGCGGCGTTTTGAGGCGTCGTTAGAAAGTTCTTTTCAGGGAGAGACGCATCTGTAGATTATCCTAAAAAAAGAGCCGTGTCGGAAAACCGGCACGTCTAAACAGAGGCATGTCGGCATGAACAGGAACCGTTCCAAACAGGAAGTGAGCACGGGCGAACTTCTGGCTCCATCGACTCCAATTCACTTTGTACTGAAAAACTGCCCTGAGCCTCTTTCTGTAGCTGCTGCCGTCAGACTCCTCATTTTGGTCTTAAAATGTTTGTATTAACCCACATGACTCTTTTTTTTCTTTTTTTGGTTTTGTCCGTTAATCTGTCCTATAACTTCTTGCCTCGGTGAGCTTCATTTGACTGGAGCTGAACATTTTGGATGGACTTTTGCGCAGTGACAAAGACGGTTTACGCAGGAAGAAAAACCCTGACACTTTAAATCTTCATTTAACTCAAGCGTCTCCAGTCCTTTTCCTCCGGTGAGCTACAAAAAAGAAAAAAGCCAGAGAGCGACTCACTTTAACGGCCGAAAGAAACTGAGACGAGGGTGAGAAAGAGGACGAGCCTTTGGGAACAATTAGACGCCCATAAAACATCAAACATCGTCCATTTATTAGCACAAAGTTCGGCTTCAAAATGGGCTTTTCATTGTCAAAGTTCCTAATGAACCAGTTTTTTGTTACTCAGCATAAATCTGAACTCCCTCAGCGGAAGAGGGCCGAGAGCAGAGCTGGACGATCCCCCACAAAAAAACTTTAAAAAATCTTTAAAAAAAAACTCGATTCACGATTCAGTTCGATCCGAGCGAACAACAGCGTCTAAAACTTTCACCATGTTGTGAAACTTCTCTTCTCCACTGAATTAACTGAAGCGTTTCATGTGGTCCACAGTCGGGACGGACATTCGATCACATTTTCTTAATCGATCGGCGGGAGAATCAACCATCGATTATCAATTAATCAGTAACATTTTTATATTCAAATTATCATCATTATTATTACTATGACTAATCTGCATAAATAAACTCAACTTTACAACATCTAAACATAATATAATCACCTCAGAGCCTCATCAGTGTGAGGTCAGAATGAGTTTAATGCAGATTTAAACATTTATGTTTTACACAAACTAAACTGAAACCTCACGGCTCATTTGCATAAACTGTAAGAGCTGAAAAAAGCAGCTCTTTCCTTGTGCTGCTGCTTCAGCTTCTGTGGGACTAAAGGACTCGACTCAGTGAATATGAGTGTTCTCCCTGTGACTCAGTGAATGAGTGTTCTCCCAGTGACTCAGTGAATATGAGTGTTCTCTCTGTGACTCAGTGAATATGAGTGTTCTCCCTGTGACTCAGTGAATATGAGTGTTCCCTCTGTGACTCAGTGAATATGAGTGTTCTCTCTGTGACTCAGTGAATATGAGTGTTCCCTCTGTGACTCAGTGAATATGAGTGTTCTCTGTGTGACTCAGTGAATATGAGTGTTCTCTCTGTGACTCAGTGAATATGAGTGTTCTCCCTGTGACTCAGTGAATATGAGTGTTCCCTCTGTGACTCAGTGAATATGAGTGTTCTCTCTGTGACTCAGTGAATATGAGTGTTCTCTCTGTGACAGAGGACCACACACACCATTCACACTAAGTTAATACCATCAGCACAAATACTTCCAATCAAATACTTCCAATAAACACAATTTTCATGCAGATATAAAAAGTAACATTTTAAGAAATTACATAAATGGTGATAACTAGAGGCTAATTATAAGAGCAAAATGATGCAGATGATGATGATGATGATACTCATAATAATAAAACATTTTGCACTGATATTTATGTATATTACATTGCTCACATATATATATAACAAATGAAGCATGTTGTATTTTACATACTATACGTACACTAATGTCACTGTTTTTTTTTGTTTGTTTTTTGTTTTTTCTTTTTTTGTTTTGTTTTTTTCTTTCCTGTCTTATTGTAATTTGCTTAACACTGGACAAGTATTCAAGTTTTGGCAGCCACTGTCACCGGTTAATTGCATAAACAAAAATAAGGATCATTACTAATTTTGGGAGAAGGGGTGGGATATAATAAGTTTTACTTCTACCCACTCCTTTTCGGGCATGTATATATAGGTATATATTTGTATTTGTGTCCATATATCCATTCTTTTTTTACTGTGTAACCTTGTTTATTTAAATTGAATGACATTGTACATATTCTGTGTACTACAAGTATCATATGCTCGAAAAAAATAAATTACTACTACTACTACTACTACTCTCTGTGACTCAGTGAATATGAGTGTTCTCTCTGTGACTCAGTGGAATATGAGTGTTCTCTCTGTGACTCAGTGGAATATGAGTGTTCTCTCTGTGACAGAGGATGTTCTGCTGATGCTGAGTCTGTTCTGTGCGTATGTCGCGTTGCAGATGCTGCGTAAACATGTGAAACCGGGACACTCAAAAACCCGATCATACCCGGGACACTGATGTGCAGGGAAACGCACTCTGAGGAATTTAGGGATCTGCAAGGAGCCAGAGCCGAGACGTGGGACTGTGAGGCTCCAGAGTTTGTGCTCAGACCTCGACTCCTCAGGCTACGTTACACAGACACCGACATTCAGTTTGTCCTTTAAAATGAACCTGATCCACCAAACTCTTAATGATCAATGGTCGATTAATCGACTGATCAGCACGTCCCTGGTCACGACAGAAGTCTCATGTGCAGTAAAAACTACACTTTACACAGTTTGAACCAGGGGTCTCCAACCTGGAGTCACTCTCCTCCCTCTTCCAAAGAGCTCGCCAAGGGATTTTGGAATTCTATATATTGTGCATAATAAGTCCAATTTGATTAATTACCTCTGTAAATGTGTAATTTTGATGCCTGACTTGGTGCACCGATAAATGGATAATGGTTTATGTTTACATCTAAGGCCGTGGCTCTTATATTGTCAGTTTCTTTGCGACTTTCGCTCTCTGGCATTTTCGTTTTGCAAAAATAACTGTAGAAGAAAGGTTGGTGACCCCTGGGTTAAACAGAGCGGCCCCGAACTTTATTAAGACCTGGAACAGACAAACCTCCTGAACTCGTCACATCTCTGAAGCTCTGGGAAAATCAGGGCCCACAGGGGGGCGCCAGTGTCAAAAAAAGTGTCCTTAGGCAAGACACTTCGCCCACATTGCCTAGTGAATGTGTAACAGGGTGGTCCTTATTTATGAACTTTTAAAATGGAATGGTCTGACCTTCCCGAAACGCTCCACTTGAGGAATTGTGCTCTTTAAAGTTTTATGAAAATACATGAATATTTACAGGGAACTCAAACGCCCTGAAGTTTCTGACGCAGTTTCGGCGCGAATCATCATCATCATCATTTACTCCACACACGGGCGATGACCAGGAGGCTCATATCTGTCCGTCCAGGGAAGAACCGCCATAAAAACTAAATGAAATAGGCTGAGGTGAATCCCTAAGAAGATGACGGTCGTGCAGGAGATTTAGCGGGAACCGTCGGTGGGCGCAGCGTTTCTGAATCGAGCTTTAAAGCTTCTCTCTGACAAACACTTCACAGTTTTGAAGCACTGACATTTCCATGACGTCTTCAGCGTAACGTCAGGATATTCCGATGCAAAAATGTGACTCTTTAACGGCGTTCCCTTCAGCGCTTTGGCGGTAATGAGCGCCACGGTGACAAAAACGTCGCGGTCTTTGAGCTACCGTTAAATCTGTATGGATTTTTAGGAAACTTTGCAACCCCCCGTTTTATTAAATGTTAAATATCCAGGAGGTCAGAGAGAGAAATTCATTACTTTTATCTTATTTTTTTACATTGGATCAGGACCACTCAATGTGCCTGAGTGCGCGAGTAATAATAATCATATATTTTAGTTATGAGGCGCCTTTCTGGACACCAAAAGTCGCCTTACAACAACATAAAAAAATGAAATACGATTAAAACATACATTAAAACATAAACTTTTAGTGTGTTTGTGGTGGTCGTTGGGGCCGATGGTGCAGATTAGAAGCCTCAGTAGTATTTTAACTAAAGCTGTCATGAGACTACACCAAAAAATATGGCACTAATGTTTTTTTTTAACGCAGATTAATCCCACAGTTTCTTCTGAACGCTCCTCTGTTAAAGTGCGGATGGTCCTGAAGGCGGCGCAGGTGATTAGGTCAGTGATCAGGTCCATACGGGACTTTAGATAAACTAAGGGAGTTTGATGAACTCTTTCCACAGAAGCACAAGTGTAAAACACCGTCTTAAAGCAAAACACGGGTTTGATTCAGCGGCAGAAACGACGCTACTGCACCAACACCAACAACAACACGACAGCACGACAAACGACCGCAACAAAACTACCAGCGATAAGTTGACCAAAGCCTTTACAAAATGTAGAGCTGCAGCACGTCGGCCTATTCACATCGGCCTATTCACATCGCTGAAGACCAAAGGCTGCAGAATGATGCGTCATACGAACTGCCTTCGAGGAGTTCTGAGCAGATAATTGACGTGTATAACGTTTAAAAAATGTCAATAATATAACTTTTTGAAGAAAAATTAACTGCGATTAATCGTGATTTAAAAAAATTCTAAAGTGTGATTAATCTGATTTTAAAAGTGAATCGTTTGACAGCACTAATTTTAACATTACAGAGCGTGGAGTGAGTGAACAGAGCTGTACTGAGCTCTGGGCGTCCTGAAAGGCGCCGTGTAAATGTAACGATGGATGAATTCATGAACAGTATTGTGCGTCTGTAGCCGAGGTAATGTTTATTCTTTTATTTATTCTTTAGTTTATTTATGATCAGGGACTGTGCACAGTTTACATTAACCACCACAGCAGAGATGCATGTGCCGGCTGCAGCGCTAGAGCCAGTTTCCACCTGCCGTTTCACCGGTTTTTTCTGGTTTTAGGTTGTGGTGTTTCTCAGGTTACAGAGATTTGGAGTAAATAAAAAGTTCTGCACTGCAATTTCCTCAAGATTTTTAAACTTCACTCATCGTTATTCATCTTGTTTTCAGATTTATTATCGACTTACTAGTTCAGCGACTGCTTCATTCTAGTCCGGAGGTCGTTTATTTTAAGAGAACTTGTCGGGTAAAATGATCTTGCTGCATGAATGGATCATTTCACTACTTTTAATTCATTTTCTGATGGATTAAGTGTTTATAGCTTAAGCTTTTTTCGTAGTGTAGCAGGGATGCCACACCACACACCGATACCACACACCGATACCACACACCGATACCACACACAATACCACACACCGATATCACACATGATACCACATACCGATACCACATACCGATACCACACACCGATACCACACACCGATACCACACACCGATACCACACACCGATACCACACACCGATACCACACATGATACCACACACCGATACCACACACCGATACCACACACGATACCACACACCGATACCACACACCGATACCACACACCGATACCACACACCGATACCACACACCGATACCACACACCGATACCACACACCGATACCACACACGATACCACACACCGATACCACACACCGATACCACACACCGATACCACACACCGATACCACACACCGATACCACACACCGATACCACACATGATACCACACACCGATACCACACACCGATACCACACACGATACCACACACCGATACCACACACCGATACCACACACGATACCACACACCGATACCACACACCGATACCACACACCGATACCACACACCGATACCACACACAGATACCACACACCGATACCACACACCGATACCACACACGATACCCCACACGATACCACAGACAGATACCACACACCGATACCACACACAGATACCACACACCGACACCACACACCGATACCACACACGATACCACAGACAGATACCACACACCGATACCACACACCGATACCACACACGATACCACACACCGATACCACAGACAGATATCACACACCGATACCACACACCGATACCACACACAGATACCACACACCGATACCACACACCGATACCATTGTGACACGACACGTTCCGCAGGATCCTGGTTTCAGAATCCGGAATAATCCGATATTCCGGTTATGAGAAACCAGAGCAACATAAATAAAGCGACTGTAGAAACATCAGTGAAAGAGAAAAGTTTAACATGAACCATCTCCAACGACATACGCACAGAACCGACTCAGCACCAGCAGAACATCCTCTGAACATCCTATTCACTGACTCAGAGAGAACACTCATATTCACTGAGTCACAGAGAGAACACTCATATTCACTGAGTCACAGAGAGAACACTCATATTCACTGAGTCGTGTTCTTTAGTCCCACAGAATCTGAACACATCAGTGCTTATACTGTATGCAAATGAGACATGAGGTTTGAAGTTTGGTTTGTGTAAAACGTAAACAAATGAGCCAAAGCTGCATTAAACACATTATTCCTCAGAGTCTAGAATGAGGAGGAAATGTAGAGCGGTGCAGAGGACCAATCACAGCCCTTATGCCTGCGGCGTTTTGAGGCGTCGTTAGAAAGTTCGGGAGGTGCAGGTCGGACGCAAATACGTTTGGATCAGAACCATAAATTGTTCTTCACAGTCTCCTCTGTGAAAGTCTGACTTCGCCCTCGGGAACTTTCTCCTCTTCAGCCTCGTCCCCTCTCGACTCTCGGCTTCAGTAAAACGTCTCCGTCACAAACTTTTGGGCTCAGCGTCGCACACGAAGCGTCAGTCGGGTTTTTTTCTTCCTCCTCGCTGCGTGTGGAGGGAAATCTCCGAGCGGAACCACGTTTGAAGAGGAGAGAGAGCGGAGGGAGGAAGTCCTGCTGTGGGTTTAGGTCCTGATGCAGATTTTTATAATGACGGTGATGAAACTGATACTGATGATACTTTCTGATACCGCGGGACACCGGATTACCGCCCAAACCTCATGGTATCGCTGCATCCCTGTTGCAAAAAAGTGTGGACAGCCCTGGTCTAAACCCGACTCTAAACCATCACCGCTTTTCTCCCCAAAATCACGTGTTTCTCGACCCCAACATCTTCACATCAAATCCTGTTAAAACCTTCACCAAAATGAACCAAATTCAGAAAGATTTTTCACTAAAACCTGAAACATAACCAGGCTTTAGTGAGTCTTACCTGCCATATGCACTTTAAACTGGATTACGCACACGCTCATTTATCGTCGTTTATCATCATTTCATTGGGTTATAAATGTGGTGGAGATTACAGCAGATCACAGGAGTTTATCTCATTGGATTTGGCTCAAACTGATCCCAGAACAGTCAGAGTTATTCAAACATTATGACTCAGAATCACACGTTTTCACGCTCTTCATTTACACGTTGATTTATTCACTGATTGGATTAGAATCGGTCTGTTTTACATATTTACAATTATAATTAAAATATGCAAATTTCCAGACGCGATTAATTATTTTGGAATATTTTAGAATCATTTTGTGGATTTTTCGCACTCACTGCACAGTGGTGGAAAATATAATTATAGTTTTCATTTGTTTTTACGATTAGAAAAACGACAGGATCACACACGTGTTTGATTTGGAGCTGGAAATACTCTTTAAAGCTGCACTGTGTAACTTTTCTCCATGGAAATGTTATTGATTTACCTGGAATTTCCCACAATATGGCATTAAATCTTCTATTTTTGAGGTATTTTTTGCAGCTACACTTTGAATAAATGTAAGATAGACACGTTTAAAGCCATAGGGTGGAATATTTCAGGCCGAACAATAACATCGGACGGAGAAAAGAGAAAAGTTAAAGTCAGGACTAAATCGGGTGTGAGTTGGTTACGGTGGAGCAGGAGGGAGGGGCATGCGGCGGCGGCGAAGGGGGCGGGGTTAGGATTAGGATTAGGATCAGAGGAGATTATTTTAAAGGAAAATTATTTAGGAATTAGATATTTGAAAATGTGAAACGTGGATCTTACGCTGTTCGCTCCGGGGACGACGGCACCGAAGAACCGTTACTGAAGGAAAACAGGGACAAAACAAAACCATTTTAAGTGTGGAAAAGGCCCGGAGCAGGTCCAGACCAGGAACTAAGAACCAGGAACCAATACCCAGGAACCAAGAACCAGGAACCAAGACCCAGGAACCAAGAACCAGGAACTAAGAACCAGGAACTAAGAACCAGGAACCAAGACCCAGGAACTAAGAACCAGGAACTAAGAACCAGGAACCAAGAACCAGGAACCAAGAACCAGGAACTAAGAACCAAGAACCAGGAACTGTCATTATCTAATTTGGCACATTTTTCAAACTGAGCATGCCCAGATACTTTTGATAAAAAAAAAAAAAAAGTGTTTGCCTGCCGATTGCCTCCTCTTTCTTTTGGGAAGCAGAATCATCGCTCTTCCCCAGTCACACAGAGACGACGACCCAGACTTTGCTCCTGGGTCTGAGTTCTTAGTTCCTGGTTCTTAGTTCCTGGTTCGAGTCATTGCCTGATTTGTTATGTTTTTAACTGAAGTATCTGGGCATGCTCAGTTTGAAAAATGTGACAAATCAGGCAATGACTCAAACCAGGAACCAAGAACCAAGAGCCAGGAACTAAGAACCAGGAAATGTAATCACCTGATTTGTCACATTTTTCAAAATGAGCATGCCCAGATACATCAGTAAAAAAAATGTGACAAATCAGGCAATGATATAAACTAGGAACAAAGAACCTGGAATTAAGAACCAAGAACCAGGAACGGTCATTACCTGATTTGTCACATTTTTCAAACTGAGCATGCCCAGATAAAAAACCAAGACAAATCAGGCAATGACAAGAACCAGGAACCAAGAACCAGGAGCTTAGAATCAGGAACGATCATTACCTGATTTGTCACATTTTTAAAACTGAGCATGCCCAGATACATCTTTTTTTTTTTAAGTGACAAATGAGGCAATGACAAGAACCAGGAACCAAGAACTAAGAACCAGGACCTAAGACTGAGGAACGAAGAGCCAGGAACTGTCGTTACCTGATTTGTCAAATTTTTCAAACTGAGCACACCCAGATACTTTGGTATAGAGTAAAAAAAAAACAAAAAAAACATGACAGAACCGGCAATGACAAGAACCAGGAACTTAGAACTAGGAACTCAGAACCAAAAGCCAGGAACTAAGACCCGGGATCAAAGTCTGAGTCGTCATCTCTGTGTAACTGGGGAAGAGCGATGATTCTGCTTCCCAAAAGAAAGATGAGGCAATCAGAAGACAAACGCGCTAGACTTCTGAGCAGAAATAATGAGCCAGTGTGTAAATGAAGCTTAGTCAGGGCTAAATGAGCGTAAGTTCGTTTGGACAGTTCTAATTAGAGGATAAATGAAAGATCTGAGGAGGACAAAGAAAAGTCAAAACATGAAACATCGTCTCCCGAGGCCGACGATGAGATTCTGATCAAACAAAAGTGATGAAAGACAAACTCAGGTGTGGGCTGTGTTTGGGAGCGTTCGTTTTACGCAGCTCCTCACGTCTCGCTCTTTTGTTCGGGTGCGTTTGGTTCATGTACCTGCGTCTGTCTCGTGTTTCAGTGTGTTTGTTCACCTCCTCAGGCCTGTGTTTTTCTCGTGTTTCAGTGTGTTGGTTCACCTCCTCAGGCCTGTGTTTTTCTCGTGTTTCAGTGTGTTGGTTCACCTCCTCAGGCCTGTGTTTTTCTCGTGTTTCAGTGTGTTGGTTCACCTCCTCAGGCCTGTGTTTTTCTCGTGTTTCAGTGTGTTGGTTCACCTCCTCAGGCCTGTGTTTTTCTCGTGTTTCAGTGTGTTTGTTCACCTCCTCAGGCCTGTGTTTTTCTCGTGTTTCAGTGTGTTTGTTCACCTCCTCAGGCCTGTGTTTTTCTCATGTTTCAGTGTGTTGGTTCACCTCCTCAGGCCTGTGTTTTTCTCGTGTTTCAGTGTGTTTGTTCACCTCCTCAGGCCTGTGTTTGTTCACCTCCTCAGGCCTGTGTTTTTCTCGTGTTTCAGTGTGTTGGTTCACCTCCTCAGGCCTGTGTTTTTCTCGTGTTTCAGTGTGTTTGTTCACCTCCTCAGGCCTGTGTTTTTCTCGTGTTTCAGTGTGTTGGTTCACCTCCTCAGGCCTGTGTTTTTCTCGTGTTTCAGTGTGTTGGTTCACCTCCTCAGGCCTGTGTTTTTCTCGTGTTTCAGTGTGTTTGTTCACCTCCTCAGGCCTGTGTTTTTCTCGTGTTTCAGTGTGTTGGTTCACCTCCTCAGGCCTGTGTTTTTCTTGTGTTTCAGTGTGTTTGTTTACCTCCTCAGGTCTGTGTTTTTCTCGTGTTTCAGTGTGTTTGTTCACCTCCTCAGGCCTGTGTTTTTCTCGTGTTTCAGTGTGTTGGTTCACCTCCTCAGGCCTGTGTTTTTCTCGTGTTTCAGTGTGTTTGTTCACCTCCTCAGGCCTGTGTTTTTCTCGTGTTTCAGTGTGTTGGTTCACCTCCTCAGGCCTGTGTTTTTCTCGTGTTTCAGTGTGTTGGTTCACCTCCTCAGGCCTGTGTTTTTCTCGTGTTTCAGTGTGTTGGTTCACCTCCTCAGGCCTGTGTTTTTCTCGTGTTTCAGTGTGTTGGTTCACCTCCTCAGGCCTGCGTCGGCGTTCTCCTCGGGGATGAGCTCCGCTTCGCTCTGGGCGATTCTCAGGGCCAGTTCTCGGTCTCGTTTCTCCTGCTCCAGAATGGCCTGACGCGCCGCCTCCTCCTCGCGCTCCACCAGCATCTGGGCCTCCATCTCCGCCTGCGGGTCAAACACACACGAGTGGATTTAAAATGAAACTAAACTGTTCCTCCTGCTCCACCACAGACTGTGTAATGAAGTGTTCAGGTCAAGATGAAGCTCATTGAGGCCAGCGGTTATAGCGGCGAATCTGGAGCCCACTTCCATATTTGGAATTACGACTGCGAGTGTCATAGCAACCAGAGAGCCAATCAGGAGCGAGGATGTTGAAGGTAACGCCCCTTTCCGCCCGTAAATTGTAAACGGTCACATTTTTATGCAGCGTTTTTCCACCTTCAAGGCTCAAAGCGCTTTACAACAGGAACCACTCACACATCGTACACCAGTGTTAGAGATGTAAGAATAACGTAAATCTGGTGATATCGTATCGTCAAAGGTCTCACAATAATATCGTGACCATCACAATATATCGAATCCCAAATCTCTTTGCTTAAATGAACAGTTCTGATGCAGAAATAGCTAAAAAACCCAGAGGGAACTACATAGACCATGATCCTTTGCTCCGTTTCAGTGCAGACGACATGAAGAAATAACTGTTCTAAGCACTTTTACATCTTCATTCTGTGGATTAAGTCTGTGAAGCGTTTTTAGAGGGAAAAAGTCACAGATTCACCACAAAATATTGCAGTAAATCTGGTGCTGTGAGATGTTTATGGTGAAAATATCGTACAGAGAGATTTGGATTTCGTTCCATCCCTAAAGACGATAAATGTACCAAATGACTCAAAGCGTTTTAGAGTCAGTCTTGTTATTCTGTAGAATATCGTAATATCGTGAGCTTTCCCACGATATCGCAGTAAATATCGTATCGTGAGGTTCAGACGGTGACCGTATCGTATCGTGACACTTGGATATCGTTACAGCCTGAACCGCCAAACTTTGGATCAGTGGACGAACGCTCGACCAACTGAGCTCCGGCCGCCCCGACCGATCAGAGCGAGAGAGAACGGAGCGAGGTTCAGCCTGACAAAGACTTCACACTTTTAGACGCTTTGGGGATTTAACATTTTTTAAAGTTCATATTGTAAAAACACAGAAGAATCCTACGAAATCCGATCCGATCCGTTTGATTTAATTAAAAACGCAGGGCCCAGAACGCTGATGCTTTCTGGGCCCAAACCCCCGGAGCCGCAGTACATGGAGCCGCCACTAGAGGGGGAGGGGCTTATCCGGGTTTTATTACAGCTCCACGGGGCGAAAATAGTGAAATAAAAAAAAACCCCGGGATCATGTGGAGGAGGCTCAGAGCGACGTCTGGAGGTCAGAACGAGGATCCTGGAGGTCAGAACGAGGATCCTGGAGGTCAGAACGAGGATCCTGGAGGTCAGAACGAGGATCCTGGAGGTCAGAACGAGGATCCTGGAGGTCAGAACGAGGATCCCGACAGCAGCAGGTTCAGAGGAAGAGGCTTTTTCAGCAGAAACTGAACTGGAGCCAGAGTCCGGAGTTTACGGCGCGGAAAGACTCGTATTTGTCCTCGAGTTTCTGCCTCACTTAAGGGGCGATCAAAGGGGACGGGGGGGGAGGGAGAGAGAGAGAGGGGCGATCAAAGCGGGGGCACAGGGGAGAGAGAGAGGTCAGCGGGTCGGTTTATTATTCTGAGTGTGTCTGAGAATCGATGACGCTCTGAGGTCACAGAAAAGAGACAAAACTCCTGTAAAAGAGCCGCGCGCTTCCTGTATCCCTGTGTGTCGGATGCCCTCCCGTCCTCCCGTATCCCTGTGTGTCGGATGCCCTCCCGTCCTCCCGTATCCCTGTGTGTCGGATGCCCTCCCGTCCTCCTGTGTCCCTGTGTGTCGGATGCCCTCCCGTCCTCCCGTATCCCTGTGTGTCGGATGCCCTCCCGTCCTCCCGTATCCCTGTGTGTCGGATGCCCTCCCGTCCTCCCGTATCCCCGTGTGTCGGATGCCCTCCCGTCCTCCTGTATCCCCGTGTGTCGGATGCCCTCCCGTCTCAGTCCGTGTCCCGTTCGTCCTTTCGAATTCCAATCGAGAACAAAAAACAATAAAAACTTTATTCCGTTTTAGTGTCAAACAAACAAACAGACAGATTTCGACCTCTATTCCCAATATTTAATTTAAAGTTTATTTAACAGTCTCGGCGCCTGTTTTAATCAGGATATTTTATTCTCTCTGGCGTTGACTGAACAGAGGAGAGTTTATCGCCGCTTCCTGGGGCTCAGCAGGGACTTTGTAAAGGTCACTCCATTCACATACATTTACTGATTCATTTTTGTTCATTTAATTTACATTCGTTTGTTATCGTATGTGTTGTGTTGCGTTGTTCTGTACTGAAAATGGATTCACGGCGCCGTTTTGTGGACTGGGGACATTATTTACAGGGGACATTTTCTCTGGATAATGTGGATGAGACGCTGCAGTTTGAATTTACAGCTTTACCTGCGGCGAGGAATAAAGTCTGAACATTATTTTCTCCGTTTCCCGACTTTGTACCTCGCGTCCGTCACTTTTCCGTCCCTCACGCTCTGTTTTATCGGCGGTTTCTGTAGATTTGCTGATGTTTGGAGGTTAAGATCTGACCGCGGCTCCACAAACACGAGGAACGGCTTCAAAATCGCCTCCTCGAACTCGGGGAGAAGAAATCGTGTGCTCCGGTTTCCCCCATCAACCCAAAACATGCTGATAATTACTTGTAAGTCAATTAAATACAATAAATCAATTCAAATAGTGTCTAATACATGACTAAATACTGATAAAATACAACACGAAACACAATCAATCAATTAAATACTGTCCCACTGTAACTGTGGCTTTTAATATTTAGTTTGTTTATGTTGTTGTCAGGTGACCAGAAAGGCGCCTAATAAATAAAATGTGTTATTATTATTAGCACTGTCAACGTTACCGCTTTAGGCCAGGCATGTCCAAACTATGGCCCGGGGCCCAAATGTGGCCCTCAGACCAAATTCTTTTGGCCCTCAGGCTTCCAGGTGAATTGGCCCAAACTACTACAAGTCGTACTTTTTACTGCATGTTTTTGAACTCGACCTTGATCCAGCAAATGTAGTTTGTCCTTTTGAGGGTCTAAGGCTGAACAAAGTTCTGGAGGGTCATTTAAACCTGTTAGAAATGCACAGATTTTAATTAGTCACTGTTTTGACCACCAGTCTATGACCCTCGATCGGCCTCACGCTGATCTGTGTTTGAATATGTGGCCCTTGATGAAAAAAGTTTGGACACCCCTGATTTAGTCATACACAAAAAAATATGGCACTAATGTTTTTAACGCAGATTAATCCCACAGTTTCTTCTGAACTCTCCTCTGTTAAAGTGCGGATGGTCCTGAAGGAGGCGCAGGTGATTAGGTCAGTGATCAGGTCCATACGGGACTTTAGATAAACTAAGGGAGTTTGATGAACTCTTTCCACAGAAGCACAACAAGTTTAAAACACCGTCTTAAAGCAAAACACGGGTTTGATTCAGCGGCAGAAACGACGCTACTGCACCAACAACAACACGACAGCACGACAAACGACCGCAACAAAACTACCAGCGAGAAGTTGACCAACGCCTTTACAAAACGGAGAACCGCAGCACGTCGGCCTATTCACATCGCTGAAGACCAAAGGCTGCAGAATGATGCGTCGTACGAACTGCCTTCGAGGAGTTTTGAGCAGATAATTGACGTGTATAACGTTTAAAAAATGTCAATAATATAACTTTTTGAAGAAAAATTAACTGCGATTAATCGTGATTAATCAAAATTCTAAAGTGTGATTAATCTGATTTTAAAAATGAATCGTTTGACAGCACTGATTATTCGGGCAGATTCTCCCGTAGAGTGCGGCACCTTTAGACTCTGAAGTAAACGCGTCGCTGTAAAAGACGACGACATGTTTGCCCACAAAACTGCAACGACTTTTCAGGTAAATCCTTATGGGGCAAATAAACCTGAGAGAATAAAATATCCCAATTAAAATGGGCCCCGAGACCATTTTTCATTGGTGATATTTCAGTCAGTTTATTTCAGACGTGTAGCAAAAAGAAAAAAGAAAATAAAGCTACAACTTGTCTGAAAAGAGGATAAACGCTTATTCGGTCCTAACCCCATTGTTTCCCTTCCATGATTAATTATATCTGAATATTTATATATACTGACAGTCAATGAAAACGTCCAGGTGACATTTTTTAATATAATTTGAAAATAAGGGTTTGGGAAAAGTTTTATTTGGAATGTGTCCATTGAGTCGTGTGCACAGAACTCATTCATGAGTCTTACACTCCCCAAAACTTTCTCATTGGACTTTAGGGAGTGATCCCCGTGAAGCTGTTTGAGTAAAACAAGCATTTGTACAGGGCTTAAAGGGTCGTGAAGCCTTTATAAAGGTCATGAAAAGGCCTAAATGTTTATTCCACACGTCCAGTATGCCACGGTTAACTGGCGACCAAAGATGGCGAGCCCTCGGCCTGGTGCAAGCCGGCCTGAGTTATTCTGAAGTTGGAATCAAACCATCCGACGTCTTGTTCGACGACATGATGAAACTGGCTCTGTGGCGGACAGACCACGTCCTGGAGGTGAGAGAGTAACGACTCCGGATCAGGATCGGTACATCCGGAATCAGCACTTACGGGATCGATTCCGTACAGCTAGTCGCACGGTTGATACGCAGTGTCGGAGACTGACGGCTTGTGTTGCTGTTGGTGGGAACAACACTCGATACTGAAGCTGTAACTTTGTCATGGAAAGGCGGCCATTTTGTTTGGACTGTACATTGTTCTTGTTTACAGCGATTTTTCCAAAATCTTTTCTTTCATCTTCGGATGGGTTGATTTATTGATCTGTACTGTTTCTACATAATTTCATACCTTCGTTATAAAATTATTTTAAAAAATGTCACCTGGACGTTTTCATTGACTGTCAGTGTATACACACATGTTGTTTTAATTATAATCAGTTTTTTATTTTTTATTCCTTATTAGACATGTACCAATTTGAATATTTTTAGTTGGTTTTGTTAATAACTTTATTAATTACGTATTATTAATTAATTAATGAATCATTGCATTTATACAGCGCTTTTCACGACACCCAAAGTGTTTTACATTTAATAATAATTCCTTCACCCCACACGTTTCTTCACAACCACATTTAATAAAAATAATGTCTTTGAGCTTCTTTTTAAACATATATTTGACATAAACTGTAAATTAAATATTGCAAATAGAGGTCAAAACCTGTTTTTTGTTTCACACTAAAACGGAATCATGAAATAAACCGTTTTCCCATTTTACTGTTTTGGCTCCTAATTGAAATTCGGAAGAATCGCTCCGTCATCCCGTCCTCTCGTGTCCCTCTGTGAGACGTCCTCCTGTCACCTTGTCACCGGCAGAAATACCGAGGGGAAAAACCTCTGCGCGTGTGACTTTTGGAAGTGTTTACGGCGAAGAAAAGCCCCAGAGCGCCGCCCCCTCTGCCTCCTGTCAGGTTCAGGCTCAGCTCCTCTAAATCAGTTTGTAGAGTTAGTGCAGAACGGTGTGAAAACAGAGCGGGAAGCGTCGTGTCTGCGCGCTGGAGGTGAGCGGCGCTTTGTTTGGGGCCGGCCCCGCTCTCCGCCGGCAGACTCGCATTAGCATACATCAGCTCCGCGCTCGCTTGTTTCTCATTTTCAGAATAAAAGTGGAATAATGGGTGATTTCGAGGGCGCGGCTGCGTTCTGTTCTTTTTCCTCTCTGAGCTGCCGCGCGGAATATTAACGAGAGACCGACGTGATCGGAAAAACACAGGGAAAAAGCTCCAGGGCGAGAGGGAGAGGGACACGAGGGGCGACCAGGAGAGGAGAGTGTGAGGAGGAGAGGAGGAGGAGAGGAGGAGTGGAGAGGAGGAGGAGAGGAGGAGAAGAGGAGGAGAAGAGGAGGAGTGGAGAAGGAGGAGAGAATATCCAGAGAGATAGAGGAGAGGAAAAGGGAGTTTGAGAGGAGAGAGGGACACGAGGGGCGACCAGGAGAGGAGAGGAGAGTGTGAGGAGGAGAGAAGATCCAGAGAGATAGAGGAGAGGAAAAGGGAGTTTAGAGAAGGGAGAGGGACAGGAGGAGTGACCAGGAGAGGAGAGGAGAGTGTGAGGAGGAGAGAAGGAGGAGGAGAGGAGGAGTGGTGGAGGAGGAGAGAAGATCCAGAGAGACAGAGGAGAAGAGAAGGGAGTTTGAGAGGGGAGAGGAGACAGGAGGTATGACCAGGAGACGAGAGGAGACTGGGGAGGAGGAGAGAAGGAGGAGTGGAGAAAACAGGGAGAGAAGAGGAGGAGGAGAGAAGATCCAGAGAGACAGGGAAGAGGAGAAGGGAGTATGAGAGGGGAGAGGGACGGGAGGAGTGACCAGGAGGAGAGAGGAGAGGCTTATGTGGGGGAGAGAAGGAGGAGAAGAGGAGTGGAGGGTCCAAGGAGAGAAGAGAGAGGAACAGGAGGTGTGAGCGGGAGAGGAGAGGAGAGTGTACGGGAGAAAGGGAGGAGAGATGACCCAGAGAGAGAGAGAGAGAGAGAATAGGAGAAGAGAGTTTGGTCCTGGGAGGAGAGGCAAGTGTGGGGAGAGAAGGAGGAGAAGAGGAATGGAGGATCCAGGGAGAGAAAGAGGAGGTGACAGGAGGTGTGAGCGGGTGAGGAGAGGTGAATGTGGGGCAGAGAAGGAGGAGAGCGGGGAGGAGGATCCAGGATGAAAGGGGAGAAGAAGGATGAGAGAAGATCCAGAGAGAAAGAGGAGAGGAGAAAAGGGAGTTTGAGAGGAGAGAGGGACGGGAGGCGTGACCAGGAGGAGAGAAGGAGGAGAGAAGAGTGGAGGATCCAGCGGGAGCGAGAGGAGGTGAGGTGTGACCAGGAGGTGTGTCCAGGGACGACGGGGAAAACTCCAGGGAGGAGGGAGGAGAAGTCGCTGAACCACAGGGAGGAGGCGTGTGCGGGGCGAAGATGGACGAGCAGAGGAGGCTCCAGGGAGGCGGACAGAAGGTTTAGCCCAGACAGGAGAGGCGTTTGTGGGGAGGAGAATGAGGAGCGGGGGGGTGGAGGCTCCAGGGAGAAGGAGGCGAATGTTTTAAGCGGTGAAGCAGAGGTGAGTGAGGGTCAGACGCAGCAGACAGAGGAGAACAGCCGGTCTCAGAGGAGCAGAGGGGTGGAGGCTCCAGGGAGAGGAGAGGGAGGTGAGGGGCAGAGAGGAGGAGCAGAGGGGTGGAGGCTCCAGGGAGAGGAGAGGGGGGTGAGGGGGTGAGGGGCAGAGAGGCGGAGCAGAGGGGTGGAGGCTCCAGGGAGAAGAGAGGAGGTGAGGGGCAGAGAGGCGGAGTAGAGGGGTGGAGGCTCCAGGGAGAGGAGAGGGGGGTGAGGGGCAGAGAGGAGGAGCAGAGGGGTGGAGGCTCCAGGGAGAGGAGAGGAGGGTGAGGGGCAGAGAGGAGGAGCAGAGGGGTGGAGGCTCCAGGGAGAGGAGAGGAGGGTGAGGGGCAGAGAGGAGGAGCAGAGGGGTGGAGGCTCCAGGGGAGGAGCAGGGGAGGAGCAGGAGGAGGAGCAGAGGAGGAGCAGGAGGAGGACCAGGGGAGGAGCAGGAGGAGGTCGTGACCTTCGCTTCAGCTCTGGAGGAATCAGAGGAAATGTTCTGCCCCAAAACTGAGCAGAAACACGAAGAGCCTGAGAGAGTTTAAAAACCCGGAGGAGCCCCACCTGATGATGTCACCAGGGTAGAACGTTCTTTTAGAGCCCGACCGATATATCGGTTTGGTGATATCGGCCAGTACAGGCACTTGCACTGCAAAAAAGGCCCATCAAAAAATTTAAAAAAACACACATTTTGAGGTAAAAATTCTCTATTTTAAGTGAAATTTTCTGTCAGTGCAGTAAGAAATTTTCACTTACCAAATTTTCTCAAAACAAGACGAAATATGAATCTTGTTCTAAGCCGAAAACACGAGTTTCAAGTATTTATGGACAGATTTTTCCCCTTATTGGTTTGAGGAGGAAGTTAAAGAGGCTTAACCTGGACTGAGTTCATATAAAAAGTGCTTAGAATAAGTTGTAATATCGAGAAAAGATAAATCAGGATGAATATCTTGAAACAAGTTAAAAAAAAACTCATCTTATTAAGTAAAAAATCTTAAACTTGCTCTTTTAAGATGAATCTGCTTAATTCAAGTCAGTTTAACTCTGCTAGAAAATCCTTTTTTTGCAGTGTGGAGACATCATCTATTTTCTTCCTCTTCCAGGGTCGGGGGCAGCAGACTGAGCAGGGACTCCCAGACTCCCCTCACCCCAGACGCTTCCTCCAGCTCCTCCGGTGGGACACGCCTGGAGGAGCAGCGACTCTACCCCGAGCTCCTCGCCCTCTCTCTAAGGCAGCGCCCGGTCACTCTGCGGAGGAAACTCATTTCTTCGTCCTGAAACTGTTCGATTCCACAAAGATCCTCGGCCTTCGCACAGTCGCCTTTTCATTTCCAACGACTAAACGGTGGAATAAACGTCCAGACTCTGAAACAGTCTGGAGACGCTCATCGTTTCACTCCAAACCTACAAAAGCACATTCTGGACACTCAAACGGGCCGACATCAGTCAGGCTCATTATACTGGACATTTTACTAACGAATTCAGCACAACTACATTTAACCTCATTATTGCTGTGAGTTTAGGACGTCGGGTTTTATGAATCGTGATGTTTTATTGCGTATTTTTATTGCCGTATTGTAAAGTGTAAATATTTTGTGTGTTCACCTGCAGAGGGAAAGTAGCAGGAGCCAAATCCGTTTGTTTTTTTGTGGCCCCGGAGACGTATCGGCCTAAACCAATAGTTATACTTCGTTATAAACCTCAGACTCTCCATATTCTGTCCATTTAGTCCATTTTACAAACAGATAAATGTCCAGATAAGTGACGCCGCGTCAGGATTTATCCGAAAAGCAAATCTAGCTGTGAACAGAGGTGTGAATCGTCTGCATTTAAGGCTAACAGCGGTAGTTTCTGCTAGCTAGTCGTGCAAAAATGGCATTGGGCCGACCGACTGTCTGTAAATATGACGTAAAGAGGCAGAATAAGAGTAAATTTAACCCAAACAAACACAACTTAACATCAAATCTGACGTCTAGAATCAGCTGAAGATTCACACTAAATATATCGGCGGTGATATCGGCAGCTCCAAAGCCCATTTTATCGGTATCATATCGGGGGAAAAAAAATCGCTCTTTCTTTCCGATTCCCGTGTGCAGTTCCGGGCCTCACCTGTATGCGGCGCTCTTCCTCCTCTCTCTTCTTCCTCTCCTCCTCCTCCTGCTTCCTCTTCACCTCCATCTCCGATTTCCTAAAGATAAACAAACAAACAAATAAACAAACAAACAAATAAATAAACAAACAAATAAATAAACAAATAAACAAACAAATAAATAAACAAATAAACAAAGAAATAAATAAACAAACAAAGAAATAAACAAACAAACACATAAATAAACAACAAATAAACAAACAAACAAATAAATAAACAAACAAACGAATAAATAAATAAACAAACAAATAAACAAACAAATAAACAAACAAATAAATAAACAAACAAATAAATAAACAAACAAATAAATAAACAAACAAACAAACAACAAATAAACAAACAAACAAACAAATAAATAAACAAACAAACGAATAAATAAATAAACAAACAAACAAACAAATAAACAAAGGGTTATTTACAACTAATTATCCTAATACAACTGCAGGACTAAACCAGGACTAAACCAGGACTAAACCAGGACTAAACCAGGACTGAACCAGGACTGAACCAGGACTAAACCAGGACTGAACCAGGACTGAACCAGGACTGAACCAGGACTGAACCAGGACTGAACCAGGACTAAACCAGGACTAAACCAGGACTAAACTGTCACTTTCTCTGCACTTGTCTGTTTCCAGGTTCTTTTTGCTTCGTTAAACTCTCGTGTTTGTCTCTGTTTCCGCTGAAGCTCAGATTCGGGACTCGGGGTCGTCACGGAGACGCAGGATTTAAAAAGTGCAAAATAAACAAAACTTCCACAGTTCATAAAGACGGATTCAACGGAGAAACGACGTTCCCGAGAATCCAGAGGAAACAAGAAATAAACCCAGACTAACAGAGACCAGGACTGAACCAGGACCGAACCAGGACTGAACCAGGACTGAACCAGGACTAAACCAGGACTAGACCAGGACTAGACCAGGACTAAACCAGGACTAAACCAGGACTAAACCAGGACTAGACCAGGACTGAACCAGGACTAAACCAGGACTAAACCAGGACTGAACCAGGACTGAACCAGGACTGAACCAGGACTAGACCAGGACTGAACCAGGACTGAACCAGGACTGAACCAGGACTGAACCAGGACTAGACCAGGACTAGACCAGGACTAGACCAGGACTAGACCAGGACTGAACCAGGACTGAACCAGGACTGAACCAGGACTAAACCAAAACTAAACCAGGACTGAACCAGGACTAAACCAGGACTGAACCAGGACTGAACCAGGACTAAAGCAGGACTGAACCAGGACTGAACCAGGACTGAACCAGGACTGAACCAGGACTGAACCAGGACTAAACCAGGACTAAACCAGGACTGAACCAGGACTAAACCAGGACTGAACCAGGACTGAACCAGGACTAGACCAGGACTGAACCAGGACTGAACCAGGACTGAACCAGGACTAGACCAGGACTAGACCAGGACTAGACCAGGACTAGACCAGGACTGAACCAGGACTGAACCAGGACTGAACCAGGACTGAACCAGGACTGAACCAGGACTAGACCAGGACTGAACCAGGACTGAACCAGGACTAGACCAGGACTGAACCAGGACTGAACCAGGACTGAACCAGGACTGAACCAGGACTAGACCAGGACTAGACCAGGACTAGACCAGGACTGAACCAGGACTGAACCAGGACTGAACCAGGACTGAACCAGGACTAAACCAGGACTAAACCAGGACTAAACTGTCACTTTCTCTGCACCTGTCTGTTTCCAGGTTCTTTTTGCTTCGTTAAACTCTCGTGTTTGTCTCTGTTTCCGCTGAAGCTCAGATTCGGGACTCGGGGTCGTCACGGAGACGCAGGATTTAAAAAGTGCAAAATAAACAAAACTTCCACAGTTCATAAAGACGGATTCAACGGAGCAACGACGTTCCCGAGAATCCAGAGGAAACGAGGAATAAACCCAGACTAACAGAGACCAGGACTGAACCAGGACTGAACCAGGACTGAACCAGGACTAAACCAGGACTGAACCAGGACTGAACCAGGACTAAACCAGGACTAAACCAGGACTGAACCAGGACTGAACCAGGACTAAACCAGGACTAAACCAGGACTGAACCAGGACTGAACCAGGACTAAACCAGGACTAAACCAGGTCTAAACCAGGTCTGAACCAGGACTGAACCAGGACTGAACCAGGACTGAACCAGGACTAGACCAGGACTGAACCAGGACTGAACCAGGACTAAACCAGGACTAAACCAGGACTGAACCAGGACTAGACCAGGACTGAACCAGGACTGAACCAGGACTAAACCAGGACTGAACCAGGACTAAACCAGGACTGAACCAGGACTGAACCAGGACTAGACCAGGACTGAACCAGGACTGAACCAGGACTGAACCAGGACTGAACCAGGACTAGACCAGGACTAGACCAGGACTAGACCAGGACTGAACCAGGACTGAACCAGGACTGAACCAGGACTAAACCAAAACTAAACCAGGACTGAACCAGGACTGAACCAGGACTGAACCAGGACTAAACCAGGACTGAACCAGGACTAAAGCAGGACTGAACCAGGACTGAACCAGGACTGAACCAGGACTGAACCAGGACTAAACCAGGACTAAACCAGGACTGAACCAGGACTAAACCAGGACTGAACCAGGACTGAACCAGGACTAGACCAGGACTGAACCAGGACTGAACCAGGACTGAACCAGGACTAGACCAGGACTAGACCAGGACTAGACCAGGACTAGACCAGGACTGAACCAGGACTGAACCAGGACTAAAGCAGGACTGAACCAGGACTAAAGCAGGACTGAACCAGGACTGAACCAGGACTGAACCAGGACTGAACCAGGACTAAAGCAGGACTGAACCAGGACTAAAGCAGGACTGAACCAGGACTGAACCAGGACTGAACCAGGACTGAACCAGGACTAAACCAGGACTGAAGCAGGACTAAACCAGGACTGAACCAGGACTAAAGCAGGACTAGAGACAGGTGCAGACAGGTGCAGTATAAATCCGTTTTACAGCTTCTTTAGTGAATATTAAAGTGTGATCAGCGTCTGTCACTGTTCAGAGCGTCCTTGAGAGACGGAGGGAGGGAGAGAGGGAACAGAGAGGGAGGGAGGGAGGAGAGGAAAGGAGAGAGGAGAGAGAACAATGAGAACCAGAGGGAGGGAGGAGGAGAGGAGGAGAGAAATGGGGAAAGGATAGAGAGAGAATGAGACAATGACAGAGACGGAGAGAGGGAAAGAGGGAGAAAAGGAGAGAGATAAGGTGAAAGTAGAGAGGGAGGAGAGAGAGACAATGAGAGGAGAGAGAGAGGGAGGGAGTGAGCGATGGGGAGAGAGGGAGGAGGACAGAGAGAGGGGAAGAGGCAGAGGGATAGAAAGTGGATGCAGGGGGAGGAGGGAAAGAGGAGAGAGAGGGAAAGAGGAGGAGAGAGAGAGGGAGAGGGGGATGGACAGATGTGTTGGTGTTGAACGGCTGATGGACGATGGAGGACGAGGTCGTGTTTGTCACGAGTCACAAATTCTGAACCAGGGACTAAACCAGGACTAAACCAGGACTGAACCAGGACTGAACCAGGACTGAACCAGGACTAGATCAGGACTAGAAACAGAGGAGCAGACAGGAGCTCCTCCCCCACACTCACATCTTCCTCTCCTCCTCCTCCTGGCGCCTCCTCCTCTCCTCCTCCTCTCTCCTCCTCCTCTCTCGCTCCATCTCCTCCTGGATCTTCTTGAGCCGCTCTCGCTCCTCCTCCTCCTTCTTCTGCTTCTGCATGTCGCTCAGCAGCTTCTCCGAGCGCTTCACCAGGGCCTGGTGCTCGTGCTCGATGTCCAGGCGAGACATCACCACCCGCTGGGGAGAGACAGAACAGAGTGAGAGGAGGAGAGGAGGAGGAGGAGGAGGAGGAGGGGAGGAGGAGGAGAGGGGAGGAGGAGAGAGGAGGAGGGAAGGAGGAGGAGGGGAGGAGGAGAGGAGGAGGGGAGGAGGGGGGGAGGAGGGGAGGAGGAGAGAGGAGAGGAGGAGGGGAGGAGAGGAGGTGAGGAGAGAGGAGAGGAGGGGAGGAGGGGAGGAGAGAGGAGGAGGAGGGAAGGAGGAGGTGGAGGAGAGAGGAGAGGAGGAGGGGAGGAGAGGAGGGGAGGAGAGAGGAGAGGAGGGGAGGAGGAGGGGGGGGAGAGGAGAGAGGAGGAGAGGAGGAGGAGGAGGAGGAGGAGAGAAGAGAGGAGGAGGAGGAGGGGAGGAGGAGGGGAGGAGGAGAGGAGGAGGAGGGGAGGAGGAGAGGAGGAGGGGAGGAGGAGGGGAGAGGAGAGGAGGAGGGGAGGAGGAGAGGGAAGTGTGCTGCATTTATCTGACATTTATACGACATTAAACTCGACCGTTTCGATTTCGATCTTTCGACTAATCGTGTTATTCTGACAGCTCAGACCTCGCAGACACTGAGCTCCTCCTTCAGACACTGAGCTCCTCCTTCAGACACTGAGCTCCTCCTTCAGACACTGAGCTCCTCCTTCAGACACTGAGCTCCTCCTTCAGACACTGAGCTCCTCCTTCAGACACTGAGCTCCTCCTTCAGACACTGAGCTCCTCCTTCAGACACTGAGCTCCTCCTTCAGACACTGAGCTCCTCCTTCGATTCTTCAGATCCGACGCCCTGAGGACTTCGAACTCCGGCGAAACCGAAGGACCAAACGAACGGCGTCTCGTCTGCGGGTCGTACGATCAACGCAAACTCAACACTCGCTTTAGAAAACTCTTATTCTTTTGTCCGCATCAGCCTCATTTTACTCATTCTCAACTCATTTGCATAATTGAATATTTAAATACTGTTTAACTTGGGCCATAAATATTCATAAACCACAGTTTTACTCGATCGATGTGATGTTTTCCTTCAGATTCTGGTCCCTGTCATGTCAAACAACTTAACGAACCTTCAGATCAAACATTTAATCAATTATTAATTAATGTTTAATCAATTATTAATTAATTAACAATTAATTCGGGTAAAGTCCGGACCACAAAGGCCACGTGGAGCTGCTGAGCTCAGAAAAATCAAACTCCATCAATCACATTCTGTAAGTATAGGAACTGTCCAGTACTTAAAGAATAACCCAGTTTTTTCAAGTTTTCTCTTCTGTGGATCTGCTCGGGGGTGTTGTACGTGTAGGTCTATGGCTGGATGTTCAGCGGTTAAACAAAGCACAAAGAGAGAAAGAAAGAGGAGGATGGAAAAGTGGTGTAAAGACGTTTTGGGGACAGGTGGAGATCAGCCTCATACATTAAACATAAAGATTTTAAAATGTAACAGCGTCTGTTTACTCCTCCACCTGACCCCTGAGAGCGAGGGAGGAAGGAGGGAGGAGAGGAGAAAGGAGGGAGGAGAGGAGGGAGGAGGGAGGAGAGGAAGAGAGGAGGGAGGAGAGGAGGAGAGGAGGGAGGAGAGGAGGAGAGGAGGGAGGAGAGAGGAGAGAGGAGAGAGGAGGGAGGAGAGAGGAGAGAGGAGAGAGGAGGGAGGAGAGGAGAGGGAGGAAGGAGGGAGGAGAGGGAGGAGAGGAGGAAGGAGAGGAGGGAGGAGAGGAGGGAGGGAGGAGAGAAGGAGAGGAGGGAGGAGAGGAGGAGAGGAGGGAGGAGAGGAGGGAGGAGAGAAGGAGAGGAGGGAGGAGAGGGAGGAGAGGAGGGAGGAGAGGAGGGAGGAGAGGAGGAGAGGGAGGAGGAAGGAGGGAGGAGAGGAGGGATGAGAGGAGGAGAGGAAGGAGGAGAGAAGGGAGGAGAGGAGGGAGGGAGGAGGGAAGAGAGGAGAGGAGGGAGGAGAGGGAGGAGGGAGGAGAGGAGGGATGAGAGGGAGGAGAGGGAGGAGGAAGGAGGGAGGAGAGGAGGGATGAGAGGAGGGAGGAGAGGAGGAGAGGAAGGAGGAGAGAAGGGAGGGAGGAGAAAAGGGAGGGAGGGAGGGAGGGAGGAAGGAGGGAGGAGAGGAGGGAGGAGAGAGGAGAGGAGGGAGGGAGGGAGGAAGGAAGGAGGGAGGAGAGGAGAGGAGAGGAGAGAGGGAGGAGAGAGGAGAGGAGAGGAGAGGAGGGAGGGAGGAAGGAGGGAGGAGAGGAGAGGAGAGAGGAGGGAAGGAGGGGATGAGAGCAAGAGGGAGAAAGAAGAGAGAGAGAAAAAAGAAGAGAAGAGGGGAAGATAAAGGAGACAGAGCGAGAGAAAGAGAGGGGAAGAAAAGAAAGAAGAGGGGAGAGAGAGGGGAGAGAAAAGAGAGAGAGGGAAGAGAGAGAAAGAAGAGAGAGGGGAGGAGAGAGGAAGGAGAGAAAAAAGAAGACAAGAGAGGAGAGAGAGACATCGAGAGAAAGAAGAGAGAGAGACATCAAGAGAAAGAAGAGAGAGAGACATTGAGAGAAAGAAGAGAGCGAAAGAGAGGAGAGAAAGGAGAGAGAGAGAGATGAGAGAAAGAAGGGTAGAGGAGGAGAACAAGAAAAAGAGAAAGTGGAGAGAGAGAGGAGAGGAGAAAGCGAGAAAGAGGAGAACATAGAGAGGAGAGAAAGAAAAGAGAGAAGAACAGAGGAGAGAAAGAAAAGAGAAGAAAACAGAGGAGAGAAAGAAAGAGAACAGAGGAGAGGAGAGAAAGAAAAGAGAGGAGAACAGAGAGAGGAGAGAAAGAAAAGAGAGAAGAACAGAGGAGAGAAAGAAAAGAGAAGAAAACAGAGGAGAGAAAGAAAGAGAAGAGAACAGAGGAGAGGAGAGAAAGAAAAGAGAGGAGAACAGAGGAGAGAAAGAAAAGAGAACAGAGGAGAGAAAGAAAAGAGAACAGAGGAGAGAAAGAAAGAGAAGAGAACAGAGGAGAGGAGAGAAAGAAAAGAGAGGAGAACAGAGAGAGGAGAGAAAGAAAAGAGGAGAACAGAGAGAGGAGAGAAAGAAAAGAGAAGAGAACAGAGAGATGAGAGAAAGAAAAGAGAGGAGAACAGAGAGAGGAGAGAAAGAAAAGAGAGGAGAACAGGGGACTGAGCTGAGGACAGAGGGAAGTGGAGGAGATGGAGTTTAGTTCAGTTTCCTCTTTATTTGTCAGGGACCCTGTGGAAATTCATTAATCTCACAAAAGCGAAGGCGGAGGAGAAAAGAGAGAGAACGAGGGAAGGAGGGAAGGAGGGAAGGAGGAGAGAGGCACAAATGAGTTTTTGTCCCTGTCAGCGCTCTGTTGGACAGGAGCAGACAGGAGCAGGTATGTGACAGGGTGTTGGACAGGTGTCTGCCTCTAAATGTCACTGTCCTCATTAATATTCATGAGCTCAGGTTTAAAACTCATTAATATTCATGAGGTATGTTTGTCTCAGAGCGAAGACAGAGGACAGGACTAAACCAGGACTAAACCAGGACTGAACCAGGTCTAAACCAGGACTAAACCAGGTCAAAACCAGGACTAAACCAGGTCAAAACCAGGTCTAAACCAGGACTAAACCAGGTCTAAACCAGGTCTAAACCAGGACTAAACCAGGACTAAACCAGGACTAAACCAGGTCTAAACCAGGACTAAACCAGGTCAAAACCAGGTCTAAACCAGGACTAAACCAGGTCTAAACCAGGACAAAACCAGGACTAAACCAGGTCAAAACCAGGTCTAAACCAGGACTAAACCAGGTCTAAACCAGGTCTAAACCAGGTCTAAACCAGGACTAAACCAGGACTAAACCAGGACTAAACCAGGTCTAAACCAGGACTAAACCAGGTCTAAACCAGGTCTAAACCAGGTCTAAACCAGGTCTAAACCAGGTCTAAACCAGGTCTAAACCAGGACTAAACCAGGTCTAAACCAGGACTAAACCAGGACTAAACCAGGTCTAAATCAGGTCTAAACCAGGACTAAACCAGGACTAAACCAGGACTAAACCAGGACTAGATCTTTCCAGTAGTATCTGCAGTATTTGTTGTATTTGTACCTTGATCTTGTCCATCAGGTCCTGAATCGCCTTCTCCAGCTCTTCGACTTGTCGCCTCATTTCATCTTTTCCTTCTTTGAGTCCAGAGACGACCTGAGTGAACCTGCCCATCCGAGTCTGGAGCCCCCGAACCCGCACCAGCCCGTCGATCCTGCCACGAACGCACAAATATTACACACAACACACACACCAGCCCGTCGATCCTGCCACGAACGCACAAATATTACACACAACACACACACCAGCCCGTCGATCCTGCCGCGAACGCACAAATATTACACACAACACACACACCAGCCCGTCGATCCTGCCGCGAACGCACAAATATTACACACAACACACACACCAGCCCGTCGATCCTGCCACGAACACACAAATATGACACACAACACACACACCAGCCCGTCGATCCTGCCGCGAACGCACAAATATGACACACAACACACACACCAGCCCGTCGATCCTGCCGCGAACGCACAAATATTACACACAACACACACACCAGCCCGTCGATCCTGCCGCGAACGCACAAATATGACACACAACACACACACCAGCCCGTCGATCCTGCCTAGAACTCACAAATATTACACACAACACACACACCAGCCCGTCGATCCTGCCGCGAACGCACAAATATTACACACAACACACACACCAGCCCGTCGATCCTGCCGCGAACGCACAAATATGACACACAACACACACACCAGCCCGTCGATCCTGCCGCGAACGCACAAATATTACACACAACACACACACCAGCCCGTCGATCCTGCCACGAACGCACAAATATTACACACAACACACACACCAGCCCGTCGATCCTGCCACGAACGCACAAATATTACACACAACACACACACCAGCCCGTCGATCCTGCCACGAACGCACAAATATTACACACAACACACACACCAGCCTGTCGATCCTGCCACGAACGCACAAATATTACACACAACACACACACCAGCCCGTCGATCCTGCCACGAACGCACAAATATTACACACAACACACACACCAGCCCGTCGATCCTGCCACGAACGCACAAATATTACACACAACACACACACCAGCCTGTCGATCCTGCCGCGAACGCACAAATATTACACACAACACACACACCAGCCTGTCGATCCTGCCACGAACGCACAAATATTACACACAACACACACACCAGCCCGTCGATCCTGCCGCGAACGCACAAATATGACACACAACACACACACCAGCCCGTCGATCCTGCCACGAACGCACAAATATGACACACAACACACACACCAGCCCGTCGATCCTGCCACGAACGCACAAATATTACACACAACACACACACCAGCCCGTCGATCCTGCCACGAACGCACAAATATGACACACAACACACACACCAGCCCGTCGATCCTGCCGCGAACGCACAAATATTACACACAACACACACACCAGCCCGTCGATCCTGCCACGAACGCACAAATATTACACACAACACACACACCAGCCTGTCGATCCTGCCGCGAACGCACAAATATTACACACAACACACACACCAGCCCGTCGATCCTGCCGCGAACGCACAAATATGACACACAACACACACACCAGCCAGTCGATCCTGCCACGAACGCACAAATATGACACACAACACACACACCAGCCCGTCAATCCTGCCGCGAACGCACAAATATTACACACAACACACACACCTGTATATTCCCCTATAGCTCTGTATTACACCTGTATATTCCCCTATAGCTCTGTATTACACCTGTATATTCGCCTATAGCTCTGTATTACACCTGTATATTCACCTATAGCTCTGTATTACACCTGAATTGTCAACTAGAGCTCTGTATTACACCTGTATATTCACCTATAGCTCTGTATTACACCTGTATATTCACCTATAGCTCTGTATTACACCTGTATATTCACCTATAGCTCTGTATTACACCTGTATATTCCCCTATAGCTCTGTATTACACCTGTATATTCACCTATAGCTCTGTATTACACCTGTATATTTGCCTATAGCTCTGTATTACACCTGTATATTCACCTATAGCTCTGTATTACACCTGTATATTTGCCTATAGCTCTGTATTACACCTGTATATTCACCTATAGCTCTGTATTACACCTGTATATTCACCTATAGCTCTGTATTACACCTGTATATTCACCTATAGCTCTGTATTACACCTGTATATTCCCCTATAGCTCTGTATTACACCTGTATATTCACCTATAGCTCTGTATTACACCTGTATATTCACCTATAGCTCTGTATTACACCTGTATATTTGCCTATAGCTCTGTATTACACCTGTATATTCACCTATAGCTCTGTATTACACCTGTATATTCACCTATAGCTCTGTATTACACCTGTATATTTGCCTATAGCTCTGTATTACACCTGTATATTCACCTATAGCTCTGTATTACACCTGTATATTTGCCTATAGCTCTGTATTACACCTGTATATTCACCTATAGCTCTGTATTACACCTGTATATTTGCCTATAGCTCTGTATTACACCTGTATATTCACCTATAGCTCTGTATTACACCTGTATATTTGCCTATAGCTCTGTATTACACCTGTATATTCACCTATAGCTCTGTATTACACCTGTATATTCACCTATAGCTCTGTATTACACCTGTATATTCACCTATAGCTCTGTATTACACCTGTATATTCACTTATAGCTCTGTATTACACCTGTATATTCACCTATAGCTCTGTATTACACCTGTATATTCACCTATAGCTCTGTATTACACCTGTATATTCACCTATAGCTCTGTATTACACCTGTATATTCACCTATAGCTCTGTATTACACCTGTATATTCACCTATAGCTCTGTATTACACCTGTATATTCACCTATAGCTCTGTATTACACCTGTATATTCACCTATAGCTCTGTATTACACCTGTATATTCACCTATAGCTCTGTATTACACCTGTATATTTGCCTATAGCTCTGTATTACACCTGTATATTTGCCTATAGCTCTGTATTACACCTGTATATTTGCCTATAGCTCTGTATTACACCTGTATATTTGCCTATAGCTCTGTATTACACCTGTATATTCGCCTATAGCTCTGTATTACACCTGTATATTCCCCTATAGCTCTGTATTACACCTGTATATCCCCCTATAGCTCTGTATTACACCTGTATATTCACCTATAGCTCTGTATTACACCTGTATATTCGCCTATAGCTCTGTATTACACCTGTATATTCCCCTATAGCTCTGTATTACACCTGTATATCCCCCTATAGCTCTGTATTACACCTGTATATTCCCCTATAGCTCTGTATTACACCTGTATATTCCCCTATAGCTCTGTATTACACCTGTATATTCCCCTATAGCTCTGTATTACACCTGTATATTCCCCTATAGCTCTGTATTACACCTGTATATTCACCTATAGCTCTGTATTACACCTGTATATTCCCCTATAGCTCTGTATTACACCTGTATATTCACCTATAGCTCTGTATTACACCTGTATATTCCCCTATAGCTCTGTATTACACCTGTATATTCACCTATAGCTCTGTATTACACCTGTATATTCACCTATAGCTCTGTATTACACCTGTATATTCACCTATAGCTCTGTATTACACCTGTATATTCACCTATAGCTCTGTATTACACCTGTATATTCCCCTATAGCTCTGTATTACACCTGTATATTCCCCTATAGCTCTGTATTACACCTGTATATTCCCCTATAGCTCTGTATTACACCTGTACATTCCCCTATAGCTCTGTATTACACCTGTATATCCCCCTATAGCTCTGTATTACACCTGTATATTCCCCTATAGCTCTGTATTACACCTGTATATTCCCCTATAGCTCTGTATTACACCTGTATATTCACCTATAGCTCTGTATTACACCTGTATATTCACCTATAGCTCTGTATTACACCTGTATATTCCCCTATAGCTCTGTATTACACCTGTATATTCCCCTATAGCTCTGTATTACACCTGTATATTCACCTATAGCTCTGTATTACACCTGTATATCCCCCTATAGCTCTGTATTACACCTGTATATTCCCCTATAGCTCTGTATTACACCTGTACATTCCCCTATAGCTCTGTATTACACCTGTATATCCCCCTATAGCTCTGTATTACACCTGTATATTCACCTATAGCTCAGTATTACACCTGTATATTCCCCTATAGCTCTGTATTACACCTGTATATTCACCTATAGCTCTGTATTACACCTGTATATTCACCTATAGCTCTGTATTACACCTGTATATTCACCTATAGCTCTGTATTACACCTGTATATTCACCTATAGCTCTGTATTACACCTGTATATTCACCTATAGCTCTGTATTACACCTGTATATTCCCCTATAGCTCTGTATTACACCTGTATATTCCCCTATAGCTCTGTATTACAGCCTGACAGAGACAAATAGACAAAAACCATGTTCTCTCCTCCTCTCTTCTCTTCTTCTCTTCCTCTCCTCTTCTCTTCCTCTCTTCCGTCACTCATGATAAATTTTTACACTTGTGTTGGATCATAACCTTCATGTTTGGCTGATTTTATTCCTGATGTCGTTTTTAACCTTCGGAGCTCCTCTCACACGTTCGTCCTCCTGTTCGTCCTCCATCTCTCCTCTCCTCTTCTCCCTTCCTTCCTCTCTCCTTCCTCTCTCCTTCTCCCTTCCTTTCTTTCTCCTCTTCTCCTCTCATTCCTCTCCTCTCTCCTTCCTCTCTCCTCTCCTCTCCTTTCTCCTTCCTCTCTCCTCTCTCCTCTTTTTCTTCTCCTTCTCCTCCTTCCACTTCTCTCCTCCTTCCCTCTACTGTTCTTCCTCTCTCCTCTTTTCCCATCATTCCTCTCTCCTCTCCTCCCTGATGCAAATTCCACACAAAAAGGCCCGGGAGTCAAACCAGGAACTTTTTTCTTGGTCTTGGTCCTGGTCTAGTCCTGGTCTAGTCCTGGTCTAGTCCTGGTCTAGTCCTGGTCTAGTCCTGGTCTCTGGACTCACCGAGGTTTGTGTTTCCTTTTGCAGAGCCACATCCGGACGGTTTTCTGGATCATGATACAGGCGCCAGCGCGATACAGGATCTTATTCTTCACTGGAACACAGGAAAAGAAACGTCAGATGCCCTCCCATGATCCTGTATCCCCGTGTGTCAGATGCCCTCCCATGATCCTGTATTAAAACGGGGGTTGTTTGGCAAAATGGGCCCATGAAAACAAGTGATTAAAGATTCCAAAAACATGAATCACTCTAAAAAGAACTTCAGAGGGTCAGAGAGAAGAAACGACAAGAACATGGAGAAAGATCTGAGAAGAACAGTCTGAAGAACAGTTTAAAGAACAGTCTGAAGAACAGTCTGAAGAACAGTCTGAAGAACAGTCTGAAGAACAGTCTGAAGAACAGTTTAAAGAACAGTCTGAAGAACAGTCTGAAGAACAGTTTAAAGAACAGTCTGAAGAACAGTCTGAAGAACAGTCTGAAGAACAGTCTGAAGAACAGTTTAAAGAACAGTCTGAAGAACAGTCTGAAGAACAGTCTGAAGAACAGTCTGAAGAACAGTCTGAAGAACAGTTTAAAGAACAGTCTGAAGAACAGTCTGAAGAACAGTCTGAAGAACAGTCTGAAGAACAGTTTAAAGAACAGTCTGAAGAACAGTCTGAAGAACAGTTTAAAGAACAGTCTGAAGAACAGTTTAAAGAACAGTCTGAAGAACAGTCTGAAGAACAGTTTAAAGAACAGTCTGAAGAACAGATTAAAGAACAGTCTGAAGAACAGTCTGAAGAACAGTTTAAAGAACAGTTTAAAGAACAGTCTGAAGAACAGTTTGAAGAACAGTCTGAAGAACAGTCTGAAGAACAGTTTAAAGAACAGTCTGAAGAACAGTCTGAAGAACAGTTTAAAGAACAGTCTGAAGAACAGTTTAAAGAACAGTCTGAAGAACAGTCTGAAGAACAGTCTGAAGAACAGTCTGAAGAACAGTCAGAAGAACAGTTTAAAGAACAGTCTGAAGAACAGTTTAAAGAACAGTCTGAAGAACAGTCTGAAGAACAGTCTGAAGAACAGTTTAAAGAACAGTCTGAAGAACAGTTTAAAGAACAGTCTGAAGAACAGTCTGAAGAACAGTTTAAAGAACAGTCTGAAGAACAGTTTAAAGAACAGTCTGAAGAACAGTTTAAAGAACAGTCTGAAGAACAGTTTAAAGAACAGTCTGAAGAACAGTTTAAAGAACAGTCTGAAGAACAGTTTAAAGAACAGTCTGAAGAACAGTCAGAAGAACAGTTTAAAGAACAGTCTGAAGAACAGTCTGAAGAACAGTTTAAAGAACAGTCTGAAGAACAGTCTGAAGAACAGTTTAAAGAACAGTTTAAAGAACAGTCTGAAGAACAGTCTGAAGAACAGTCTGAAGAACAGTCTGAAGAACAGTTTGAAGAACAGTCTGAAGAACAGTCTGAAGAACAGTTTAAAGAACAGTCTGAAGAACAGTTTAAAGAACAGTCTGAAGAACAGTTTAAAGAACAGTCTGAAGAACAGTTTAAAGAACAGTCTGAAGAACAGTTTAAAGAACAGTCTGAAGAACAGTCTGAAGAACAGTTTGAAGAACAGTCTGAAGAACAGTTTAAAGAACAGTCTGAAGAACAGTTTAAAGAACAGTCTGAAGAACAGTTTAAAGAACAGTCTGAAGAACAGTCTGAAGAACAGTTTGAAGAACAGTTTGAAGAACAGTCTGAAGAACAGTTTAAAGAACAGTCTGAAGAACAGTTTAAAGAACAGTCTGAAGAACAGTCTGAAGAACAGTTTGAAGAACAGTCTGAAGAACAGTCTGAAGAACAGTTTGAAGAACAGTCTGAAGAACAGTTTAAAGAACAGTCTGAAGAACAGTTTAAAGAACAGTCTGAAGAACAGTCTGAAGAACAGTTTGAAGAACAGTCTGAAGAACAGTTTAAAGAACAGTCTGAAGAACAGTTTAAAGAACAGTCTGAAGAACAGTTTGAAGAACAGTCTGAAGAACAGTCTGAAGAACAGTTTAAAGAACAGTCTGAAGAACAGTTTAAAGAACAGTTTAAAGAACAGTCTGAAGAACAGTCTGAAGAACAGTCTGAAGAACAGTCTGAAGAACAGTTTAAAGAACAGTCTGAAGAACAGTTTAAAGAACAGTTCTGGTTTCATGTGAGGAGCAGATTTTCAGAATGTGAAGGACAAAAGGGGGATTTAAATCAGACGTGTCCCTCACAAACTCGTCTCACTGATGTCACATAACACCACTCCTCTCTCTCTCTCTCTCTTTCTCTCCCAGTCTCTCTTCTCCTCTCTTTCCCTCTCTCCCTTCTTGTCTTCTCTGTCTTTCTCTTCTCTCTCTTTTCATCTCCCAATCTCACATCTTCTCTATTTCCCTCTTTCTCTTCTCCTCTTTCTCCCCCTCCTCTCTTTCTTTCTCTTTCCCCCTCCTCTCCCTCTCTCTCTCTCCTTCCTTTCCCTCTCTCTCTCTCGCTCTCTTTCTCTCTCTCCCCCTCTCTCTCTCCCCCTCCTCTCCCTCTCTCTCTCTCCCCCTCCTCTCTTTCTCTCTCTCTCCCCCTCCTCTCCCTCTCTTTCTCCCTCTCTCTCTCTGTCCTCTCTCTTTCTCTCTCTCCCCCTCCTCTCCCTCTCTTTTCCCTCTCTCTCTCTGTCCTCTCTCTTTCTCTCTCCCCCCCTCTTCTCCCTCTCTTTCTCCCTCTCTCTCTCTCTCTCCCCCTCCTCTCCCTCTCTTTCTCCCTCTCTCTCTCTCTGTCCTCTCTCTTTCTCTCTCCCCCTCCTCTCCCTCTCTCTCCCCCTCCTCTCTCTCTCTCCCTCCCCCTCTCTCTCCCCCTCCTCTCCCTCTCTCTCTCCCTCACACTCTCTTTCCCCCTCCTCTCTCTCTCTCCCTCCCCCTCTCTCTCCCCCTCCTCTCCCTCTCTCTCTCCCTCCCCCTCTCTCTCCCCCTCCTCTCTCTCTCTCTCCCCCTCCTTTCCCTCTCCTCCTCTTTTCCCTCTGTCACTGCTGCAGTCGTTTCTCCATTAGACAAAACACATTGATCGAATCAAGGGACGTCCAAACAAATCAAGTCCCAACAGAACGACGTCTAAACCAGGACTGAACCAGGTCTAAACCAGGTCTGAACCAGGACTAAACCAGGAATAAACCCGATCTGGATCAGGTCTGAACCCGGTCTAAACACGGTCTAAACCCAGTCTAAACCCGGTCTGAACCAGGTCTGAACCAGGTCTGAACCAGGTCTGAACCAGGTCTAAACCAGGTCTAAACCAGGTCTAAACCAGGTCTGAACCAGGTCTAAACCAGGACTAAACCAGGTCTAAACCAGGACTAAACCAGGTCTAAACCAGGACTAAACCAGGACTGAACCAGGTCTAAACCAAGTCTGAACAAGGTCTAAACCAGGACTAAACCAGGTCTAAACCAGGACTAAACCAGGACTAAACCAGGTCTAAACCAGGACTAAACCAGGACTAAACCAGGACTAAACCAGGACGAAACCCGGTCTGGATCAGATCTGAACCCAGTCTAAACCCGGTCTAAACCTGGTCTAAACCCAGTCTAAACCAGGTCTGAACCAGGTCTGAACCAGGTCTAAACCCGGTCTAAACCCGGTCTAAACCCGGTCTAAACCCGGTCTAAACCCGGTCTAAACTGGACCCTCTCAGGACTTGTTAAGCTCGTCCCGTCTGAATCATAATGAGGCAAAATGAGCTGAAGGTCGAGAGGAGACGAAGAGACTGAACGAATCAAGAGCTGCTACGACACACACACAACACACACACACACACACACACACACAAAACACACACACACACACACAAAACACACACGAACGCACAACACACACACACAAAACACACACACACACACAAAACACACACGAACGCACAACACACACACACACACACAAAACACACACACACAAAACACACACACAAACGTACAACACACACGAACGCACAAAACACACAAAACACACACACACACGAACGCACAACACACACAGACACAACACACACACACACAACACACACGAACGCACAACACACACACACACAAAACACACACACAAACGCACAACACACACAGACAGACAGATAATGGATTTACCTTCTACATTTCGTACATTTTATGACAAACACTGTAGTACTAGTTGTAGTATTCGCAGTAGTATTTGCAGAAGTATTTGCAGTATTCGCAGTAGTATTCGCAGTAGTATTCGCAGTAGTATTTGCAGTATTCGCAGTAGTATTTGCAGTAGTATTCGCAGTATTCGCAGTAGTATTTGCAGTAGTATTCGCAGTAGTATTTGCAGTAGTATTCGTAGTAGTATTCGCAGAAGTATTCGCAGTAGTATTCGCAGTAGTATTCGCAGTAGTATTTGCAGTATTCGCAGTAGTATTCGCAGTAGTATTTGCAGTAGTATTTGCAGTATTCGCAGTAGTATTTGCAGTAGTATTCGCAGTAGTACTCGTAGTAGAGTAGTATTCGCAGTAGTACTCGTAGCAGTAGTATTCGCAGTAGTACTCGTAGTAGTATTCGCAGTAGTACTCGTAGTAGTATTCGCAGTAGTACTCGTAGTAGTATTCGCAGTAGTACTCGTAGTAGTAGTATTCGCAGTAGTATTCGCAGTAGTATTCGCAGTAGTATTTGCAGTAGTATTCGCAGTAGTATTCGGAGTAGTATTTGCAGTAGTATTCGCAGTAGTATTCGCAGTAGTATTCACAGTAGTATTCGCAGTATTCGCAGTAGTATTTGCAGTATTCGCAGTAGTATTCGCAGTAGTATTTGCAGTAGTATTCGCAGTATTTGCAGTAGTATTTGCAGTAGTATTCGCAGTAGTATTTGCAGTAGTATTCGCAGTATTATTCGCAGTAGTATTTGCAGAAGTATTTGCAGTATTCGCAGTAGTATTCGCAGTAGTATTTGCAGTAGTATTCGCAGTAGTATTCGTAGTAGTACTCGTAGTATTTGCAGTAGTATTCGCAGTAGTATTTGCAGTATTCGCAGTAGTATTTGCAGTAGTATTCGCAGTATTCGCAGTAGTATTTGCAGTAGTATTTGCAGAAGTATTTGCAGTATTCGCAGTAGTATTCGCAGTAGTATTTGCAGTAGTATTTGCAGTAGTATTCGCAGTAGTATTCGGAGTAGTATTTGCAGTAGTATTCGCAGTAGTATTCGCAGTAGTATTCACAGTAGTATTCGCAGTATTCGCAGTAGTATTTGCAGTATTCGCAGTAGTATTCGCAGTAGTATTTGCAGTAGTATTCGCAGTATTTGCAGTAGTATTTGCAGTAGTATTCGCAGTAGTATTCGCAGTAGTATTTGCAGTAGTATTCGCAGTAGTATTCGCAGTAGTATTTGCAGAAGTATTTGCAGTATTCGCAGTAGTATTCGCAGTAGTATTCGCAGTAGTATTTGCAGTATTTGCAGTAGTATTCGCAGTAGTATTCGTAGTAGTATTCGCAGTAGTATTTGCAGAAGTATTTGCAGTATTCGCAGTAGTATTCGCAGTAGTATTTGCAGTAGTATTCGCAGTAGTATTCGCAGTAGTATTCGCAGTAGTATTCGTAGTAGTATTCGCAGTCGTATTTGCAGAAGTATTTGCAGTATTCACAGTAGTATTTGCAGTAGTATTTGCAGTATTCGCAGTAGTATTCACAGTAGTATTCGGAGTAGTATTTGCAGTAGTATTCGCAGTAGTATTTGCAGTAGTATTCGCAGTATTCGCAGTAGTATTTGCAGTAGTATTCGCAGTAGTATTTGCAGTAGTATTCGCAGTAGTATTTGCAGTAGTATTCGCAGTAGTATTCATAGTAGTATTTGCAGTAGTATTTGCAGTAGTATTCGTAGTAGTATTCGCAGTAGTATTTGCAGTAGTATTTGCAGTATTCGCAGTAGTATTCACAGTAGTATTCGGAGTAGTATTTGCAGTAGTATTCGCAGTAGTATTTGCAGTAGTATTCGCAGTAGTATTTGCAGTATTTGCAGCAGTATTTGCAGTAGTATTCGCAGTAGTATTTGCAGTAGTATTCGCAGTAGTATTCATAGTAGTATTTGCAGTAGTATTTGCAGTAGTATTCGGAGTAGTATTTGCAGTAGTATTCGCAGTAGTATTTGCAGTAGTATTCGCAGTAGTATTTGCAGTAGTATTCGCAGCAGTATTTGCAGTAGTATTCGCAGTAGTATTTGCAGTAGTATTCGCAGTAGTATTCATAGTAGTATTTGCAGTAGTATTTGCAGTATTCGGAGTAGTATTTGCAGTAGTAGTAGTATTTGCAGTAGTATTCGCAGTAGTATTTGCAGTAGTATTCGCAGCAGTATTTGCAGTAGTATTCGCAGTAGTATTTGCAGTAGTATTCGCAGTAGTATTCATAGTAGTATTTGCAGTAGTATTTGCAGTAGTATTCGCAGTAGTATTCATAGTAGTATTCGCAGTAGTATTCACAGTAGTATTCGGAGTAGTATTTGCAGTAGTATTCGCAGCAGTATTTGCAGTAGTATTCGCAGTAGTATTTGCAGTAGTATTCGCAGTAGTATTCGCAGTAGTATTCGCAGTAGTATTCGCAGTAGTATTCGCAGTATTCGCAGTAGTATTCGCAGTAGTATTCGCAGTATTCGCAGCAGTATTCGCAGCAGTATTCACAGTAGTATTTGCAGTAGTATTCGCAGTATTCGCAGTAGTATTCGCAGTATTTGTACTCACGTTTGATGACGGACAGGCTGCACCACTGGACCTTCTTCCAGCGGCTGTGGAGGAGCCACTTATGAACCTTCTGGATGAGCTCAGCCAAATGCTCCGGGTCCGACTTCATGATCTGATCGAACTCTGCAAACTGCACACACACAGATCAGGACCCTGGTCAGCTCCGTTCTCCAGACGCAGCCGCCACTCATTCTCCAGACGCAGCCGCCACTCATTCTCCAGACACAGCCGCCACTCATTCTCCAGACGCAGCCGCCACTCATTCTCCAGACGCAGACGCCACTCATTCTCCAGACGCAGCCGCCACTCATTCTCCAGACGCAGCCGCCACTCATTCTCCAGAAGCAGACGCCACTCATTCTCCAGACGCAGCCGCCACTCATTCTCCAGAAGCAGACGCCACTCATTCTCCAGACGCAGCCGCCACTCATTCTCCAGACGCAGCCGCCACTCATTCTCCAGACGCAGCCGCCACTCATTCTCCAGAAGCAGACGCCACTCATTCTCCAGACGCAGCCGCCACTCATTCTCCAGACGCAGCCGCCACTCATTCTCCAGAAGCAGACGCCACTCATTCTCCAGACGCAGCCGCCACTCATTCTCCAGACGCAGCCGCCAATCATTCTCCACCTGGATATTCAGCCACAGGGGCCAATCCGCCCGTTTCCGCCCCATGACAAACGCCGAGGAAACGTGGGTGGGACCAGGTTTAGTCGGTTTGCAGGTGTCAAAGGAACAGACCCGAGTCTAAATGCTACAGAAGAACTTTTGTGTTGCCTGGTCCGGACCAAATGATTCAACTAGCAGCGTGAAAGTGCCCGAAAACTGGACTAAACCAGGTCTAAACCAGGACTAAAGAAGGTCTAAACTAGGACTAAACCAGGATTAAACCAGGGATTAAACCAGGTCTAAACCAGGACTAAACCAGGTCTAAACCAGGACTAAACCAGGGATTAAACCAGGACTAAACCAGGATTAAACCAGGTCTAAACCAGGGATTAAACCAGGTCTAAACCAGGACTAAACCAGGTCTAAACCAGGTCTAAACCAGGTCTAAACCAGGGATTAAACCAGGACTAAACCAGGACTAAACCAGGTCTAAACCAGGTCTAAACCAGGTCTAAACTAGGTCTAAACCAGGTCTAAATCAGGGACGAAACCAGGGATTAAACCAGGTCTAAACCAGGACTAAACCAGGTCTAAACCAGGGATTAAACGAGGACTAAACCAGGGATTAAATCAGGACTAAACCAGGGACTAAACCAGGTCTAAACCAGGACTAAACCAGCTCTAAACCAGGTCTAAAGAAGGTCTAAACCAGGGACTAAACCAGGACTAAACCAGGGATTACACCAGGACTAAACCAGGCCTAAACCAGGGATTAAACCAGGACTAAACCAGGGACTAAACCAGGGACTAAACCAGGTTTAAACCAGGACTAAACCAGGGACTAAACCAGGATTAAACCAGGTCTAAACGAGGGATTAAACCAGGACTAAACCAGGACTAAACCAGGTCTAAACCAGAGATTAAACCAGGTCTAAACCAGGACTAAACCAGGTCTAAACCAGGTCTAAACCAGGGATTAAACCAGGACTAAACCAGGGACTAAACCAGGTCTAAACCAGGTCTAAACCAGGTCTAAACCAGGTCTGGGTCTGACCTTTCCAGGGCGGAAGAAAACTCGCGTCAGTCCAAACTTGAAGTCGTTTTCGTTCAGGCCCAGAGCCTTGAACAGTGCCTGAGGAAGAGGAAGAGGGTTTACTTCCGGGACAGAGGAGAAGAACAGGATGGACGACACCCCCTCCCCCCCCCTCCCCCCTCTGCTCTCGGGGGTAAGTCACTCCCCCTTCAGAGCATCACACACTCTGCTCATGATCCTCCTGCACGTCACATCAGCTCCAGTCGCCGTGCAGTTTTCTTTCATGTTTTTGTGTATTTAGAGAATATATTTGGAGAACTGTCGTGTGGGCGGAGCCTCGTACGGACCCGGGAGAGATCACTAAATGACTCAAACATGCACGGACGACTCTTCATCTTCAGGCAGGTTTTTGATTTATTTTACACATTATTAGAACACAGAAAATGGCTGAAAAAAGACTATTTTGGATGACTTCCCAACAGAACGACGTCTAAACCAGGTCTAAACCAGGACTAAACCAGAACTAAACCAGGTCTAAACCAGGTCTAAACCAGGTCTAAACCAGGACTAAACCAGGACTAAACCAGGTCCAAACGATGTCTAAACCAGGTCTAAACCAGGTCTAAACCAGGTCTAAACCAGGTCTAAACCAGGACTAAACCAGGTCTAAACCAGGTCTAAACCAGGTCTAAACCAGGACTAAACCAGGATTAAACCAGGACTAAACCAGGACTAAACCAGAACTAAACCAGGTCTAAACCAGGTCTAAACCAGGACTAAACCAGGTCTAAACCAGGTCTAAACCAGGACTAAACCAGGACTAAACCAGGACTAAACCAGGTCCAAACGATGTCTAAACCAGGTCTAAACCAGGTCTAAACCAAGTCTAAACCAGGACTAAACCAGGACTAAACCAGGTCTACAGTCTCTGACAAGTCTTGTCGCTTATCCATTTTGTAGAAACAAAAGTTTATAACCTGACTTTAAATTAATCGATTGGTTTTAGAAATGTCTCATATTAAAGCTAAAACCTCCCAAATTATGCTCAATATACTAAAATAAATTTGCTTCACTGAAGAAACATTGATCATTTACTGAACACAGAAAGGTCAGATTTTGGCAAGACAAAAGTCTTGTCTCCTTGTCACATGATGCACCCAGTCCTAGATTCCAGCCTCACCTGTGATCAGTTACTGATCAGTCACTTAGTGGGTGGGTATAAAAAGAACCCCAGCACACCAGACCCTCACATCAACTGCAACTTGACCTCTGCCTCATGCCTAAGATCCACCCTGAGACCAAAGCGTTAATTATCAAGAGGCTGAAGACCAGATCCACTGCTGAGGTGGCTGACACCTTCAATGTGTCTCAGCGTCAAGTACAAAGAATAAGAAAAAGATCTAAAAAGACTGGAGATGTTTTTGACAAGCCCAGGTCCAGCAGACCCCGCAAGACAACTGCTCGGGAGGACCGTTTGTTGATTGGAAAATCCAAGGCCCCTTTTCCACTGCAGCAGAGCTCCACCAGGCCTGGTCACCTCAAGTCCCTGTGTCAACCAGATCAGTTTGTAGAATTCTGTCTGGAAATGGCCTCCATGGTCGAATCAGTGCACAGAAACCAGCACTAAACAAAAGGCAATTAAAAAAACATGTGGCATTTGCCAAGGCCCACAGCCTGCTAAAAGGATGGACACTGGAAGAGTGGCAGAAGGTGGATTTCTCAGATGAATCCTCGGTTGAATTACATCACAGCCGCCGCAAATATAGCAGGAGACCTACTGGAGCTGCATGGATCCAAGATTCACCCAGAAAACAGTTAAGTTTGGTGGCAGAAAAATCATGGTCTGGAGTTACATCCAGTATGGGGGTGTGCGAGACATTTGCAGGGTGGAAGGCAATATCAATAGCCTCAAATATCAAGAAGTATTAGCACCTCTTACATTCCCAACCATAAAAGGGGTCACATTTTGCAGCAGGATGGGGCTCCATCACATACTTCTATCTCTACATCAAAGTTCCTCAAGGAGAAGAAGATCAAGGTGCTCCAGGACTGGCCCAGTCACCAGACATGAACATCACTGAGCAGGTCTGGGGTAGAATGAAAGAGGAAACATGGAAGGAACAACCAAAGAATCTTGATGAACTCTGGAGGCTGTGAGACGCTTTCTTTGCTATTCCTGATGACTTCATCAACAAATTGTATGAATCATTGTTGAACCGCATGGATGCAGTCCTTCAAGCTCATGGAAGTCATACAAGATATTAAATATGGATCTCACAGCACCACTACTTAATTCACTGACGTTATGCAACAGATTTTTGTATTTGAAGTAAATTATTTGTTCAATTTTCTGTAGGCGACAAAACTTTTGTCTTGCCAAAATCTGACCTTTCTGTGTTCATTAAATGATCAATGTTTCTTCAGTGAAGCTAATTTATTTTAGTATATTGAGCATAATTTGGGAGGGTTTTAGCTTTAATATGAGACATTTCTAAAACCAATCGATTAATTTAAAGTCAGGTTATAAACTTTTGTTTCTACAAAATGGATAAGAGACAAGACTTTTGTCAGGGACTGTAGACCTGGTCTGAACCTTTTGTCTTCTCTGAACCGCTCTGAACATCTGAAATGGACTGAGGCCTTTTATTGTTACAGAAATAACTCCTTGAGAAGGTCCGGGGAGAGTCCAGAGTCCGGGGAGAGTCCGTGGAGAGTCCGGGCAGATCAGGACTGACCTTTAGACTCTGGACTCGTCAGACGCTAAAGATCCTGATGTAGAACCGTTAGAACATGTGGCCTTTACAGACGCGCGACGATAGAACATTTTAAAAGGTCAAAAACGGGATACAAAAGTGTGTCCGGACCTGAGCAGAGCAGGGACTAGAGCAGGGACTAAACCAGGACTGAACCAGGACTAAACCAGGACTAAACCGGGACTAAACCAGGACTGAACCAGGACTAAACCAGGACTAAACCGGGACTAAACCAGGACTAAACCAGGACTGAGTGCGTGCTGTACCTTGCAGAAGAGCCGGGGGTCCAGGCGGCACAGTTTCGGGGGCATGTATTTCTGGTACATGTTGTAAAGCTCGTGGAACGGAGCTCTGGAGGGAAACCCGCCCTGCATCAGGTCCAACACTGACACCATCCCTGAAAACGAGAGAGAACACGTCAGACTACAACTACGGAGAGACGGGAGGGACAAAACATACACAGAACAGCAAGAGAGGGACAAAATATACACAAAAACTACAAGAGAGGGACAAAATATACACAAAAACTACAAGACAGGGACAAAATGTACACAAAAACTACAAGAGAGGGACAAAATATACACAAAAACTACAAGAGAGGGACAAAATATACACAAAAACTACAAGAGAGGGACAAAATATACACAAAAACTACAAGAGAGGGACAAAATGTACACAAAAACTACAAGAGAGGGACAAAATATACACAAAAACTACAAGAGAGGGACAAAACATACACAGAACTACAAGAGAGGGACAAAATATACACAGAACTACAAGAGAGGGACAAAATATACACAGAACTACAAGAGAGGGACAAAATATACACAGAACTACAAGAGAGGGACAAAATATACACAGAACTACAAGAGAGGGACAAAACATACACAGAACTACAACTACGGAGAGACAGGAGGGACAAAATGTGGTTAATAAAAGATCTGCAAATGTAAAAAAGCCAGGACACAGGTGGAGCTGCCGTTCATAATGTAAAGCTGCACTACGTCACTTTTCCTGCAGAAGCTCCGCCTCAGGCCCGTCTCCATGGATCTAATGCCCGACTCCGGGACATTTTACCTTGAACTGACTGAAATAATTTACATAATTCCCTTATGCTCTGTGAAACCTGTGTCCCTGTGTCAGATGCCCTCCCCTGTGTGTCTGCTCCTGTCTGCTCCTGTCTCCTCCTGTCTGCTCCTGTCTGCTCCTGTCTGCTCCTGCCTCCTCCTGTCTGCTCCTGCCTCCTCCTGCCTCCTCCTGCCTCCTCCTGTCTGCTCCTGTCTGCTCCTCTCTGCTCCTGCCTCCTCCTGTCTGCTCCTGCCTGCTCCTGTCTGCTCCTGCCTGCTCCTGCCTCCTCCTGCCTCCTCCTGTCTGCTCCTGCCTCCTCCTCTCTGCTCCTGTCTGCTCCTGTCTGCTCCTGCCTCCTCCTGTCTGCTCCTGCCTGCTCCTGCCTGCTCCTGTCTGCTCCTGCCTCCTCCTGTCTGCTCCTGTCTGCTCCTGTCTCCTCCTGTCTGCTCCTGTCTGCTCCTGTCTGCTCCTGCCTCCTCCTGTCTGCTCCTGTCTGCTTCTGCCTGCTCCTGCCTGCTCCTGCCTGCTCCTGTCAGCTCCTGCCTGCTCCTGCCTCCTCCTGTCTGCTCCTGCCTGCTCCTGCCTCCTCCTGTCTGCTCCTGTCTGCACCTGTCTGCTCCTGTCTGTAGATTTTTATAGTTTTATAATGAGTTTCAGACTCTCTGGACTCAAACTGTAAATGTGAAAAACTATTTATAAGAATCAACCCAGAGAACGACAACGACCAGGTTCTGTCCCCAGGTCACATTTGCTTGTTCTCCCAGGTCACATTTGCATGTTCTCCCAGGTCACATTTGCATGTTCTCCCCGGTCACATTTGCTTGTTCTCCCAGGTCACATTTGCATGTTCTCCCAGGTCACATTTGCTTGTTCTCCCAGGTCACATTTGCATGTTCTCCCCGGTCACATTTGCATGTTCTCCCCGGTCACATTTGCATGTTCTCCCCGGTCACATTTGCTTGTTCTCCCAGGTCACATTTGCATGTTCTCCCCAGTCACATTTGCATGTTCTCCCCAGTCACATTTGCATGTTCTCCCAGGTCACATTTGCTTGTTCTCCCAGGTCACATTTGCTTGTTCTCCCAGGTCACATTTGCATGTTCTCCCAGGTCACATTTGCATGTTCTCCCAGGTCACATTTGCATGTTCTCCCAGGTCACATTTGCATGTTCTCCCCGGTCACATTTGCTTGTTCTCCCAGGTCACATTTGCATGTTCTCCCAGGTCACATTTGCATGTTCTCCCCGGTCACATTTGCATGTTCTCCCCGGTCACATTTGCTTGTTCTCCCAGGTCACATTTGCATGTTCTCCCCAGTCACATTTGCATGTTCTCCCCAGTCACATTTGCATGTTCTCCCAGGTCACATTTGCTTGTTCTCCCCAGTCACATTTGCATGTTCTCCCAGGTCACATTTGCATGTTCTCCCCAGTCACATTTGCATGTTCTCCCCAGTCACATTTGCATGTTCTCCCCAGTCACATTTGCATGTTCTCCCCAGTCACATTTGCATGTTCTCCCAGGTCACATTTGCTTGTTCTCCCCAGTCACATTTGCATGTTCTCCCCAGTCACATTTGCTTGTTCTCCCCAGTCACATTTGCATGTTCTCCCCAGTCACATTTGCATGTTCTCCCCAGTCACATTTGCATGTTCTCCCCAGTCACATTTGCATGTTCTCCCCAGTCACATTTGCATGTTCTCCCCAGTCACATTTGCATGTTCTCCCAGGTCACATTTGCTTGTTCTCCCCAGTCACATTTGCATGTTCTCCCAGGTCACATTTGCTTGTTCTCCCCAGTCACATTTGCTTGTTCTCCCAGGTCACATTTGCATGTTCTCCCAGGTCACATTTGCATGTTCTCCCCGGTCACATTTGCATGTTCTCCCCAGTCACATTTGCATGTTCTCCCAGGTCACATTTGCATGTTCTCCCCAGTCACATTTGCATGTTCTCCCCAGTCACATTTGCATGTTCTCCCAGGTCACATTTGCTTGTTCTCCCAGGTCACATTTGCTTGTTCTCCCAGGTCACATTTGCATGTTCTCCCAGGTCACATTTGCATGTTCTCCCCGGTCACATTTGCATGTTCTCCCCGGTCACATTTGCTTGTTCTCCCAGGTCACATTTGCATGTTCTCCCAGGTCACATTTGCATGTTCTCCCCGGTCACATTTGCATGTTCTCCCAGGTCACATTTGCACAACTACTACTTCTTTTACTACTAAATCTCAGCTGAAGTTTTCCTGTTTTATTCGTCCTCAGATTTACTCAGTCGTAGAAAAAGAGTCAACAGCAGAATTCTGATCGTTTTGGTTTTTATTTATCCTCCTTCACGGACTCTCCTCTTTCTGTCACTCTTTCTCTCCTCTCTCCCTCCTCTTTCTCTCCTCTCTCTCCCTCCTCTTTCTCTCCTCACTCTCTCTCCTCTTTCTGTCACTCTTTCTCTCCTCACTCTCTCTCCTCTTTCTGTCACTCTTTCTCTCTTCACTCTCTCTCCTCTTTCTGTCACTCTTTCTCTCCTCTCTCCCCCTCTTTCTGTCACTCTTTCTCTCCTCTCTCTCCCCCTCTTTCTGTCACTCTTTCTCTCCTCTCTCTCCCTCCTCTTTCTCTCCTCTCTCTCCCCCTCTTTCTCTCCTCTCTCTCCCTCCTCTTTTTGTCACTCTTTCTCTCCTCTCTCTCCCCCTCTTTCTCTCCTCTCTCTCCCTCCTCTTTCTGTCGCTCTTTCTCTCCTCTCTCTCCCTCCTCTTTCTCTCCTCTCTCTCCCTCCTCTTTCTCTCCTCACTCTCTCTCCTCTTTCTCTCCTCTTTCTTTCCCTCCTCTTTCTCTCCTCTTTCTCTCCTCTCTCTCTCTCCTCTTTCTGTCACTATTTCTCTCCTCTCTCTCCCCCTCTTTCTCTCCTCTCTCTCCCTCCTCTTTCTCTCCTCTTTCTCTCCTCTCTCTCCCTCCTCTTTCTGTCACTCTTTCTCTCCTCTCTCTCCCTCCTCTTTCTCTCCTCTTTCTCTCCTCTTTCTCTCCTCTCTCTCCCTCCTCTTTCTCTCCTCACTCTCCCTCCTCTTTCTTTCCTCTCTCTCCCTCCTCTTTCTCTCCTCTCTCTCCCCTCTCTTTCTGTTGCTCTTTCTCTCCTCTCTCTCTCCTCTTTCTGTCGCTCTTTCTCTCCTCTCTCCCTCTCTTTCTGTTGCTCTCTCTCCTCTCTCTCCCTGTCGCTCTTTCTCTCCTCACCCTCTCTCCTCTTTCTGTTGCTCTTTCTCTCCTCTCTCTCCTCTTTCTCTCCTCTCTCTCCCCTCTCTTTCTATCGCTCTTTCTCTCCTCTCTCTCCCCTCTCTTTCTGTCGCTCTTTCTCTCCTCTCTCCCTCTTCTTTCTGTCGCTCTTACTCTCCTCTCTCTCCCCTCTTTTTCTGTCGCTCTTTCTCTCCTCACTCTCTCTCCTCTGTTTCTCTCCTCTTCTCTCTTCTTTCGCTCATCTCTCTCTCTCCTTCCTCTTCTTCTTTTGCTGTTATCAGTAAAACCACAGGAACAGATTAGACTTTTCCCCTTTCTGTCCCTCCCTCCTCCCCCTTTCTCCTCCCTCTCTCCTCTCCTTCCCTTTTCTCTCTCCTCCCTCCCTCTTTCTCTTTCTCTTTCTCTTTCTCTTTCTCTTTCTCTCTGTCCTTCGTTATCAGTGGAACCACAGGGACGGATCAGACTCGTTTCTCTGTCAGACTGAAAATCACTGCAAACAGAACCACAGAGAGACAGGAGCAGACAGGAGCAGACAGGAGCAGACAGGAGCAGGCAGGAGCAGACAGGAGCAGACAGGAGCAGACAGGAGCAGACAGGAGCAGACAGGAGCAGACAGGAGCAGACAGGAGCAGGCAGGAGCAGACAGGAGCAGACAGGAGCAGACAGGAGCAGGCAGGAGCAGACAGGAGCAGGCAGGAGCAGACAGGAGCAGACAGGAGCAGGCAGGAGCAGACAGGAGCAGACAGGAGCAGGCAGGAGCAGACAGGAGCAGGCAGGAGCAAAGGAGGTTTAATAATGAAGACTCTATCGGGGCATCTACGAGCGAGTGAGGAAATTACACCAGGAGGGAGGAGAGAGAGAGGATAGAGGGAGAGAAGAAAGAGAGAGAGAGGAGAGAGAGGAGAGAGAGAGAGGAAAGAGCGAGAGAGGAGAGAGGGAGGGATAAGGGGAAGAGAAGGAGTGAGGAAGAGAAACAGAGATGGAGAGAGGAGAAAGGAACACATGGGGATAGAAAGAGAGTGAGAGTGAAGTAGAGAGAGAGAGAGAGAGAGACGAGGGAGGGAGTGATGCAGAGGGAGAGAGAGAGAGAGAAGAGGAAAGAGAAGAGAGAGAGAAAGCGAAGAAAAGAGAGAGAGAGAAGAGGAAAGAGAAGAGAGAGAGAAAGGGAAGAAAAGAGAGAGAGAAGAGGAAAGAGAAGAGAGAGAGAAAGGGAAGAAAAGAGAGAGAGAGAAGAGGAAAGAGAAGAGAGAGAGAAAGGGAAGAAAAGAGAGAGAGAGAAGAGGAAAGAGAAGAGAGAGAGAAAGGGAAGAAAAGAGAGAGAGAAGAGGAAAGAGAAGAGAGAAAGGGAAGAGAAGAGAGAAGAGGAAAAAGAGGTAGAAAGAGAAGAGGAAAGAGAAGAGAAAGAGGGAGGGAGGGAAGGAGAGAGAAGAGGAGGGAGGGAAGGAGAGAGGGAGGGAGAGAGAGGAGGAGGGAGGGAGAGGAGGGAAGGAGGGAGGGAGAGAGAAGAGGAGGGAGGGAGAGGAGGGAAGGAGGGAGGGAAGGAAGGAAGGAGGGAGGGACAGAGAGAGAAGAGGAGGGAGGGAGGGAAGGAAAGAGGAGGAGGAGGAGGAGAGGAGGGAGGGAGGAGAGGAAAGAGGAGGAGGGTCTCTGGTCTCACACTAAAAGCTGAAGTGGGAAATCACAGAAAAGCAGAAATAAAACAGCGACAATTCTCCATAAAGTCTCCATTTTGTGACAGACGAGACTGAACCAGGACTAAACCAGGACTAAACCAGGACTAGAACAGGACTAGACCAGGACTAAACCAGGACTAAACCAGGACTAAACCAGGACTAAACCAGGACTGAACCAGGACTGAACCAGGACTAAACCGGGACCCGGTCTTGAGTCTCTGTGTCTGAGGATCTCATCAGATTTTGTCATTTTAAATAAATGAGATTCTGACAGAGCGAAAAATCAGAGAGAAGGAGGGAGGAGAGGAGGGAGGAGTGAAGGAGGGAGGAGAGGAGGGAGGAGAGGAGGATGAAGGAGAAAAGGAGGGAGGAGAGGAGGGAGGAAAGAAGGAGGGAGGAGGGGAAGAGGGAGGAGAGAAGGAGGGAGGAGAGGAGGGAAGAGAGAAGGAGGGAGGAGAGAAGGGGGGAGTAGAGAAGGAGGGAGGAGAGGAGGAGGGAGGAGAGAAGGAGAGAGGAGGGAGGAGAGGAGGAGGGAGGAGAGAAGGAGGGAGGAGAGGAGGAGGGAGGAGAGAAGGAGGGAGGAGAGGAGGGAGGAGAGAAGGAAGGAGGAGAATGAGGGAGGAGAGAAGGAAGGAGGAGAGGAGGAGGGAGGAGAGGAGGAGGGAGGAGAGGAGGAGAGAAGGAGGGAGGAGAGAAGGAAGGAGGAGAGGAGGAGGGAGGAGGGAGGAGAGGAGGAGAGAAGGAGGGAGGAGGCATCTTGACTGTTCTGAAGTAAACAAACAGGATCAGCTGCTGCTGTGTTCAATAAAAATGTGAAAACTGATGTTTCAAGACAGACGGAGAAGAAAACGCTACTTTATTTAGCAGATATAACAGGCACGACACATTACTAACTGGTGATTATTTTCAAATCCTCCTTCATGAAAAGCACGAAGGAGTTTGTATGAGGCACGTTTTAAGTTGAAGGCATCGATCTTGCTCTAGGGAAGGAAACTGCTGTAGACCCGCGGGACCCATGGGACCAACACAAAACAGTGCAGGACCATGGATGTAATAAGAACATTTGAAGGAACATTTGAAGGAACATTCCGAAAGAACATTCCGAAAGAACATTCCGAAAGAACATTCCGAGAGAACATTCAGAGAGAACATTCCGAAAGAACATTCCGAAAGAACATTCCGAAAGAACATTCCGAAAGAACATTCCGAGAGAACATTCCGAAAGAACATTCCGAGAGAACATTCCGAAAGAACATTCCGAAAGAACATTCCGAAAGAACATTCCGAGAGAACATTCCGAGAGAACATTCCGAGAGAACATTCCGAAAGAACATTCCGAGAGAACATTCAGAGAGAACATTCCGAAAGAACATTCCGAGAGAACATTCCAAGAGAACATTCCGAGAGAACATTCCGAAAGAACATTCCGAAAGAACATTCCGAAAGAACATTCCGAGAGAACATTCCGAGAGAACATTCCGAAAGAACATTCGAAGAACATTCGAAAGAACATTCCGACAGAACATTCCGAAAGAACATTCCGAAAGAACATTCCGAGAGAACATTCCGAAAGAACATTCCGAAAGAACATTCCGAGAGAACATTCCGAGAGAACATTCCGAAAGAACATTCCGAGAGAACATTCAGAGAGAACATTCCGAAAGAACATTCCGAAAGAACATTCCGAAAGAACATTCCGAAAGAACATTCCGAAAGAACATTCCGAGAGAACATTCCGAAAGAACATTCCGAGAGAACATTCCGAAAGAACATTCCGAAAGAACATTCCGAAAGAACATTCCGAGAGAACATTCCGAGAGAACATTCCGAGAGAACATTCAGAGAGAACATTCCGAGAGAACATTCAGAGAGAACATTCCGAAAGAACATTCCGAGAGAACATTCCGAGAGAACATTCCGAGAGAACATTCAGAGAGAACATTCCGAAAGAACATTCTGAAAGAACATTCCGAAAGAACATTCCGAAAGAACATTCTGAAAGAACATTCCGAGAGAACATTCCGAAAGAACATTCCGAGAGAACATTCCGAGAGAACATTCCGAGAGAACATTCCGAAAGCTTATTGCGCGAGTGGGAGCAGTACTGAAGAACGCGGGAGCGGACGGGAGCAGGACTGAATATTGTGTCCCGCTCAGACCTGAAGCTGCTGCTGCTGTGAGCTCAGGTCAGTGGTGTCAGGGGAGAGGATTAAAGTGACTTGTGGTTTCACAGGAGAAATGAAGGTCAATTACGTTTTTCTTTTTTTTTTTCTGTTTCTGACCCGTTTTAATCAGCACAGTTTCTGCCGTGTTAAAAGTCACTGTTCAGAAAGAATCTGTTCAGGTTCATAAATGTACATTTACAGTACAAAATCCTTCTGTAGATGCAGTAAATATCTCATATTTCAGCACAGATATCAGCGGCTTATCGCCCGGTTGTGACTTGTATAACTTTTGTCTTATTATTATTTTTTAAATATCGTGGATGCGGCTTATTTACCGGTGCCTCTATAGTCCGTAAAATGCGGGAATGTAAAGTACTGACCGGAGCACTGCAGCTGCGACAGGATCTGAGCTCCTTCAAACTGGTGACTGATCATCTTCAGGTTCGGTTTGATGCAGCGAACGAAACTCGAGCCCTGAACATAAAACACAAATAAATAAGAATAAGAACTATTTATGTGTATTTGCCCAGAACTAAGAGAATATAACGACTTTTACTGAACTTACAAGGACTAAACCAGGACTAAACCAGGACTAAACCAGGACTAAACCAGGACTAAACCAGGACTGAACCAGGACTAAACCAGGACTAAACCAGGACTGAACCAGGACTAAACCAGGACTGAACCAGGATTGAACCAGGACTAAACTAGGACTAAACCAGGACTAAACCAGGACTGAACCAGGACTAAACCAGGACTAAACCAGGACTAAACCAGGACTGAACCAGGACTAAACCAGGACTAAACCAGGACTGAACCAGGACTAAACCAGGACTAAACCAGGACTGAACCAGGACTAAACCAGGACTGAACCAGGACTAAACCAGGACTAAACCAGGACTGAACCAGGACTAAACCAGGACTGAACCAGGACTAAACCAGGACTAAACCAGGACTGAACCAGGACTAAACCAGGACTAAACCAGGACTGAACCAGGACTAAACCAGGACTGAACCAGGACTAAACCAGGACTAAACCAGGACTGAACCAGGACTAAACCAGGACTAAACCAGGACTAAACCAGGACTGAACCAGGACTAAACCAGGACTAAACCAGGACTGAACCAGGACTAAACCAGGACTAAACCAGGACTGAACCAGGACTAAACCAGGACTGAACCAGGACTAAACCAGGACTAAACCAGGACTGAACCAGGACTAAACCAGGACTAAACCAGGACTAAACCAGGACTAAACCAGGACTGAACCAGGACTAAACCAGGACTAAACCAGGACTGAACCAGGACTAAACCAGGACTGAACCAGGACTAAACCAGGACTAAACCAGGACTGAACCAGGACTAAACCAGGACTGAACCAGGACTAAACCAGGACTAAACCAGGACTGAACCAGGACTAAACCAGGACTAAACCAGGACTAAACCAGGACTAAACCAGGACTGAACCAGGACTAAACCAGGACTAAACCAGGACTGGACCAGGACTAAACCAGGACTAAACCAGGACTAAACCAGGACTGGACCAGGACTAAACCAGGACTAAACCAGGACTCACCGTGCTGCGCAGTTTCTCCAGGAGCAGGTTGAGCTGAGTCTGCAAAACAGGGTAAGTTTAGTTTATTTCTGTCGAACTCTCCACAGACACAGAGCTTTATGATCAGATTCTTCTTCATTCCCTCCACACTCTGAGGCTAAACTCCTGTTGCCGCCACAGCCGCCCTGGGACAGACGGACGGAGGTGCAGCTGCCTCGGACCGTCACTCACACTCTTCACTTTCACGCCTACCGCAGGTTTTTTTGGGTTGACAAAACACAAATCAGATATTTTTAAAACACTAAATGGATTCTGACATATCGTATATATCGATAAAATGCTGATATTTCGTCTTTATTTCGCCGCTTCGCTTGTTTGTCTCTGTGCTCGGCCTCCTCGCTTTCGTGACTTCGTCTGATTCAACACAGAGGCGCCTCAACAGCGGAGGATACGGGGGGAAAAAAAGGACAACTGGCTCCATTATCAGGAGATACTTCGGTTTAAAAGCGTCGGACGAGCAGCGGACAGATTTCCACTGCTGCGAAGGCCCAGAGTGCCTCCTCCGTCACAGAGAGAACACTCATACTCCACCGAGTTGGGTCCTTTAGTCTCACAGAAGCTTCATCAGCGCACGAGGAGAAAGACTTTGTTTTTTTCAGCTCTTACAGTTTATGCAAATGAGCCGTGCGGTTTTAGGTTTGTTCTGGGGAATTCTGCGGCGTGTATTCGCTGTAAAATGCAAAAAAAACCCGTAGGAAATCTGATCCTGATGATTCACAGTTCAGGCAAAGTCCTTCTCTCCTTTTTCCCGGTGCCTCACATTAGGATCTTCTCGTCCCTCTGTCTGGACCTGCTGCTCTGAGCCTCGTCATTCTGGACTTAAACTGTTCGTCTGAAGCCGCGACACAGGATCCTGAACTTTTCATTTCTGTTTTGTTCCTGAATCAAGATCTGAACAAAAATAACGGACCAATCAGACGCCTTCATTCCCCGAGGCCCCTCCCCCTAGCAACGGGTTTGACTGACAGCTCGTGCGTTTCGTTGCCAAGTAAGTTCCCAACTGACAATTTCTGAAATAAAATGACAAAATATCTCAGACAGTTACAATATCTAATGTTACTAGAATCTGAACGAGCAGAATTTAACGAGCATAAAGTGAATTTGGTTAAATTGTGACTCTATTGTTGTTCGTACGGAACAGAACAAACAACATAAATCAGTGACTTAAACTATTTAAAGTTTGCTGCTAAAAGCTCAAAGTTTCTTCTTCTTCTGCAGAATCACAGAAACACAGCGGTCTGTGCAGGTGCAGAGTATCTCCGCTCTGAGGAGGGCGGGACATTTAACCTCCTCACTCCTGATTGGCTCTTGTGTTGCTATGATACTCGTGGGAGGATTTCCAAATATGGTCGTGGCTCCAGATTCGCTCCTGTAACCGTGAACATCAGGAGCCTCATGTGAGCGACGCTGTGGAGACGTCACACTCGCTCAGAGGCTCAGACATACGGGATGTGGTTCCACGTGGTCTGGTTCTGGCCGGGTTCAGAGGAGCTGGAGCGGGAAGTGGGTCGGGGCCTCGGCCTGAGAAGAACTTTCCCCGAGAAGAACTAAGAACTCTTCAGTCCACGGAGCACCGGAACAACCCGCCCGGATCTAAACTCCACTGCGGATTCTCGCTTTCCCCACACGGACCCGCTCAGACCCGCTGAGACCCGCTGAGACCCGCTCAGACCCGCTCAGACCCGCTGAGACCCGCTGAGACCCGCTCAGACCCGCTCAGACCCGCTGAGACCTGCTCAGACCCGGTCAGACCCGGTCAGACCCGGTCAGACCCGCTGAGACCCGCTGAGACCCGGTCAGACCCGGTCAGACCCGCTGAGACCCGCTGAGACCCGCTGAGACCCGCTGAGACCCGGTCAGACCCGGTCAGACCCGCTCAGACCCGCTCAGACCCGCTCAGACCCGCTGAGACCCGGTCAGACCCGGTCAGACCCGGTCAGACCCGCTGAGACCCGCTGAGACCCGCTGAGACCCGCTCAGAACCGCTGAGACCCGCTGAGACCCGCTGAGACCCGGTCAGACCGGCTGAGACCCGCTGAGACCCGCTGAGACCCGCTGAGACCCGCTGAGACCCGCTCAGACCCGCTCAGACCCGCTCAGGCCCGCTCAGACCCGCTCAGGCCCACTCAGACCCGGTCAGGCCCGCTCAGGCCCACTCAGACCCGGTCAGGCCCGCTCAGACCCGGTCAGACCCGCTGAGACCCGCTGAGACCCGCTCAGACCCGCTCAGACCCGCTCAGACCCGCTCAGGCCCGCTCAGACCCGCTCAGGCCCACTCAGACCCGGTCAGGCCCGCTCAGACTCGCTGAGACCCGCTCAGACCCGCTCAGACCCGCTCAGACCCGCTCAGACCCGCTGAGACCCGCTCAGACCCGCTCAGACCCGCTCAGACCCGCTCAGACCCGCTGAGACCCGCTGAGACCCGGTCAGACCCGCTGAGACCCGGTCAGACCCGCTCAGACCCACTCAGACCCACTCAGACCCACTGAGACCCACTGAGACCCGCTCAGACGCGCTCAGACCCGCTGAGACCCGCTCAGACCCGCTGAGACCCGGTCAGACTCACTCAAACCGGGTCCGCCGCACTGGTCCCAGTCCGGGTCCAGAACAGCGCTGGAGCTTCAGGCCCGGGGAGGATCTCAGGTGTCGTCGGCTTCATCTGCAGAGTTCCCCCGAGAGCCAATTACCCCTGAAACTGCACCGTCCCACAACAAGACAAGAGCTCAGCATAATCTACAGGAGCAGGACTAAACCGGGTTCAGACCAGACTAAACCAGGACTAAACCAGGACTAAAGCAGGACTAAAGCAGGACTAAACCAGGACTAAAGTAGGACTAAAGCAGGACTAAAGTAGGGACTGAACCTGGACTAAAACAGGGACTGAACCTGGACTAAACCAGGACTAAAGCAAGACTTGGACTAAAAAATGGACTAAAACAGGGACAGAATTAGGTCTAAAACAGGACTAAAGCAGGACTAAACCAGGTCTTAGACGGGACTAAATCCCAGATCCACAGATCTCAGCATATTTGCGTTAATGAAGCGGCTGCGTCCAGTTTCTGCTGAAAGTCTGAACCGGCACTTTACAAAAACGACTGAAACGTGAAAGACGAAAAGAACAGAGTCTGAGGAGAGAGCGGAATAAACCAGGACTAAACCAGGTCTAAACCAGGACTAAACCAGGTCTAAACCAGGTCTAAACCAGGTCTAAACCAGGTCTAAACCAGGACTAAACCAGGACTAAACCAGGACTAAACAGGGACTAAAGAGGGTCTCTAAATCAGGACTAAACCAGGACTAAACCAGGACTGAACCAGGACTGAACCAGGACTGAACCAGGTCTAAACCAGGTCTAAACCAGGACTAAACCAGGACTGTCAGGTCACGTCGGGTCTGGGGGAGTTTGTCAGGATCAGCATCTCTGACGCGGCTGTAAAAACAGAAAAGTGGTAAAAATCGAGCCTTGAAAAGTCAATGAGGAAATTTAGAATCAACGAAAGAAGGAAAGAAACGAGAGAGAAAAGAGAGAGAGAGAGAGAGAGGGGGGAAGAGGGAAGAGAGAAGAGGACAGGAGAGGGGGAGGAAGACATAAAGAGAAGAAGGAGAACAAGGAGAATAAGGAAGGACGGACGCTGCAGAAAAGTAGTCAACAAAGTACTTAAAGAATGACGATAAACCTGGACTGAACCTGGACTGAACCTGGACTGAACCTGGACTGAACCTGGACTGAACCTGGACTGAACCTGGACTGAACCCGGATTAAACTTGGACTGAACCTGGACTAAACCTGGACTAAACCTGGACTAAACCTGGACTGAACCCGGATTAAACTTGGACTGAACCTGGACTAAACCTGGACTAAACCTGGACTGAACCCGGATTAAACTTGGACTGAACCTGGACTAAACCTGGACTGAACCTGGACTAAACCTGGACTGAACCCGGACTCAACCTGGACTAAACCTGGACTGAACCCGGATTAAACTTGGACTGAACCTGGACTAAACCTGGACTGAACCTGGACTGAACCTGGACTCAACCTGGACTCAACCTGGACTCAACCTGGACTGAACCCGGACTAAACCGAGACTGAACCTGGACTAAACCTGGTCTAAAACTGGTCTAAAAGAGGACTGGATCAAGTCTAATATAGGTCTAAATCAGGTCTAAACTGGGTCTAAACCAGGACTAAACCAGGACTAAAACAGGATTAAACCAGAAATAAACCAGGTCTAAACCAGGTGTAAATCAGGTCTAAACCGGGTCTAAACCGGGTCTAAACTGGGTCTAATCCATGACTAGGGCAGGACTAAACCAGGACTAAACCAGGACTAAACCAGGTGTAAACCAGGTCTAAGATGGGTCTAAACTGGGTCTAAACTGGGTCTAAAACAGAACTGGACCAGGTCTAATTCAGGTCTGAACCAGATGGGGTCAAAAGTCCAGAGATAAAGATAAAATGTTTATATTTCATTCTGATTTTCTTTTCTACACAGGAACATTAACGGCCTCTTTAGCCTTCAGTAAAAAACCTTACAGAATGTGTTTGTTTCTGCAGTCGTTTTTTGGGTCATTTTTCCTGAGACCCGTCGTCCTCAGGGGGAGGAGGGGCTAACCACTCTGCCACAGGGCCACACGTTTAATGACTCAAACCACCAAAAACCTGAACCCACTGATTCTTATTAAAAAAGAACATTCAGATTCCGAGATGCTTCCTCCTCCCTCTATTCTCCCTCTCTCCTCCTCCTCTCTCCTCCTCTCCTCTCCTCTCTCCTCCTCCTCCTCTCCTCTCCTCTCTCCTCCTCCTCCTCCTCCTCTCCTCTCCTCCTCTCCTCCTCCTCTCTTCCTCTCCTCCTCCTCCTCTCCTCTCCTCTCCTCTCTCCTCCTCCTCTCCTCTCCTCTCCTCTTCTCCTCTCCTCCTCCTCTCCTCTTCCTCTCCTCCTCTCCTCTCCTCCACTCTCTCTCATCCTCTCCTCCTCTTTTCTTCGTGGGCGTCAGGTGACGTCAGGGCATCTGATGTTTTGAGTCTGATTCATGAATTTAAAATGGCCGCCAGAGCTCAAGAAAGAAACGTGACCGAACTGAGAATCCTGCACGACTCAGAGATAAAACTCCCAGGTTCAGTCCTGGTTTAGTCCTGGTTTAGTCCTGGTTTGGTCCTGGCTTGGTCCTGGCTTGGTCCTGGCTTGGTCCTGGTTCGGTCCTGGTGCGGTCCTGGTTCGGTCCTGGTTCGGTCCTGGTTCGGTCCTGGTTCAGTCCTGGTTCTGTCCTGGTTCTGTCCTGGTTCAGTCCTGGTTTAGTCCTGGTTTAGTCCTGGTTCAGTCCTGGTTCAGTCCTGGTTTAGTCCTGGTTTAGTCCTGGTTCAGTCCTGGTTTAGTCCTGGTTCGGTCCTGGTTTAGTCCTGGTTCAGTCCTGGTTCAGTCCTGGTTCAGTCCTGGTTCAGTCCTGGTTTAGTCCTGGTTCAGTCCTGGTTCAGTCCTGGTTTAGTTCTGGTTTTTAGTGTCGCTGTGACTCAGACTCTTTAGAAATGAAAAAAAAGGATTTTTAATAAAGTTGAACAAACACGAAGTGAAAGACGAGAAGAGAAAGAGAGCGAGGGAAGAAAGAGAGAGAAAAGGAGGAGAGAGGGGGAGGAAAGGAGGAAGAGGTGAAGGGGAAGAGAGAGAAACGAGGAGGGAGGGAAAGAAGAGAGAGTGAGAGAGGAAAGAGAGAGGGAGAGGGACATAGAGTGAGAAGAGAGCGGGAGAGAGAGAGAAAGGAAAGAAGAGAAGAGAGAGGAAACAGAAGGAAGAGTCAGAGAGAGAGAGGGAAAAGAGGAGAGAGAGGAAAGAAAGACAAGAAAGAGAAGAGAGAGGGAGAAAGAAAAACGAGAGGGACACAATGATAAGAGAGAGGAGAGAAGAGGGAAAGAAAGACAGAGGAGAGAGAGAGAAAAGAGAGAGGGAGAGAAAGGGAGACAAGAGAGAGAGAAAGACAGGAGAGGAGAGGAAAGAGAAAAAAGAGAAATGAGAGAGGGAGAGAGGAGAGAAGAGGAGAGAGAAAGGAAAGAAAAGAGAAAGGAGAGAAAAGAGGAGAGGAAAGAGAAAGGAAAGAAAAGAGGAGAGGAAAGAGGAGAAGAAAGGAAAGAGAAAGGAGGGAAAAGGAAAGAAAAAGGAGAGGAAAGAGGAGAGAGGAGAGGAAAGAGGAGAGGACAGAGAGACAGAGGAGAGGAAAGAGGACAGAGGAAAGAGGAGAGGACAGAGGAGAGAGGAGAGGAAAGAGGAGAGAGGAGAGGAAAGAGGAGAGGAAAGAGGAGAGAGGAGAGGAAAGAGGAAAGAGGAGAGGACAGAGAGGAGAGAAGAGAGTGATGGGTGCAGTAATCAGTGGGACTGTGGTGATCGTGTCCGTGTAACTGCACAGACACAGAGCAGAGGGGGGGAGGAGCCTCATGGGAACAGCTGCACTTTTATCAACTCAGAGATTTTTAACAAACACCAACACGGACGAGGAAAAACCACGACTCAAACAACGACTCAAACAACGACTCAAACAACGAACCACGACTCAAACCGCGACTCAAACCCGCGAGTCAAAACCACGACTCAAACCGACTCTTTGTTTAGTTAAAGTTTCAGAATTCTCCACATAAACAAACCGTCTCATCTGTTAGAAATGCTTTAAAACAATGACCGCCTGACGTCTGGATTTTTCCTTAATTTTGCTTTTAAAACTGCCCCTTTTACCCCTCATGAAGTGTTCTGCCTCCTTTTGTTCAGTCCAACCTGTTATTTCACAATCTGCTGCTGTAGTTGTGTCATGAGGCTGTGATAAAAGCTACAGGACCAGAAATAGAGATGAAAAATGGGACATAAAATCCACACTCTTTCATACAGAACACGCTGTAAACATGTATGAACAACATGAAAATGCTTAATTTAGGGCCTGAGCTACAAAAGTGCAAAACATCAGGTCTGTAAGTAAATTAAAAATCTCCTTATTGCCTCAAAACAAAAACTTTCCTGGTGCCAGTCATGGAAAAATAACAAGGGATGCACAATTACACAGAGCGAGATGTGTAATTTTCCATTTATTTGAGAATTAACTCCACTTAGAGCGACTTTTTCCCTCGTTCTAAACACACACAGTCAGAGGAGTCGACCATCTTGACTCACTTCACTCTTTGGCAAAGTTTGGCTCGATCAAAATGGACGGAGCGCATGAGTTTGGGGAAAACAAAATGCCTATTGGACACTCGTTTTGCTCACACAGCGTGAGTGTGACGTAGGATAAAGCCGGAAATCTGCTCAGAAACCCACAACACAATACAAGCCACTTCCTCCAGCGCCTCGGGGTCCGTCCGGAGGAGCTGGAGGAAGTGGCTGGGGAGAAGGAAGCTTGGGAGCCCCTGCTTAGACTGCTGCCCCCGCGACCCGGCCCCGGATAAGCGGAAGAAGATGGATGGATGGATGGACAATACAAAAAAGTTAAGTTTCGATCTCTTATGGTTAGAAAGTTATGCGCAGTTATATAAAACTAGTGCTGCCAATCGATTAAAATATTTAAAGGTTGTATGGAAGATATTTTTTGTTTCAAATTGTCAATAATGTCATCGTAGAGGCGCAGCAGCCTTGTAATCGTTATCTCTTGACTGTCAGGTTGTCAATCAAACTCTCTACGTTTCGACGCCGTTTACTTAGCGGGTTTTTCAAGCTGTAGCTTCCTTGCTGTTAGCATAAAGTTTGTTGTGGTGCCGGACAAGAACCCACAATCAGTTCGCCGCAAAAGAAAGTCCGTTTTTGAGGTCGCTGATGGAAAAAGACAAGGGGAAAAGGAGCGAAGCCAAACTGAGGTGATTCTTGGAGATTTCTTCCAGCGATGGCGCGACTGAAGCAGACGAAGGGTCTAAAGACGGACGCGATGGTCGCTAAATTACTTCTGGACAGGAAACTTCTGTTTATCATTTGAAAACTTGCTTTATTTGCTTTATTTCCAAGAGCTTTACAAATGTTTTTCAAGACACAAATGCGACATCTTGAATCTGAGGGTTTTGGAGGTGGGGCGGGTGTGGGTCCTGCTGCAGTGTCGTTCCTCCGTGAGTTTGAGTTTGTTTCGCTGTCCATGGTCCTTGTCGCAGATTCTCCGTATGTTTTGAAGCGGTGTTTTGTGTTTTCCTCGTGCGGGGGCATCGGCGTGCACAGATGTGCTGCGCTTTGGTCCACCTCCTCCAACCGCAACTTCTCAGTTTCATACAAATTGTTTCCTTTCATTTTTACAGCCAGATCCTGTAGTTTTTCTAACGTTACAGCAGAGGCCACAGCAAAACAAGTCCACTGGGTCACGAAGTGCATTCATCTCGTGATTAAAAAATGAACGCTGTTAAAATTGTTCTGAGTTAACATATTAATAGTGCGTTTTTTGACAGCACTAATATAAAACCGCACAGTGATGAACCCGACCTTCTCCCCGTGACCCCCGCCCCCCGTTTTACCTTAAACTTGTTCCCGACGCTGATGAACCCGAGCTTTCCCGCCTTCTGCTTGGCGTCTTTGCTGTTGTTGTTGTTCTCGAAAAGCTCTCTGACGAATCGATCCTTGGACTCGGAGACCAGTGCCTCCAGAGACATGTGCAGGGCGTCGTTATTCTTCTCCACAAACCGGGTCTGTGGGAAACGGACGGAAAATAAAACTAAAACATCTAAAACGCAAACTGAGATTAAATAAAATAAAAAGCCCGTAAAACACAGAGAGGTCTGGAAATATCAAACAGAAATATGAGGGGTTTAAATCTGGCTGTAGTCGAGCTATAAAAAAATAATGGGCGTCGTATTTTTCTAAGACACAAATAACTGAACTGATGTATTATTATTATTATTATTATTCAATTATGGTCGGACGGTGCCGTATATCTGCCTGCAGGGGGCGCCAACACTGAACTTAAACCATAAACAAAGGAAACTCTGGTGATCGTCTGTCGGCTGATGGTCCGAACGCTCAGAGGTGTGAAGCTCCCGTCAGGGGAACGATTCTGACTCAGCGTCGACTCTCGGAGCAACAGACGGAGACACAAACAAAGTGTAAACATGGAGGTGTGAGAGTTTCAGAGCAGAAAAAGAGAAATTCTGTTCTTTCAGATGGACAAAAGTTGTTTTTTTGGGGTTTTTTTTTATCTAAAACATTCCGCAGTTAATTCCAAGATTCTTCTTCAGTTCTGGTCAGACGCTGGTGGACGCTGCCTTAAATCTGCCTGAAGGGGGCGATAACTACACTGGAACTACTCTGAAACTACAATGAAACTACACTGAAATTACACTGAAACTACACCGAAACTACAATGAAACGACACAAACTGATACTAAACCGATACTGCACCAAAACTACAATGAAAATACACTGAAACTACACCAAAACTACAATGAAACTACACCAAAACTACACTGACACTAAACCGAAACTACAATGAAACAATCTGAAACTACACTAAAACTACACCGATACTAAACCAAAACTACACTGAAACTACACCGAAACTACACTGAAACGAAACCAAAACTACAATAAAACTACACTGAAACTACATCAAAACTACACCAAAACTACTCTGAAACTACACTGAAACTACAATGAAACTACACTGAAACTACACCGAAACTACACTGAAACGAAACCAAAACTACAATAAAACTACACTGAAACTACACCAAAACTACAGTGAAACTACTCTGAAACTACAGTGAAACTGCTCTGAAACTCTCACACCTCCTCATTTACAGTTTGTGTTTGTCGCTCTGAGTCACATTAGCAGAATAATTCCCCTGATGGAGCTTCACACAGAAATGTTATGAAATCTGGAAGATGAACTCAAGATGGGAATTTAATACATTTTTAAAGTTTATGTTCACAGAAAACGCTGATTCTTTGTGGACCCAAATTCCCGGGAGCTGCAGTACCTGGAGCGGCCACTAGTCTTATCCAGTTTTTGTTATAGATCCATGATGCTTCACCACCTCTGGGCCTAAAGACACCACTGTTTTCTTTCTTTTGATTTACACTGCAAATTGGGGGAGGGGGAGATCCCCGTGGAGACTGAACCAGGTCTAAACCAGGACTGGACCAGGTCTAAACCAGGACTGGACCAGGTCTAAACCAGGACTGGACCAGGTCTAAACCAGGACTGGACCAGGTCTAAACCAGGACTGGACCAGGTCTAAACCAGGACTGGACCAGGTCTAAACCAGGACTGGACCAGGACTGGATATTAGGACCACAAATTTGGTTCAGGAAATGGACTTTATCTGTTTTTTCATTTTGGTTTTGGAGACAAATAATGAAGAAAATAGTTGTTGCTTTTTTTCGTTTTCTTATTTTTGGTTTTATTTTGAAAAACAAATAAACGAACGACACACGGATTTCTCAGCTCTACATTTCAGTGTAGTTTCAGAATAGTTTCAGTGTAGTTTCAGTGTAGTTTCAGAGTAGTTTCAGTCTAGTATCAGAGTAGTTTCAGTGTAGTTTCAGTGTAGTTTCAGAGCAGTTTCAGTCATTTCACAGTCATTTCAGAGTCATTTCAGAGTAGTTTCAAAGTGGTATCAGAGTAATTTCAGAATAGTTTCTGTGCAGTTTCAGAGTAGTTTCAGAGTAGTTTCAGTCTAGTATCAGAGTAGTTTCAGTGCAGTTTCAGGTTCATTTCAGAGTAGTTTCAGTGCAGTATCAGAGTAGATTCAGTGTCGTTTCAGAGTAGTTTCAGACTAGTTTCAGTGTAGTTTCAGACTAGTTTCAGTGTAGTTTCAGTGCAGTTTCAGAGAAGTTTCAGAGTAGTATCAATGTAGTTTCAGAGTAGTTTCAGTGTAGTTTCAGAATAGTTTCAGAGTAGTTTCAATGTAGATTCAAAGTAATTTCAGTGTAGTTTCAGTTTAGTTTCAGAGTATTTCCCGAGTAGTTTCAGAGTAATTTCAGTGTAGTTAGCGCCCCCTTCAGGCAGATATAAGGCAGCGTCTGACCAGAGCTGAATAATCTCGGATGAACTTTTCTTAGTTCCGGTGTAAACTCGGCGCAGAAGCTCGAGGGGATCTTCTCAAACTTTGCTTCATTTTCGTCTCGTGTTTAATCACCGCAGTAATCTGACTTTTATGAGACCCGGAGAGACGCAGGGTTTTAATACAATTATAAAACAATCTGCGCAGAGTGAGTCCTGACTCAGCTCCCGGCGGCGAGGAGATACTGCGGGATTCATCTGGACGCGAGGTTTAACCCTGATGCCCTCCCGGCCCCGTCTGCACCGCCTCAGGAAACTCTGGGTCCTGTGAGACGCGACGCCAGAGTAAAAGACACGGATTTTCATTATTTTTCACTTTATATTTCATTCAGACAGTCCTGGTTCAGTCCTGATCTAGGCCTAGTTTGGTCCTGGTTCAGTACTGATCTAGGCCTAGTTTGGTCCTGGTTCAGTCCTGATCTAGGCCTAGTTTGGTCCTGGTTCAGTCCTGATCTAGGCCTAGTTTGGTCCTGGTTCAGTCCTGATCTAGGCCTAGTTTGGTCCTGGTTCAGTCCTGATCTAGGCCTAGTTTGGTCCTGGTTCGGTCCTGGTTCGGTCCTGGTTTAGTCCTGGTTCAGTTCTGGTTTAGTTTTGGTTTAATCTTGGTCTAGTCCTGGTTTAGTCCTATTCTAGTTCTGGTTTAGTCCTGGTTCAGTCCTGGTTCAGTCCTAGTCCAGTCCTGATCTAGGCCTAGTTTGGTCCTGGTTTAGTCCTGGTTTAGTCCTGGTTTAGTCCTGGTTTAGTCCTGGTTCAGTTCTGGTTTAGTTTTGGTTTAATCTTGGTCTAGTCCTGGTTTAGTCCTATTCTAGTTCTGGTCTAGTCCTGGTTTAGTTCTGGTTCAGTCCTGGTTCAGTCCTGATTCAGTCCTGGTCTAGTTCTGGTCTAGTCCTTGTTCAGTCCTGGTTTAGTTTTGGTTTAATCTTGGTTTAGTCCTGGTCTAATCCTGGATTAGTCCTAGTTCAGTCCTGGTTCAGTCCTGGTCTAGTTCTGGTTCAGTCTTGGTTTAGTTCTGATTCAGTCCTGGTCTAGTTCTGAGCTAATCCTGGTTTAGTCCTCCTTTAGTCCTGATTTAGTTTTGATTTAATCTTGGCTTTGGCCTGGTCTAGTCTTGGTTCAGTCCTGGTTCAGTCCTGGTCCAGTCCTGGTCCAGTCCTGGTCCAGTCCTGGTCCAGTCCCGGTCCAGTCCCAGGCCAGTCCCGGTCCAGTCCCGGTCCAGTCCTGGTCTGGTTTCACGTACGGTCTCGTAGCAAACGGCTCCGGCGAAGTGTCTCACGATGAATCCTTCGTCGTCTCTCACGTTTCTGTGAATCGCCAACTTGGACTTTCGGGGAATCTGAAATAAAACGAGAAATAAAGACCCAGTTTAGACCTGGTTTAGTTCTAGTTCAGTCCTGATTTAGTCCCAGGTTTAGTCCTGGTTCAGTTCTAGTTTAGTCATCGTTTAGTCCTGGTCTTAGTCCTCAGGCTGAATCTGCAGAGTTCCCTGTGTTTGCTGTGGGCGGTGTGGGTTTAGTCCCAGTCTTAGTCCTGGTTTTGTCCTGGTCTTAGTCCTGGTTTAGTCCTGGTTTTGTCCTGGTCTTAGTCCTGGTTTAGTCCTGGTTTAGTCCTGGTCTTAGTCCCGTTTTAGTCCTGGTTTAGTCCTGGTTTAGTCCTGGTCTTAGTCCCATTTTAGTCCTGGTTTAGTCCCGGTTAGTCCTGTTTTAGTCCCGGTCTTAGTCCTGGTTCAGTTTTGGTTTAGTCCTGGTTCAGTCCTGATCTTAGTCCCGTTTTGGTCCTGGTTTAGTCCTGCTTTAGTCCTGTTTTAGTCCTGCTTTAGTCCTGTTTTAGTCCCGGTCTTAGTCCCGGTTTTAGTCCTGGTTTTAGTCCTCGTTTAGTCCTGATCTTAGTCCTCTTTTAGTCCTGTTTTAGCCCCGGTCTTAGTCCCAGTTTTAGTCCTGGTTTAGTCCTGGTTTAGTCCTGATCTTAGTCCTCTTTTAGTCCTGTTTTAGTCCCGGTCTTAGTCCCGGTTTTAGTCCTGGTTTTGTCCTGGTCTTAGTCCTGGCTTAGTCCCGGTTCAGTCCTGTTTTAGTCCTGCTTTAGTCCTGGTTTAGTCCTGGTCTTAGTCCCGTTTCAGTCCTGGTTTAGTCCCAGTAAGTCCTGTTTTAGTACTGGTCTTAGTCCAGGTTCAGTTTTGGTTTAGTCCTGGTTCAGTCCTAATCTAAGTCCCGTTTTGGTCCTGGTTTAGTCCTGTTTTAGTCTCGGTCTTAGTCCCGGTTTTAGTCCTGTTTTAGTCCTGGTCTTAGTCCTGGTCTTAGTCCCGGTTCAGTCCTCACGCTGAGTCTGAAGTGCTCCTTGTGTTTGCTGTGGACGGCGTGAGATTAGTCCTGGTTTAGTCCTGTTTTTATCCTGTTTTAGTCCTGGTCTTAGTCCTGGTCTTAGTCCTGTTTTAGTCCTGCTTTAGTCTTGGTCTTAGTCCTGGTCTTAGTCCTGGTTTTAGTCCTGGTTCAGTCCCGGTTCAGTCCTCACGCTGAGTCTGAAGTGCTCCTTGTGTTTGCTGTGGACGGCGTGACATTAGTCCTGGTTTAGTCCTGTTTTTATCCTGTTTTAGTCCTGGTCTTAGTCCTGTTTTAGTCCTGCTTTAGTCCTGGTCTTAGTCCTGGTCTTAGTCCTGGTCTTAGTCCTGGTCTTAGTCCTGCTTTAGTCCTGGTGTTAGTCCTGGTCTTAGTCCTGGTCTTAGTCCTGGTCTTAGTCCCGGTTCAGTCCTCACGCTGAGTCTGAAGTGCTCCTTGTGTTTGCTGTGGACGGCGTGAGATTAGTCCTGGTTTAGTCCTGTTTTTATCCTGTTTTAGTCCTGGTCTTAGTCCTGGTCTTAGTCCTGCTTTAGTCCCGGTCTTAGTCCTGGTTTTAGTCCCGGTTCAGTCCCGGTTCAGTCCCGGTTCAGTCCTCACGCTGAGTCTGAAGTGCTCCTTGTGTTTGCTGTGGACGGCGTGAGATTAGTCCTGGTCTTAGTCCTGTTTTAGTCCTGCTTTAGTCCTGGTCTTAGTCCTGGTCTTAGTCCTGGTCTTAGTCCTGGTCTTAGTCCCGGTTCAGTCCCGGTTCAGTCCCAGTTCAGTCCCGGTTCAGTCCCGGTTCAGTCCCGGTTCAGTCCTCACGCTGAGTCTGAAGTGCTCCTTGTGTTTGCTGTGGACGGCGTGGGTGAAGTGCAGGTCCGAGGGTTGAGGGAGTCGGTTTTCCTCGTCCAGAATGTCCAGGATCCCCACGAGTTTGGCCTCCACCAGGTCTGAGGACACAAAAGAGTCAGATGCCCTCCCGTGCTCCTACATCCCTCCTCCTATTCCCATTAGAGAAATACCGAGCAACACTAAAGTTATGGTCCTGGAGACGTCTCATTTATCTCTACGCAAATATCCACATCGTGAAAGTTTCATTTAACTGTAGGATGAGTCTGAAGTTATTTATTCGTGACCTGAGCTGGAGCCAGAGCCGGTGGAGCACTTCCTGTTTGTTTCGTGCTCACTTCCTGTTTGGAGCGAGACACTTCACACTGAGTAAACGGTTCTTTCATTGCCGCAGTCCCGCTCTTCCCTCCTCTGTTCTTTTTCCTCTCTTTTTCTCTGATGTAATTTCTTCTTAAACGAGTTAAGGTCAGGTCAGGGACGACTTTCTCTCCTCTCATCCTTTTCTTCCCCTCCTCCCTTCGTCTCTCCGTTGTGGCCCCTCTCTTTTTCTCACTTCTTTTTCTCCTGTTTATGTTTTTCACTCTTTCTTTACCCTCGTCTTCCCTTCTCAATCTCTTTCCATTTTCTTTTCCTCCGTAATCCCTCTCTCATCTTTCCCTCTTCTCTCATTGGTCTGATAGTTCTGTCTCTTTTTCTCCTCTGATTGGTTGATTTCGTCTCCATCTCTCCTCTGATTGGTCACTCGTGTCTCCATCTCTCCTCTGATTGGTCGCTCGTGTCTCCATCTCTCCACTGATTGGTCGATCCCTTCTCCGTCTCTCTTCTGATTGGTTGGTCCTGTCTCTTTTTCTCCTCTAATTGTTCAGTTCAGTCTCCATCTCTCCTCTGATTAATTAATTCTGTCTTTTTCTCCTCTGATTGGTCATTTGTGTCTCCGTCTCTCTGATTGGTCAATCCCGTCTCCGTCTCTCCTCTGATTGGTCGGTCCTGTCTCTTTCTATGTCAGTCTCCATGTCTCCATCTCTCCTCTGATTAATTATTTCTGTCTTTTTCTCCTCTGATTGGTCGCTCGTGTCTCTATCTCTGCTCTGATTGGTCACTCATGTCTCCGTCTCTCCTCTGATTGGTCGATTTTGTCTCCGTCTCTCCTCTGATTGGTCGATTTTGTCTCCGTCTCTCCTCTGATTGGTCGATTTTGTCTCCGTCTCTCCTCTGATTGGTCGATTTTGTCTCCGTCTCTCCTCTGATTGGTGGAGGCTTCGGTCACGTCTTTATCTCTGGTTCTTTGTGGTGTTTCAGATTCTCCTCACGCTCCGCTCGGACTCGCACAAACACACGTCCATCTCTCTTTTCCCTTTCTCTTCTTTCTTTTCGACAGCTGTAGTTTTCACGTTTTTCTCCTCCCTCTTTTCCTCTTTTCTCCTTCTGCTCAGTCTGACACAAACCCTCTTCATATCCTCTCTTTTCTTTCTCTTTCTCCCTCATTCTATCCCTCTTTGTGTGTCCTCACTTCCCCCCCTCCTCTTCTCTTCTCTTCTCTTCTCTTTCTTTCTTTCTTTCTCTGAGTTAGACCTCGTTCTTTTGTCGTCTGCACCTGTGTGGGTTTGTGACAGATGGTTTCTTTTATTTGGTCTTATTTATCTCTTTTCCTTTCACTCCATCTCCATTTCTCTCTCTCTCTCTCTCTCTCTGACTGCTGTCGTTCTGGCCCTCTCCTCTCTTTTGTCGTTTTTTCTAATAGTTGTAGTTTTCCGATGTTTCTCTCTCCTCCCTCTCTCTTTGCTCTCTCCTTTTATTCCAGAGGACATCTGTAGTTCTCTCTCTCTCCTCCTCCTTTCTCTTTCTTCTCATGGACCGCTCTTTCCTTTCTTCTTTTTCCTTGCATGGACATCTGTATTTCTCTCTTTCCTCTCCTTTTTCCTCTCCTCTTTCCTCTCTCTTCTTGCAGACATCTGTAGTTCTCTCTTTCCTCTCCTCTTTCCTCTCCTCTTCTTGCAGACATCTGTAGTTCTCTCTCTCCTCTTTCCTCTCCTCTTCTTGCAGACATCTGTAGTTCTCTCTTTCCTCTCCTCTTTCCTCTCCTCTTCTTGCAGACATCTGTAGTTCTCTCTCTCCTCTTTCCTCTCCTCTTCTTGCAGACATCTGTAGTTCTCTCTCTCCTCTTTCCTCTCCTCTTCTTGCAGACATCTGTAGTTCTCTCTTTCCTCTCCTCTCTTTTCTTGCAGACATCTGTAGTTCTCTCTTTCCTCTCCTCTTTCCTCTCCTCTTCTTGCAGACATCTGTAGTTCTCTCTTTCCTCTCCTCTTCTTGCAGACATCTGTAGTTTTCCGCTCCGTCGCTTCAGCGTTTCGCACAAACGTCTGTTTTCTTGTTTATTCACAAATCACAGCCTCGTCTCTCAGTTCTCGGGCGGACGATCGGCCACCTGCTCGTCTCCATGGAGATGTCGCCGCTGCAGAAGGTTCCGCAGTCTGACTTTAAATCTGCTCCAAATATTCAGACGTGAACTTTAAAAACAGCCGAGTCTGACGGAGGAGGTCTGTGGAGAGGAGAGTCACAGGGACAGAGGAGGTCTGTGGAGAGGAGAGTCACAGGGACAGAGGAGGTCTGTGGAGAGGAGAGTCACAGGGACAGAGGAGGTCTGTGGAGAGGAGAGTCACAGGGACAGAGGAGGTCTGTGGAGAGGAGAGTCACAGGGACAGAGGAGGTCTGTGGAGAGGCGAATCACTCACAGTGTGTTGGGGGTCAGATGGTCGGAGGGGCAGATGAGCAGATGAGCAGATGGGGCAGATGAGCAGATGGGGCAAAGGGGGCAGTCTGTCTCAGGGCAGCTGTGGCTACAATAGTTCTGTTGTAGAAGTTTTCAGCTTGTCCAAAGTGACAGAGTCTGACTCTAAAGTGACAGAGTCTGACTCTAAAGTGACAGAGTCTGACTCTAAAGTGACAGAGTCTGACTCTAAAGTGACAGAGTCTGACTCTAAAGTGACAGAGTCTGACTCTAAAGTGACAGAGTCTGACTCTAAAGCAGGGGTGTCAAACTCATTTTGGTCCGGGGGCCGTATGCAGCCTACTTTGATCCCAAAAGGGCCGGATCAGAAAACTCAGTTCTCTCTTCAAGTTATCGTATTTTTCTCCGTGTCTCGTAGTGGTGTTTAAGATTATATTCTTCGAGCAACGCCACTTGTTCCAAACACACTGAGCACAGATTTCCCATTCACCTCTGTCAACAAATAAGAATTAGACTATTTTTCTTGGGAAATCCTGAACTCAGCATCTGCTTTTCTCATTTTTTGACATTTTGCTGATGAGGGTCACGGTCGACAGTCAGAACGATCGTCCTTTAAGAGCGTTTGGAAAGAGGAAAGTCTTCATTTGTGCTGCTCTGGTGGGAGTCGCAACGTACAGAAACGCCGGAGACGCTGCTATGCTAAACGGTGCAGAAAATTAACAGAAAAATCAGAAAATTTTAAGTATTTTAATAGAAAAATCAGCCGAGGGCCAGATTAAAGGTCTTGGAGGGCCGGATCTGGCCCCCGGGCCGCATGTTTGACACATGTGCTCTAAAGTGACAGAGTCTGACTCTAAAGTGACAGAGTCTGACTCTAAAGTGACTGAGTCTGACTCTAAAGTGACTCTAAAGTGACTGAGTCTGACTCTAAAGTGACTCTAAAGTGACTCTAAAGTGACAGAGTCTGAGTTCAGCCCCTGGACTCAGCAGGTTTATGAAGTGAGTGTGGGGAGAATATGAAGGTCGGGAGACTCCAGTTAGACAGAAACATGCCACAGTTTAGATCCTGGTGTAAATAAACCTTCGTGAGTCAATGTTAAACTGCGACGTAAGTGGAGGATAAATGACTTTAATTCTCTTACAAGTGCCTCAGCTCCGCAGAGTGTGGAGTGAAAGAACAATGAACTGTAAAACACTTCCATTTAATCACTGTTTTAAACACGAGCTGTTTAAATGCACTGATTAATTAACTAATTAATAATGTGCAACATGAAATTACATGATCATTATTCTAGTACATGTTTCATGTATAATCCATGTATAATACATGTATTATACATGTATTATACATGTATAATACATATATCACATATGTATCAGAGCTCCTCACCGATACAGTCCTGGTTGTCCACATAATGCACCTCGTTCACCCCGAGTCCTTCCCTCTGATACAACTCCTGCTCCTGTAACACAACAACACAACACACACGTTTAACACACAACACACACGTTTAACACACAACACACACGTTTAACACACAACACACACATTTAACACACAACACACACGTTTAACACACAACACACACGTTTAACACACAACACACACGTTTAACACACAACACACACGTTTAACACACACAACACACACGTTTAACACACAACACACATGTTTAACACACAACACACACGTTTAACACACAACACACACGTTTAACACACACAACACACACGTTTAACACACAACACACACGTTTAACACACAACACACACGTTTAACACACAACACACACGTTTAACACACAACACACACGTTTAACACACAACACACACGTTTAAAACACACAACACACACACGTTTAACACACAACACACACGTTTAACACACAACACACACGTTTAACACACAACACACACGTTTAACACACACAACACACACGTTTAACACACAACACACATGTTTAACACACAACACACACGTTTAACACACAACACACACGTTTAACACACACAACACACACGTTTAACACACAACACACACGTTTAACACACACAACACACACGTTTAACACACAACACACATGTTTAACACACAACACACATGTTTAACACACAACACACATGTTTAACACACAACACACACGTTTAACACACACAACACACACGTTTAACACACAACACACACGTTTAACACACAACACACACGTTTAACACACACAACACACACGTTTAACACACAACACACACGTTTAACACACAACACACGTTTAACACACAACACACATGTTTAACACACAACACACACGTTTAACACACAACACACACGTTTAACACACAACACACACGTTTAACACACACAACACACACGTTTAACACACAACACACACGTTTAACACACAACACACACGTTTAACACACAACACACATGTTTAACACACAACACACACGTTTAACACACAACACACACGTTTAACACACACAACACACACGTTTAACACAACACACACGTTTAACACACACAACACACACGTTTAACACACAACACACACGTTTAACACACACAACACACACGTTTAACACACACAACACACATGTTTAACACACAACACACACGTTTAACACACAACACACACGTTTAACACACACAACACACACGTTTAACACACAACACACACGTTTAACACACACAACACACACGTTTAACACACACAACACACACGTTTAACACACAACACACACGTTTAACACACACAACACACACGTTTAACACACAACACACATGTTTAACACACAACACACATGTTTAACACACAACACACACGTTTAACACACAACACACATGTTTAACACACAACACACACGTTTAACACACAACACACACGTTTAACACACACAACACACACGTTTAACACACAACACACACGTTTAACACACACAACACACACGTTTAACACACAACACACACGTTTAACACACACAACACACACGTTTAACACACACAACACACACGTTTAACACACAACACACACGTTTAACACACAACACACACGTTTAACACACACAACACACACGTTTAACACACACCACACACGTTTAACACACACAACACACACGTTTAACACACAACACACATGTTTAACACACACAACACACACGTTTAACACACAACACACATGTTTAACACTCAACACACACGTTTAACACACAACACACACGTTTAACACACAACACACACGTTTAACACACAACACACACGTTTAACACACAACACAACTTAGCAAAGACTCTGGGGCCCCACTTCAGTCCTGGTTCAGTCCTGGTTCAGTCCCGGCTCAGTCCCGGCTCAGTCCCGGTTTCAGTCCCGGTTCAGTCCCGGTTTCAGTCCCGGTTTCAGTCCCGTTTCAGTCCCGGTTTCAGTCCCGTTTCAGTCCCGTTTCAGTCCCGGTTTCAGTCCCGGTTCAGTCCCGGTTCAGTCCCGGCTCAGTCCCGGTTTCAGTCCCGGTTTCAGTCCCGGTTTCAGTCCCGGTTTCAGTCCCGGTTCAGTCCCGGTTTAGACCCGGTTCAGTCCCGGCTCAGTCCCGGTTCAGTCCCGGCTCAGTCCCGGTTCAGTCCCTGTTCAGTCCCGGTTCAAACCCTGTTTCAGTCCCGGTTCAGTCCCGGTTCAGTCCCGGTTCAAACCCGGTTCAGACCCGGTTCAGTCCTGGTTCAGTCCTGGTTCAGTCCTGGTTCAGTCCCGGTTTAGTCCCGGTTCAGTCCCGGTTCAGTCCCGGTTCAGTCCCGGTTCAGTCCCGGTTTAGACCCGGTTCAGTCCCGGCTCAGTCCCGGTTCAGTCCCGGTTCAGTCCCGGTTCAGTCCCGGCTCAGTCCCGGTTCAGTCCCGGTTTCAGTCCCGGTTCAGTCCCGGCTCCTGTTATCACCGCTGGTTTTATCTGTTTTCCGCGGCTCTGGTCTCACCTCCTTCAGGATCCTCTCGTTGAAGAACTGCTGGAGTTTCTCGTTGCAGTAGTTGATGCAGAACTGCTCAAAACTGTTGTGCTCAAAGTATTCTGGGAAAAAACACACAAGACGGACGCCAAAACAGGTCAGTGTCTGTGCCCGAGCGTCTCCCCCTCACTCCGCACACCCGCACTCTTCAGACGGCTCTGCTGAGACTTTGGGGGGGTATTTCTGTGCATGTCTGTGGCAGAATGTTCAGCAGTTACCATGGTGACGCAACACACACGCGCACACGGTAACGACCAAAAGGGTTTAAGATTGTCCGAAAACTAAAGAATTTAAGGCCGCCACTCTACGGGATTTTTCAGTCGAACGATTTACGATTTACGATTTACGATTTACGAACGACAAAAAGCGCAAACACCAGAGACACGAACACACGGGAGGAACTGTCCAGACTTTTGACTTTAAAGAACGAATAAAACTGGATTCACAGAGCGAGTTTGTGGACTGGGCTCATTATTTATGGAGGATAAATTAGTTAGTTCGGTTTATTTTCTTCGCTCAGTTAACATAATCATTAATCATCATTGCAACGATTAAACACGGAACTTCTGCATGACACAAAGTTATTCTACACACAGACGTTTAAGCTGAAGTTTGACACTCATTTTGCCAAAACCTATAGAATAGAATAGAAACGTACAGAATAAGATACAAGATTTGCAGAAAAAACTACGAAAAACAAACAAATCTCATCTTTTATGATTAAATTCTCTGGATAATGTAGATGAGACGCTGCACTTTAAATTTACCGCTTTACGGCAGCTGAGGAGTAAAGTCTGAACAGTATCAGCGCTGATGAAAACAGCTCGTCTGATGCTGCAGAGTTTGGTTTGATCAGAACTTGTGCCTCATCTTCAGATATAAAGCTGCGACTCTGTTTCTGAACGGTTTAAGGGTTAGGATCAGTCACAGGAATAACGTAAACCCCGGGAAAACGCTGAGACGGTTTAACGGGATCAAAATTTGGACGCCGCCCAAACCTCGTTAGCACCAGAGCCCCAGGAAATGTGGACGACGTCAGCTGCAGAGCATCAGCAGAGCCTCGTTCACACTCAGGTCGCTCCAGTCGTGTCTCTGGGGAGAGAGTCTCTTACGCTCAGGTCGGTGTCGAGGTGAAGCTTACATAACCAAACCGGATGACTCAGCTTTTGTCAGAGATGTGGAAATTATCACTTTTTATGAACGTCTCGAGCTAAAGCGGCTAACGCTAACGGCACCTTTACGCCGTCACGGTTTATTTAAAGGTTCAGTATGACGCAGAACTGACTCCTGTGAGCGTTAAGTCCTGTTCTAACCTCGTCAAAAACAGAGCTGGAGTTGTGTTTTGTTTCATTCACACGTTTGAGTAACTCTTTATTATTCGCCTGTCTGCATCTGCAAAGCTCCAAACGCTCTGTTCCACCTCGTGATGTCACGAAGTGGTCGTTTTCAAGTGAACAGCTCCTTTTTACGCTTAGTTCAGCAGCAAAAACATGGAAATTCCAGGGTCTGAAATGATCCAAATGTGAAGGTGCACGGAACATTTCTCAGATCTGGCGAAGATTTTAAAACTTCAATCACGTTCTTCATCTTGTTTTCAGGTTTACTGTCGACTTACTGGTTCTAAATTGGATTAATTCTCGTCTCGAGGTCGTTTATTTTAAGAGAACTCGTCCAGTAAAATGATCTCGCTGCAGGAACAGATCATTTCACTACTTTTAAGTCATTTTCTGGTAGATTTAAGTGTTTATATCTTACATTTGGTCAAGCTTTTTGCAATGTAGTGACGGTGTGTGAGGTTTAAAAACACACTGGGGCACTTCCTGTGTTTCCACATGACATCACAAGGTGGAACGGAGTGTTGAGAGAAGAACTAAAAGCCTAAATGTGCAGGGTTTGCGCGTTAGACATGTGGGAACGAAACAAAAGACAACTCCAGGTCTGTTTGTGACGAGGAAACGACGTTAGAACAGAAATCAGAAAAGAGCGAGACGTGAAAAGTGTTTTATTCAGACTCGGGATCAACGTCCAGCTTCGTCTAAACTCAGAGCTTCAGCCGATTCTTTCTGGTCAGAGGTTTTTACTGCCGAGATCTAAAATGAATCGTTTTAAAAGAAGCTTCATTCCAGCTGCTGTTGTACTGATGAATAAATTATAATCTATTTACCGATCCATTTTAGCGCCGTGTATTTGGAAAAATCCTGTTTTTAGAGCTTTAATATTTATTGTGTTTTTGTTTAGTGAAGCGAGATGAAATAATTCATTATTTATGGAACAAAACCGTTCTGCGCTGGAGCTCTGCAACACTTTAAAGGCTTTTCACAGAAGCCGGAAGTGTGTAAATGTGTACATGTGTGTAAATGTGTACATGTGTGTAAATGTGTGTGTAAATGTGTAAATGTGTAAATGTGTGTAAATGTGTACATGTGTGTAAATGTGTGTGTAAATGTGTGTAAATGTGTGTGTAAAAGTGTGTAAATGTGTGTAAATGTGTGTGTAAAAGTGTGTAAATGTGTGTAAATATGTAAATGTGTGTAAATGTGTGTAAAAGTGTAAAAGTGTGTGTAAAAGTGTGTGTAAAAGTGTAAATGTGTGTAAATATGTAAAAGTGTGTGTAAAAGTGTGTGTAAATGTGTGTAAATATGTAAATGTGTGTAAATGTGTGTAAAAGTGTAAAAGTGTGTGTAAATGTGTAAAAGTGTGTGTAAATGTGTGTAAATATGTGTAAAAGTGTAAAAGTGTGTGTAAAAGTGTAAATGTGTGTAAATATGTAAAAGTGTGTGTAAAAGTGTGTGTAAATGTGTGTAAATATGTAAATGTGTGTAAATGTGTGTAAATGTGTGTAAAAGTGTAAAAGTGTGTGTAAATGTGTAAAAGTGTGTGTAAATGTGTGTAAATATGTGTAAAAGTGTAAAAGTGTGTGTAAAAGTGTAAAAGTGTGTAAATATGTAAAAGTGTGTGTAAAAGTGTGTGTAAATATGTAAAAGTGTGTGTAAATATGTAAAAGTGTGTGTAAAAGTCACCAAATCATCACCAAACCTTCAACCAACAAGGTCCACAAAGGAGAAACATTCTTCGTGAAGAATTTATCCACAACGATCGAGGGAAGAAAGACGAAAACTTGGAGGAAGCATCGGCGAAACGACTGAGCGACACGAACGTTCTGGTCCTGGAGATTCTCACGTTCCACCTGCACAAATCCGTCTCTCTGCGCCAATATTCACATCATGAAAGTTTAATTGTAGAATCGGTCTGAGAGAACAAGACACTTCTGGTTTATTCATGACCATAAAGTTAGTTTTGCTCATCCATTTTCTTCCTCTCGGCAACGGGTGGAGTTCAATTTGGCAACCGGACAAGAGTTTTTGGTGGAAGACGTTTCTCCGCTCGTCCAAGCTGCTTCTTCAGTTCTGCTCAGACGCTGGAGGACACGGACTTATATCTGCCTGAAGAGGAGGAGTTAGAAACAAAGAAATTACTCTGAAACTAACTTGTTTACAGTTTCGGTTGTAGCTCGGCCTGTTGAAACAGACTTGGGGGGGGAGAGTTTTCACCCCTCTGGACCCGACCTGGCCACAGCTGAGCTCCGGGAAGTCGCCTCATCAAACTCACTGCACAAAAACTGTGTCAGTCGTTTGTGCTGCAAAAAGTTTCGTTTGTGTGATTCTGGTTCTTCAGATATTCACAGTTTTATTTTGGTCGATGACGTCGTCCAGAACCTCAGAATGTGAAACAGCCTCAAAACAGGAAGAAAATGATGTCAAACGTTTGTATTTGGTTTGTGCTGTTTTGTGCTGTGACAGTTTCATTTGTGTGAGTTTATTTCTAAAATTATTCTTTATTATTTCTGTGGTAATTACAGGACGTCATTTCTGCTCATCTGACGGAGACAAACTCCACAAAACTAGTGAAGAGAAACGACCTGAGGCTGTGGAAAAGTCTGTGTTATTATAAAATATGAATGAAAAGCAAAAGACTAAAGACTGAAACAGACTTTTCCACAGCCTCAGACTGAAGATAAACAATCGAACGAACATTCTGAGGTTCTGGACGACGTCATCGGCCCAAAATAAAACTGTGAATATCTGAAGAACCAGAATCACACAAATGAAACTTTTTGCAGCACAAACGACTGACAGCGTTTTTGTAGGTTTGAGTTTGATGGGGTCAAACTTCAGGGAGGTTCACACCTGTTGTTTTCTTAATTAGTTTTAATTTCGGTTTTAATTAGTTTTAATTTCGGTTTTGCCCTCCCCCTCCCTCGCGGCTTGGAGGAGCAGCGGCTCTACCCCGAGCTCCTCCCCCTCTCTCTAAGGCAGCGCCCGGTCACTCTGGAGGAAACTAATTTCTTCGCTTCTATCAGGATCTGGTGCTTTCGGTCGTTCCCCAGAGTCAGGACCACAGGTGAAGGAGGAACGAGACTGAGGTGAATCCAGAGCTTTGCCTTTGGGCTCAGCTCCTCTTCACCACAAGGACACAGCGACGGGACGAGGATGGAGCGACACATCGTTCACTGACGCTCGTCGTCGTTTCCTTTAAGTTTTCGTCTTTCTTCCCTCGATCGTTGTGGATAAATTCTTCCTGAAGAGTGTTTCTCCTTTGTGGACCTTGTTGGTTGAAGATTTGGTGATGGGACAGATTTATGAAGGTGCTGGAGAATACGACACATTTACACACACGTTTACGCACACGTTTACGCACACGTTTACGCACACGTTTACGCACACGTTTACACACACGTTTACACACACGTTTACGCACACGTTTACACACACGTTTACACACACGTTTACACACACGTTTACGCACACATTTACACACACGTTTACGCACACGTTTACGCACACGTTTACGCACACGTTTACGCACACGTTTACACACGTGTACGCACACGTTTACGCAAACGTTTACCCACACGCTACACACACGCTTACGCACACGCTTACGCACACGCTTACGCACACGCCACGCACACGCTTACGCACACGCCATTTACGCACACGCTACGCACACGTTTACACACACGCTACACACACGCTTACGCACGATTACGCACACACGTTTACACACACGTTTACACACACGTTTACGCACACGTTTACGCACACGTTTACGCACACGTTTACGCACACGTTTACGCACACGTTTACGCACACGTTTACGCACACGTTTACGCACACGTTTACACACACGTTTACACACACGTTTACACACACGTTTACGCACACGTTTACGCACACGTTTACACACACATTTACCACAGAAAAACATTAACCAGAAGTTCCCCAAACCTACAGAAAAAGGTCGATTTGTAATTATGTTTTTCTATGTTTTTATTAGTGCAGTAATGCCTCTCAAATCTGCAAAACAAATTTACCTGCAGGTACGAATAAATGCGACCCAACTGGGACCGTCCCATTTTATTAATTTTTTTGGTGGTTGGTAATAATAAAATAGTGAAACGAGTGCGTAATTAAGCGAAACTGTTCTGCCCTCGGCTCATTTACGACTAACGCGAGTCAGCGTCATCACATTTTCTTCGTGTTTTGGTCGTTTTTAAGCCGCTTTTCTGTATTTTACCTCAACAAATGACAAATTTATGCCTCTTTTTACTGTCGGCAGGGATCAGACTGGTCAAAAATAGAAACACCTTGGACTTTCCTTGTGTAAAACTGGAACAAATCAATAGTTTGGGATAAATCTGCAGGGACCCGACGGGACCCCGAAACAGTGAGTCATGTCCCCGGTCTGAGGCGCCGCCACATTCACGTCGCGTTCTCGGGGACAGAGCCGAGGGAGATGGGGGCGATCGGCTCTGTTGCCGCGGAAACTGGCCAAAAAAAAAGTGATAAATGTGACTGTTTTATGTTTTTATTTATTTTAAAGGTTGTAAGTCGAGAAAGGGTTTAGATTAGACTGTTGTTCTGATTCTGTTTCCTCGTCACAAACACAGACCTGGAGTTGCGTTTCGTTTGCTTGTTTCATTCGCACATGTTTAACACACAAACCTGCAGATTTAGAAACAGAAAATGCTCCGTTCCACCTTGTGATGTCATGTGGTGATACAGAAAGTGTGTTTAAGCCTCACTCACCTTCACCACCTTCAACAAAACTTGGCCAAAATGCAAAACTGAGATACTGAAGATGAGATTCGACTCAAACAGAGACGATCTTCTAAAACTCAGACCGTTTTTAAAATCGTTTCTTGTCTTTTTCGTCCGCATTTTTCTCGCGTTTCTCGTCCTTCTCCCCGTTTTTCCCGCAGATATCGAGCTGCTGGCCGCCTGCCGGGAGGAGTTCCACCGGAGGCTCAAAGTTTATCACGCCTGGAAATCCAAGAACGAGAAACGAAACACAGACGCAGAGCAGCGAGCGCCCAAGTCCGTCACTGACTACGGTAAAAACACCACCACCACAAACGTTACGCCAAACTGTTGATCATTATTACTTAAACTAGTGTCGAAACTAGATCCTCGCAGCTTCATAAATCTGCTCCATCACCAGATCTTCAACCAACACGGTCCACAAAGGAGAAACAGTCCACGAAAAACTAACAAACTTGGTCAAAACTCAAGATCTAAACACTCAAATCTATCAGAAAACGACTTAAAAGTAGTGAAATGATCTGTGCCTGCAGCGAGATCATTTTATTTAACGAGTTCTCTTAAAATAAACGACCTCCAGACGAGAATGAAGCGTCTCTGAGTTTTCAGGGGCTGTGAATAAGTTTATAGACACTCAGTTTGAGATAAACAGACTTAAATCAGGTTTAGCATCAGCGTTCATGGTCGCAAAATAAGTTCTAAGATGCCAAATTCTCGATAAAATGCTTTAAATTCTGCTAAATTCTATATAAACAGACTTAATGACAGGTTAATGCTGAGTATAAATGGTCTGATAATGAATTCAAAGATGATAAATTATAGATATAAGTCCTTAAATCAGTCTGATCATCATTAGTTCATTCGTACTAGTCTAAAAACAGGTGAAGTGTTGCCGGGAAAAGTCTGGTAAACGAATCGTAGCTTCTTCTTTTAAACATTTGTCGCCTAAATTTAAGATTTTCTGACCAGTTGAGTCACGGGAGAAATATACGGGAGCATTTTTAAGATTCTACAACCAGTTCAGAACGAGTGAGTAGAAAATAAATCTGAAAATAAGATGAAGAACCTGGTATAAGTTTTACAATCTTCAGCCAGATCAGAGAAATTTGCAGTGACTAAAGGTAAAAGGAGCTGTTCACTTGAAAACTACCACTTCATGACATCACAAGGTGGAGCAGAGCACTTTGAGGTTTGGAGACGTAGACGGACAAATAATAAAGAAAATCAAGCACGTGTGAATGAAACAAAACACAACCCCAGGAACATTAGAACACGACTTAAAGCTCAATTCAGAATCATCATTTCCACGTAAACTCAGAGGATATTTTAATTCTGAACTATTTAAGTCAGAACACTTCATCCTTAATTATAAAACTTCATGTAAACGCGGAAACTCTTGGAGATTTCTGCCAGCGATGGCGCGACTGAAGCAGACGAAGGGTCGAAAGAGGCGTCAGTTGATAAATTACTTGTGGACAGGAAACTTCAGCAGTGGTTCTGAACGTGCAGCGGCTGAAAACGAGCAGGATTTCTCGAGTAAAGAGGAGGAGGTGTTTCTACGGACGAGCTTTCCTTAAAAATCCTCTGTACAAACTTTTAGGGTTGGGCGGTAATCCGATATCCCGCGGTATCAGAAAGTATCATCAGTATCAGTTTCATCACCGTCATTATAAAAATCTGCATAAGGACCTAAACCCACAGCAGGACTTCCTCCCTCCGCTCTCTCTCCTCCTCAAACGTGGTTCCGCTCGGAGATTTCCATCCACACGCAGCGAGGAGGAAGAAAAAAACCCGACTGACGCTTCGTGTGCGACGCTGAGCCCAAAAGTTTGTGACGGAGACGTTTTATTGAAGCCGAGAGTCGAGAGGGGACGAGGCTGAAGAGGAGAAAGTTCCCGAGGGCGAAGTCAGACTTTCACAGAGGAGACGGTAAAGAACAATTTAAGGTTCTGCGTCAAAACGTGTTTGGTGGAAAACTTTTACTTTGTTTTCTGTTGGGATCTGTTTAAGCTAAAGAATGTATTTCATGGGTTTAGATACTGTGAACTAACGACTGCTGAAGTGTTTCTGTGTTCCTGCCTCATGTGATGGTGTAAATGTGCTGTTCCTGGGGGATCTCAGGACAGGTCACTGCTCCGTCTTTATCCACTGTTTCGCTTTGCTTATTCTCATCATTTATAACAGTGATTTCCTTGGGGGTGAATCTGCTCGATGCCTCAGCTGAACCAGACACGTCGTCTCTGTCTGGAGGTGGTTCAGATTCTGTAGTATGTTTCGCCTCATGTTGATTTTGTGATGTTTGTAACTGTATAAGAGCCTGTTTTTGTTTTGCCACGGAGCAGATCAGGGAGAGACGGACTCTGCGTGAGGGACAGAAGGTTTCGTTTTCATTTTCTCTGTAATTGTGGCACAGTTGCTTTAATAAATCCAGACTCTTTGATTGAAGACAACTTCTCTCCCGTTTTTATTCTTCTCAGATTTAAAAATCCACAACAGAGACGGTAAAGCCCAGTTTATGGTTCTGATCCAAACGTGTTTGTGTGGACGTGCGGCTCCTGCAGCGTCCGACCTGCACCTCCCGAACTTTCTAACGACGCCTCAAAACGCCGCAGACATAAGGGCTGTGATTGGTCCTCTGCACCGCTCTACATTTCCTCCTCATTCTAGACTTTGAGTAATAATGTGTTTAATGCAACTTTGGCTCATTTGATTACGTTTTACACAAACCAAACTTCAAACCTCACGGCTCATTTGCATACAGCTCATTTGCATACAGCTCATTTGCATACAGTATAAGCACTGATAAAAACAGCTTGTGCTCTGATGCTGATGCGATCGAACGCGCTGCAAAGTTTGGTTTGCTCAGAACTTGTGCCTCCCCCTGTGTGTGTCAGATGCCCTCCCCGTGTCTCCATGACGTCTTATTCTGTGGAAAAGCTGCGAAAACTGGAGTTTTTTGCTTATTTTTTAACACAAAAACAAAGAAAAATACCTACAAAAATATAAAACAATAAAACTGCCCCAAACGCACAGATTTAATTAAATGAAACAAAAGTGATGTGGTCGTGCAGCAGAATCAGAATCACACTGAGAGGCTCAATTATATTTATATTTTGGACCATTTATAATTATAATTAAATTTCCTTTTCTCTTTTTTCTTAATAAACACTTTTAGTCACTTTACTAAACCTGGTTTAGACCTGAGTTTAGACCTGAGTTTAGACCTGGTTTAGACCTGGTTTAGACCTGAGTTTAGACCTGAGTTTAGACCTGGTTTAGACCTGGTTTAGACCTGGTTTAGACCTGAGTTTAGACCTGGTTTAGACCTGGTTTAGACCTGGTTTAGACCTGGTTTAGACCTGGTTTAGACCTGGTTTAGACCTGAGTTTAGACCTGAGTTTAGACCTGGTTTAGACCTGGTTTAGACCTGAGTTTAGACCTGGTTTAGACCTGGTTTAGACCTGGTTTAGACCTGGTTTAGACCTGGTTTAGACCTGGTTTAGACCTGAGTTTAGACCTGAGTTTAGACCCGAGTTTAGACCTGGTTTAGACCTGGTTTAGACCTGGTTTCAGAACCTGTGCCTCATCTTCAGATATAAAGCTGCTCTTCTGTTCCTGAAGGGTTTCGGTGTGAGGCACAGACTCATTCTGAATTCGTCACAGTAAAACCGTAAACCCGGGAAAAGCTGAGACGGGATCAACATTTGGATATCGCCCAAACGCTACAACCTGTGAGTCGAGGCCTTTTAAAAGGAAAAAGCCGCATCTTCGCAGTTTTGTTCACCTCATAATATGTTGAAACTCTGGTAGAGATTTGGACCTCATTACCCCCTGATATTTTAACGGCTTTTGTTTGGCTCCTCGCTGCTCCCGTCGGAGGCTGTGGATCTCACATTTATTAGCTTCTGCGTGGCATTTTCGTTTGGTAAAAGAAGCTCACCGGAGGAGAAAGGTTGGGGACCCCTGAACGAGCTTTAATCTGTTCTCATTATTCTTCTCTCGGAAACCGTTAAAGATGTTTGCGCCGCGGCCTCCGTTCACTTAAGTTCACATTTATTTTTAGCGAGACGCGGTAAACAAACTGAAGTGTTTTCATTAAAGCGCCGGTTTCACACTAAAGTGGCTCCTGCGAGCGTTAAATGTTCTGATGTTCACAGACAGACCCGGAGTTTGGTTTGTTTCATTCACACGTTTGAGTAACTCTTTATTATTCGTCTGCCTACATCTCCAAACCTCATGACGCCCCGTTCCACCTTGTGATGTCATGAACCAGGAGCAGCTCCTTTTACTTTCAGGCCTTGTCCACACAGAGCCGGGAATCTGATTCAACAAAGTTACTTTTATACGATTTAATACCTTAAAACCTTTTGGAAAACTCCGGCCAAAGTGAAGATTTTGGGGAAACTCCGGTTTTGCGTTTGGTCTGGACATGAATAACCAGTGATTTGTGTTTTTAAACGTCACTATTTGCGACATAAGAGCATAAACGTCACAGATGCTCCTTGTTTCTGTCAGACAGTGGAGCCTCTGAGGAGCCCGTTACTTCTGACCCTCTTACAGGAGCTTTTTAGCTTTTTTTTACAAACTCAACTCCTGCTTCTTGTGGAGGAGCAAAGGAGAAGAAGCACGTTGGGTTCGGCTATTTTACACCAAATATCCTTCCTCCTCCTCCTCCTCGTCAAGGTTTTGGGTCCGACCTGGACGCGCTGCAGCTGGTGCAGAACTTTCGTCTGAGTGAAAACTTCCGCATGTCCACCTGGGGCGAACCACTGCCACATTTTCTGGGATGGCACCACTCTGAATCCTACTGGTCACAGATTTGGAGTCATATAAATCATGTCTTTGGGACTAAACTGATGTTTACTTTTGAATGTTTAGACTTAGAGTCAAAGTCCAAAACTGGAGAAATAATGACAAAAAATGATGAGCAATCCTACTTGTGGCAAGCAAAAAATCCGGACCCTCCATCAACAGAAGAGCGGATGGAGATAGTTTATGAAATCTAAAAGCTTCTTTCACCCTTCAGACCCAAAAAGACTTTTTATGAGTCCGTGAAACGTATTAGATCAGATTTAACTGAAAACACCGTTAACACATCTCGACTGATATTTCAATGAACGTCTGTAACGGCTCTTCTCCTCTTTGTTTCTATGTTTTTTTGTTGTTTGTTTCTGTTTTTTTTCCTCTTGTTTTATTTTGTATAATTGAAGAAAAAAAAAAAGAAAAAATAAAACTTCTGCATGGAATTATATTTAAAACGGTTAAGTGTGGCAGATATGAGTTTATAGAAATACCCGTGTGTGTGGACACGGCCTGAGTTCAGTAAAAATCGGCCGTTCCGGGGTCTGAAATGCTCCAAACGTGAAGGCAGCAGAGCAGTGAAAAAGACCGGACTTCCCCAAATCTAAACTGTTGTCTCGAAAATGACACTCAGAAAAACAGAAAACTGAGAGGTTACGGTCTGATAAACGTTAAAAACTATCAGCAGAGGTTGAGACGGCTTTGTAGAGTTTCATAAAAGGCGTGTGTATGTACGGCGTTGGCTGATCGGGCGAGCGGTTACCATGGAGACGCAACACGCTCACGTTAGCAAACAGTGTCCAAACAGGTTCATAAAAAATACCCCATAAAAAAACTACAAAGGTGATTTAAAGAGCACATTTCAGGAGCCTGTGATCAGTCTGAGCGTTTATTATTTAATAAAAAAAAAAAAAAAACCAGATTTCGACCTCCATTTCCAATGTTTAATGTAAAGTTTATTTTGAAAAACACCAGTCAAAAAACAGTCTTGGTTTTCAGTGTTGATATTTTCTTCTCTCTGGTTTATATGAAGTTCTGCTGCTCAGCGCCGCCTGTGAATTCAGTGAGTCAGAATTCAACCCTGGATCTATAATAAAAGTATTTTAATTCCAGTTCTGTGGAGTCGACTGAACAAAGGAGAGTTTCTCGCTGTTTTCTGTTTCTCGTCCTGGAGTTCAACATTTATTTTCTAAGACGCCAAAGTAAACGCGTCGCTGTAAAAGAAGAAACATGTTTGTCCACAAAACTGCAACGATTTTCCAGGTGAATCCTTCAGCAGCAGAACTTCAGACAAACCAGAGAGAAGAAAATATCAACATTGAAACTGTTTTTGTTATTTTCTTTGAGATAAACTTTACATTAAATATTGTAAATAAAGGTAGAAATCAGATTTTTGTTTGACACTAAAACAGAAAAATGAAATAAACTGTTTTCCAATTTACTGTTTTTTGTTCTTAATTGAAATTCAGACAAACCAGTGGGACACAGACGTTTCATGGTGTTTAGGAGTTCGATTTTCAACCAAAACCAACCAAAATGCTAATGCTAATACTAATGCTAATAAAAATAAAAATTTAAAATATATAAATAAATAAAAAATAATAAAAAATAAATAAATATAAAAAATAAAATAAATAAAAATGTATAAATAAATAATAAAAATAAATAAAAATAAATAAATACATGTAAAAAAAATAAAAATAAATAAACAGCACTAATGCTAATTGTGACTGTTTAACCACACAGATAAATTCACCTGTTGGAGTTCAGATAAATCAGTTCTTTATGGTCAGATTGTGTTAGAATAAACCTCAGATTAAAGCTGCACTGTGGTTTCAGTGTGGTGTTGTTTCAGTGTGGTGTTGTTTCAGTGTGGTGTTGTTTCAGTGTTGTTTCGGTGTGGTGTTGTTTCGGTGTGGTGTTGTTTCGGTGTGGTGTTGTTTCGGTGTGGTGTTGTTTCAGTGTTATTTCGGTGTGGTGTTGTTTCGGTGTGGTGTTGTTTCGGTGTGGTGTTGTTTCGGGGTGGTGGTGTTTCGGGGTGGTGGTGTTTCGGTGTGGTGTTGTTTCGGTGTGGTGTTGTTTCGGTGTTGTTTCAGTGTGGTGTTTTTTCGGTGTGGTGTTGTTTCGGTGTGGTGTTGTTTCGGTGTGGTGTTGTTTCGGTGTGGTGTTGTTTCGGTGTTTCGGTGGTGTTTCGGTGTAGTGTTGTTTCGGTGTTTCAGTGTTGTTTCGGTGTGGTGTTGTTTCAGTGTGGTGTTGTTTCGGTGTGTCGGTGTAGTGTTGTTTCAGTGTAGTGTTGTTTCGGTGTTTCGGTGGTGTGTCGGTGTGTCGGTGTAGTGTTGTTTCAGTGTAGTGTTGTTTCGGTTTTTCGGTGGTGTGTCGGTGTAGTGTTGTTTCAGTGTAGTGTTGTTTCGGTGTTTCGGTGTGGTGTTGTTTCGGTGTGGTGTTGTTTCGGTGTGGTGTTGTTTCGGTGTTGTTTCGGTGTGGTGTTGTTTCGGTGTGGTGTTGTTTCGGTGTGGTGTTGTTTCGGTGTGGTGTTGTTTCGGTGTGGTGTTGTTTCGGTGTGGTGTTGTTTCGGTGTGGTGTTGTTTCGGTGTGGTGTTGTTTCGGTGTTGTTTCGGTGTGGTGTTGTTTCGGGGTGGTGGTGTTTCGGTGTGGTGTTGTTTCTGTGTTGTTTCTGTTTGGTGTTGTTTCGGTGTGGTGGGGTTTCGGTGTGGTGTTGTTTCGTGTGGTGTTGTTTCGTGTGGTGTTGTTTCGTGTGGTGTTGTTTCGTGTGGTGTTGTTTCGTGTGGTGTTGTTTCGTGGTGTTGTTTCGTGGTGTTGTTTCGTGTGGTGTTGTTTCTGTGTGGTGTTGTTTCGGTGTGGTGTTGTTTCGGTGTGGTGTTGTTTCAGTGTGGTGTTGTTTCGGTGTGGTGTTGTTTCGGTGTGGTGTTGTTTCAGTGTGGTGTTGTTTCGGTGTTGTTTCGGTGTAGTGTTGTTTCGGTGTGGTGTTGTTTCGGTGTAGTGTTGTTTCGGTGTTTCGGTGGTGTCGTGTGGTGACTGACCGAAGCCGGCGATGTCCAGCACACCGATGAAGTTGGCGGAGGAGACAAAGGGGAAGCACTGATTGACCCGCGTCACCACGTGGTCGAAGAGGCGGCTGTAAACGGCTTTGGCCAGAGCGTCTCGGGCGCTGTTCGCCTGCTCCACCTTCAGCGGCACCCTGGGCACAGGGGAGAGTCAGAGGCCCCAGGGTCAGAGGCCCCAGGGTCAGAGGCCCCAGGGTCAGAGGCCCTCCCAGGGTCAGAGGCCCCAGGGTCAGAGGTCCCCCCAGGGTCAGAGGCCACCCCCAGGGTCAGAGGTCCCAGGGTCAGAGGCCCCAGGGTCAGAGGCCCCCCCCAGGGTCAGAGGCCCTCCCAGGGTCAGAGGCCCCAGGGTCAGAGGTCCCCCCAGGGTCAGAGGCCACCCCCAGGGTCAGAGGCCCCAGGGTCAGAGGCCCCAGGGTCAGAGGCCCCCCCAGGGTCAGAGGCCCCAGGGTCAGAGGCCCTCCCAGGGTCAGAGGCCCCCCCAGGGTCAGAGGCCCCAGGGTCAGAGGCCCCCCCAGGGTCAGAGGCCCTCCCAGGGTCAGAGGCCCTCCCAGGGTCAGAGGCCCCCCCAGGGTCAGAGGCCCCAGGGTCAGAGGCCCCCCCAGGGTCAGAGGCCCCCCCAGGGTCAGAGGCCCCAGGGTCAGAGGCCCTCCCGTGTGCGTCAGATGGTCTGGTGTTTAGACCTGTTTTAGACCTGGTTTAGTCCTGGTTTAGACTCGTGTTTAGTCCTGGTTTAGACCTAAACCAGGTCTAAACCAGGTCTAAACCAGGACTAAACCAGGACTAAACCAGGTCTAAACCAGGACTAAACCAGGACTAAACCAGGACTAAACCAGGACTAAACCAGGACTACACCAGGACCAAACCAGGACTTAAATGAAATCAAACCAGGCTCTGACTCGGGTGATTTTCATGATTCGTCTGGAGTCGTTTTCTTAAATTACAGCGAGAGAAGAGGAGAAGAAGAGGAAACGTCTCCAGGAATTAAAGTCTTAAATCATAAACGGTGCAGGAGAAGGTCCCACAGCTGTAACTAACCTGATTTATGTCAGATGCCCTCCCGTCCTCCTGCTCAAATCATTTCAGACTGTCACTCTCTATCTACCGTCGATAACTCAAGTACGGATACTGCAGTAAAGGCAGAAGTAAAAGTACAGAGCAGGAAAGTACTCGAGTAGACGAACAAAAACCCGAAACAAACAACAACAGATCCTGAGACTGAACACAGAGAGGACTGTCTGTTTGGACCTGGTTTAGACCTGGTTTAGACCTGGTTTAGACCGGGTTTAGACCGGGTTTAGACCGGGTTTAGACCGGGTTTAGACCGGGTTTAGACCGGGTTTAGACCGGGTTTAGAACGGGTTTAGACCTGGTTTAGACCGGGTTTAGACCTGGTTTAGACCTGGTTTAGACCTGGTTTAGACCTGGTTTAGACCTGGTTTAGTCCTGGTTTAGTCCTGGTTTAGACCTGGTTTAGACCTGGTTTAGTCCTGGTTTAGACCTGGTTTAGACCTGGTTTAGACCTGGTTTAGACCTGGTTTAGACCGGGTTTAGACCTGGTTTAGACCGGGTTTAGACCGGGTTTAGTCCGGGTTTAGTCCGGGTTTAGTCCTGGTTTAGACCTGGTTTAGTCCTGGTTTAGACCTGGTTTAGACCTGGTTTAGTCCTGGTTTAGACCTGGTTTAGACCTGGTTTAGACCTGGTTTAGACCTGGTTTAGACCTGGTTTAGTCCTGGTTTAGACCTGGTTTAGACCTGGTTTAGTCCTGGTTTAGACCTGGTTTAGTCCTGGTTTAGACCTGGTTTAGTCCTGGTTTAGACTTGGTTTAGACCTGGTTTAGACCTGGTTTAGACCTGGTTTAGACCGGGTTTAGACCGGGTTTAGTCCGGGTTTAGTCCTGGTTTAGACCTGGTTTAGTCCTGGTTTAGACCTGGTTTAGACCTGGTTTAGACCTGGTTTAGTCCTGGTTTAGACCTGGTTTAGACCTGGTTTAGACCTGGTTTAGTCCTGGTTTAGACCTGGTTTAGACCTGGTTTAGTCCTGGTTTAGACCGGGTTTAGACCGGGTTTAGACCGGGTTTAGACCGGGTTTAGACCGGGTTTAGACCGGGTTTAGACCGGGTTTAGTCCGGGTTTAGACCTGGTTTAGTCCTGGTTTAGACCTGGTTTAGACCTGGTTTAGTCCTGGTTTAGACCTGGTTTAGACCTGGTTTAGACCTGGTTTAGACCTGGTTTAGACCTGGTTTAGTCCTGGTTTAGTCCTGGTTTAGACCTGGTTTAGACCTGGTTTAGTCCTGGTTTAGTCCTGGTTTAGACCTGGTTTAGACCTGGTTTAGTCCTGGTTTAGACCTGGTTTAGACCTGGTTTAGTCCTGGTTTAGTCCTGGTTTAGACCTGGTTTAGACCTGGTTTAGACCTGGTTTAGTCCTGGTTTAGACCTGGTTTAGACCTGGTTTAGTCCTGGTTTAGACCTGGTTTAGACCTGGTTTAGACCTGGTTTAGACCTGGTTTAGTCCTGGTTTAGTCCTGGTTTAGACCTGGTTTAGACCTGGTTTAGTCCTGGCTTAGACCTGGTTTAGACCTGGTTTAGTCCTGGTTTAGACCTGGTTTAGACCTGGTTTAGTCCTGGTTTAGACCTGGTTTAGACCTGGTTTAGTCCTGGTTTAGTCCTGGTTTAGACCTGGTTTAGACCTGGTTTAGTCCTGGTTTAGACCTGGTTTAGACCTGGTTTAGTCCTGGTTTAGACCTGGTTTAGACCTGGTTTAGACCTGGTTTAGACCTGGTTTAGTCCTGGTTTAGACCTGGTTTAGACCTGGTTTAGTCCTGGTTTAGACTCATTGGGGAAACAGACAGTACGTAAATAAATTAAGCGACTAAAAATATTTTCTTATAAATGTGGCGCTCGAGGGGAAGTTACAGCGTCTTTGCTTTAGTCAAATCTTTGTTTTTCAGACTCAGTCCTAGTTTAGACCTGGTTTAGACCTGGTTTAGACCTGGTTTAGACCTGGTTTAGACCTGGTTTAGATCTGTATCAGTCCTGCTTTAGCCCCATCTTTAGACCTCGTTTAGTCCTGGATCCAAGACAAGACAAGACTTGAGGTTCTGCGACAGACGGACCAGAGTCACAAGTTTACAGGAACTAAACCAGGACTGAACCAGGACTAAACCAGGACTAAACCAGGACTAAACCAGGACTAAACCAGGACTGAACCAGGACTAAACCAGGTCTAAACCAGGGCTAAACAAAGACTTAATATGGAATAATAAGAAAATCCAGACCTGAACCTTAATATCAGTGCAGGTGACGTCACTCGTTCAGGATCAGGTCTGTGGCTCCAAACCTGGACCAAATCCAGACTGAACCAGGTCCAGACCCGGACTCTCGGGCCCAGTTCCAGACCCGGACTCTCGGGCCCGGCTCCTCTGCACTTATGTGGATCTTGGAGGGACTTAAGACTAATTGTAAAATCGTTTGTATCGACTCGAGTTCAGAGAGTAACTCACAGAGTCCTAAAAGAGACCAGGACTAAATCAGGACTAAACCAGGTCTAAAGCAGGTCTAAAGCAGGTCTAAAGCAGGTCTAAAGCAGGACTAAAGCAGGACTAAAGTAGGTCTAAAGCAGGACTAAATCAGGACTAAACCAGGACTAAAGCAGGTCTAAAGCAGGTCTAAAGCAGGACTAAAGCAGGGACTAAAGCAGGACTAAACTGGGTCTAAACCAGGACTAAACTGGGTCTAAACCAGGACTAAACTGGGTCTAAACCAGGACTAAACTGGGTCTAAACCAGGCCTAAAGCAGGTCTAAACCAGGACTAAACCAGGACTAAACTGGGTCTAAACCAGGCCTAAAGCAGGTCTAAACCAGGTCTAAACCAGGACTAAACTGGGTAAACCTGGTTTAGACCTGGTTCAGTCCTGGTTTAGTCCTGGTTTAGACCTGGTTCTCCTCAAATCTTTCTCCTCCCTTCCCCCTCTTCCCTCCTCGTTCTCTTTTTCCCTCTTCCTCCTCTCTCTCTCCTCTCTCCATCCTCCTCTCCCCTCTCTCTTCCCTCTCCCTCTTCCTCTCGCTTTCCCTCTTCCTTTTCTATCCCTCTTCCCTCTCTCCTCCTTGCTGCCTCTTCCCTCTTCTCTCTTCCTCTTCCTCACGCTTTCCCTCTTCCTTCTCTCTCCTCTCCTCCTCTCTCCCTTCCTCCTCTCCTCCTCTTCTATCACCCTTTCTCTTTCCATTTCCTCCTCACTCTTTCCTCTCCCTCTTCCTTCTCTCCTCTCATTCTCCTCCTCTCCTCTTCCTCCTCCTCTCCTCTCTCTCTCTTTCCCTCTTCCTTCTCTTTCCTGCTTCCCCCTCTCCTCTCCTCCTCCTGTTCTCTCCTCTTTCTCTTTCCCTCCTTCCTTCTCTTTCCTCCTCAATGTTTCCTCTCCCTCTTTCCCCCTCTCTCCTCTCCTCCCCCTCTCGTCTCTTTCTCTCTCTCCTGAACAGCGTTGTCACGGCGAATCGATTTCACGATTTATAATAATGGGCTCCGGACCCGAACGATCAAAATAAATGAACGAACGACGAGAGGATTCACTTTCCCTCCTCCGGCCTTTGGACCTCCATTAGTCCTGGTCCAGTCCGGGTCTAGTCCTGGTCTGGACCTGGCTCAGACCCGGTCTAGCCCCGGTTCAGTCCTGGTTGTTCGCAGACGCTGCTGTAGGAGACGTTTAAGGACAAACTTCCCATTAGGCTGGAGCGCCGTGGCCGTGCCGCCCCCTGCAGGACACGGGGGGAACTGCGGCTTCAGCATGAGTCACTTTTAAACACAGAAAAGGTTCAGTTCTGCAGCTCCGAGGGTCTGAAAACAACTCCACCTGCTCCGTGTGTGGAGATACGAGCTGGAGGCAGACACGAGCTTCACCAAACATGTATTTCACTGTTTATTATTTTATTTTTTATATCAATAATAATTAGTAAGGAGGCTGAGGGAGTGTAGAGCTCTGAATAAATACAAGAGTGTGAAGGTCTGGCCTGTAAAAAGTGCCTCAGAGGTCCTGCTGGTGCTTCTCTCCTGGTCAGATTTGGTCTCTTATTATTTTTCTTTCTGTTGTGTGGAGGATGTTTGTGGGTCTGATGTTGCTGTGTCGTCCTGTCTTCGTGTTAAAGCTCTGACCCTCTGTACCACGACCAGTTCCTCCCATGGGAGACAATAAAGGATTATCTTATCTTATCTTAAGTCTGGTCCGTAAATCGTCCAGGAGCAGACAGGAGCAGACAGGAACAGAACATTTTTGAGTCTCCAGTTTATTTGTCGAAATAAGTTCGTGTGTCGTATCAGTGTAAACAGAAGTGACACAGTGAAATCTTCTGTAAACCAAAATGAAGAACATGTATTTGAAGTAAAACTGAGCCTTATGTCACTCTGAACCTGAGGTCAGAGGTCAGGATGAGGTCAGGATGTGCCCGGCTCAGGTGTGAGATCCCTCTATGGCAGCGAGTCTGTCAAGGCAACAAACTAGTGCAGTGATGGGGGCAAGTTCTGAACTTCCACATAAAACTGAAGAAGCTGAACTCCACTTTAACCCATCTGACAACAGCCACGAGTCTAACAAACCAAACGCTCTGCCTGGTTCACTCATTAGTGTCTGGAAACGTTAGAAAACAACTTTATCAGCAGCTGCACTTGGGAAATGGTCACATTTTTATAGAGCTTTTCTACATTTCAAGGAGTTTTACAACAAGGAACCACACACACACACACACACACGTTCACACACACGTTCACACACACACACACTCACACACACACGCACACACACGCACACACACACGCACACACACGCACACACACACGCACACACACGCACACACACTCACACACACACACTCACACACACACACACACACACACACACACTCACACACACACTCACACACACACACACACACTCACGTTCACACACACGTTCACACACACACACACACACACACGTTCACACACACGTTCACACACACGTTCACACACACACACACACACACACACACACGATCACACACACGTTCACACACACGTTCACACACACGTTCACACACACACTCACACTCACACACACACACACTCACACTCACACACACACTCACACACACACTCACACACACACTCACACACACACACGCACACACACTCACACACACACACTCCACACACTCATTCACACACTCACACACACATTCACACACACACACTCACACACATTCACACACACACGTTCATACACGTACACACACGTTCACACACACGTTCACACACACACTCACACTCACACACACACACGTTCACACTCACACTCACACACACACTCACACACACACTCACACACACGCACACACACACACACGCACACACACGCACACACACACACTCACACACACACTCACACACACACACGTTCACACACACGTTCACACACACACACACACGTTCACACACACACTCACACTCACACACACACTCACACACACGCACACACACACACACGCACACACACGCACACACACACACTCACACACACACTCACACACACGTTCACACACACGTTCACACACACACACACACTCACACACACACACACTCACACACACACTCACACACACGTTCACACACACACACACACACACACACATTCACACACACACTCACACACACACTCTCACACACTCACACACACATTCAAGGACACAACGACAGCTTCATCTGTGGAGCTGGAATCAGACCAGTGGATCTGACGCTCATCAATGATGTTAATGTTGAGAGTGGGATTCGAACCACCAACCTTCTGATCAGTGACAAACGCTCGACCGACTGAGCTACTGCTGATTTCCCACTGCACAGGCCAAAGGCCAAAGGCCAAAGCCCAAAAGACTCGATTGTCGACGTCGTTTCTAATCCCATTTATTTACAAGTGAATTATATTTTCTGATAAACGCTAAAAAATACATTTCTTCTTCTTCAGCTTCAGTCGTCGATCTTCACTTGTTGCTTCTGGAGTCGACGAGCGAGTCTTTTGGGCTTTGGTGCAGTGGGAAATCAGCAGAGGGAAGTGTGAGGTGCTTATAAAGTTGTTTTCTAACGTTTCCAGACACTAATGAGTGAACCAGGCAGAGCGTTTGGTTTGTTAGACTCGTGGCTGTTGTCAGATGGGTTAAAGTGGTGTTAAACTTCTTCAGTGTGAAGCAAATTGGTGTTTTACGTGGAAGTTCAGAACTTGCCCCCATCACTACACTAGTTTGTTGCCTTGACAGACTCACTGCCACAGTGAGATCTCCACTGAGGAAACACTGATCTGTGCCGTTTTTTGGCTCCTGACAGAATTCCACCTCCTCTAGCGACGGACTTTAGCTTCAGACGTGACGGAGTTTAACTTTAATTAAAATTAGATGCATTTTCTGTCCTTCTGTCCTCTGTTTCTCTGTGTCTAATGTGTGTCACTGTTTGCCTGATGAGGACAGATCGGTGTATTTGTGTAAATATTTTCAAGTTGGTTCAGTTTGTGCTGAAATCCTGGAAGCTCCGTGAGAGAAACTTTCTGTCTGATGTGTGATTCTGTCTGCTGAGTGTTTCATGTGTCGTATAAAAACACGTGGGCACCAACGAAGTGGTGCATCACACTGAATAAGTAAAATAAACTAAAATAAACTACAAGGACATCTGACACACACAGGGAACACATCGGGAGGGCATCTGACACACAGGGAACACATCGGGAGGGCATCTGACGCTCAGCGCGGCACTCACTTGATGACGGTCCCTTTGGCGCCCCCTGCTGTGGTCAGCATGACTCTGGAGGTCAGACTGACCCTGAGGTCGTCCTGCTCCAGACCCAGAAGCTCGGCACAGAACGCCACTGACTCACTGCTGTGCTGCCTGATGGTACAGCCGCCTGAGAGACAAGAACCAGGGAGAAATATGAGACACTAAAGCAGAAGAGCCTGAGAGACAAGAACCAGGGAGAAATATGAGACACTAAAGCAGAAGAGCCTGAGAGACAAGAACCAGGGAGAAATATGAGACTTTAAAGCAGAAGAGCCTGAGAGACAAGAACCAGGGAGAAATATGAGACGCTACAGCAGAAGAGCCTGAGAGACAAGAACCAGGGAGAAATATGAGACACTAAAACAGAAGAGCCTGAGAGACAAGAACCAGGGAGAAATATGAGACGCTACAGCAGAAGAGCCTGAGAGACAAGAACCAGGGAGAAATATGAGACGCTACAGCAGAAGAGCCTGAGAGACAAGAACCAGGGAGAAATATGAGACACTAAAACAGAAGAGCCTGAGAGACAAGAACCAGGGAGAAAACGAAACAGCGCTGAAAACGAAACGGGGCTGAAACGGCGCTGAAAATGAAACGACGCTGAAAACAAAACGACGCTTAAAACAAAACGACGCTTAAAACGAAACGGCGCTGAAAACGAAACGGCGCTGAAAACGAAAAGACATCAGGTTTGATTTTAGTTCCATGAGCAGCGCCTCCTCGGCTCCTCGGCTCCAGGAGGAGGCGACGTGAGGAGGAGCCTGACAGAACAAACTCTGGGGGAAGAACTGTTTGAGAGGAATTTAAGAGGAATCATTGAAGAGGAATCGTTTAAGAGGAATCGTTTAACGGGAATCATTTGAGAGGAATTTAAGAGGAATCGTTTGACAGGAATCGTTTTAAGGGAAATCATTTGGGAGGAATCGTTTAAGAGGAATCGTTTAAGAGGAATCGTTTAACGGGAATCATTTGAGAGGAATTTAAGAGGAATTGTTTGACAGGAATCGTTTTAAGGGAAATCATTTGAGAGGAATCGTTTAAGAGGAATCGTTTAAGAGGAATCGTTTAAGAGGAATCGTTTGTGAGGAATCGTTTAAGAGGAATCGTTTAAGAGGAATCGTTTAAGAGGAATCGTTTGTGAGGAATCGTTTCAGAGGAATCGTTTGTGAGGAATCATTTGTGAGGAATCGTTTGTGAGGAATCGTTTCAGAGGAATCGTTTGTGAGGAATCGTTTGTGAGGAATCGTTTGTGAGGAATCGTTTCAGAGGAATCACTGACAGTGCTGTTGTCAGGTGGTCGCCATGGAAACAATGATCTGTTTTTTCTTATTTTCAAAAAAGGTAAAAATCTGAAGGTCAAACGCCCACATCCTCCAAACCAGGACTAAACCAGGACTAAACCAGGACTAAACCAGGACTAAACCAGGGACTAAACCAGGGACTAAACCAGGACTAAACCAGGATTAAACCAGGACTAAACCAGGACTAAACCAGGGACTAAACCAGGGACTAAACCAGGGACTAAACCAGGACTAAACCAGGATTAAACCAGGGACTAAACCAGGACTAAACCAGGTCTAAACCAGGTCTAAACTAGGTCTAAACCAGGTCTAAACCAGGATTAAACCAGGACTAAACCAGGACTAAACCAGGACTAAACCAGGGACTAAACCAGGACTAAACCAGGATTAAACCAGGACTAAACCAGGACTAAACCAGGTCTAAACTAGGTCTAAACCAGGTCTAAACCAGGTCTAAACCAGGACTAAACCAGGTCTAAACCAGGTCTAAACCAGGTCTAAACCAGGACTAAACCAGGACTAAACCAGGACTAAACCAGGTCTAAACCAGGGACTAAACCAGGGACTAAACCAGGGACTAAACCAGGACTAAACCAGGTCTAAACCAGGGACTAAACCAGGGACTAAACCAGGACTAAACCAGGATTAAACCAGGACTAAACCAGGACTAAACCAGGTCTAAACTAGGTCTAAACCAGGTCTAAACCAGGACTAAACCAGGTCTAAACTAGGTCTAAACTAGGTCTAAACCAGGACTAAACCAGGTCTAAACCAGGTCTAAACCAGGACTAAACCAGGACTAAACCAGGTCTAAACCAGGTCTAAACCAGGTCTAAACCAGGTCTAAACCAGGTCTAAACCAGGACTAAACCAGGTCTAAACCAGGTCTAAACCAGGTCTAAACCAGGACTAAACCAGGTCTAAACCAGGACTGAACCAGGTCTAAACCAGGTCTAAACCAGGACTAAACCAGGTCTAAACCAGGACTAAACGGTTACACAGAGTTTGTATTTGTTTTTAATTCTTTTTGACCCTGAAAGTTACATGACATCTACATTTAAGTGTGAAAGAGAGAGAGGAGATAAAGGGAGGAGTGAGGGAAGAAAGAGCCAGGCGAAGGAGAGAGGGAGGAGAGAGGGAGAGAAGAGAGAAGGAGAGAGGGAGGAGAGGAGAGAAGGAGGGAGGGAGGAGAGAGGGAGGAGAGAGGGAGGAGAGGAGAGAAGGAGGGAGGGAGGAGAGAAGGGAGGAGAGAGGGAGGAGAGAAGGGAGAGAGGAGACAGCGGGAAAAGGAGGAAGAGATGGAGAGAGAGGCGTCCTGCTGAGATGAGAGAAGTGTTTAAGTGGACTCCAGCTGAGAGCTCAGATACTGCCTCAAGGACTAAACCAGGACTAAACCAGGACTAAACCAGGACTAAAACAGGACTAAACCAGGTCTAAACCAGGACTAAAACAGGACTAAACCACGACTAAACCAGGTCTAAACCAGGTCTAAACCAGGACTAAACCAGGACTAAAACAGGACTGAACTAGGACTAAAACAGGACTAAAGCAGGACTAAACCAGGACTGAACCAGGACTAAAACAGGACTAAAGCAGGACTAAAGCAGGACTAAAGCAGGACTAAAACAGGACTAAAACAGGACTAAAACAGGACTAAAGCAGGACTAAAGCAGGACTAAAACAGGACTAAAACAGGACTAAAGCAGGACTAAAGCAGGACTAAAGCAGGACTAAAGCAGGACTAAAACAGGACTAAAGCAGGACTAAAGCAGGACTAAAACCAGGACTAAACCAGGACTAAAACAGGACTAAACCAGGACTAAAACAGGACTCAACCAGGTCTAAACCAGGACTAAAACAGGACTAAACCACGACTAAACCAGGTCTAAACCAGGACTAAAACAGGACTGAACCAGGACTAAAACAGGACTAAAGCAGGACTAAAGCAGGACTAAACCAGGACTGAACCAGGACTAAAACAGGACTAAAGCAGGTCTAAAACAGGACTAAAGCAGGACTAAAGCAGGACTAAACCAGGACTGAACCAGGACTAAAACAGGACTAAAGCAGGACTAAAGCAGGACTAAAACAGGACTAAAACAGGACTAAAGCAGGACTAAAGCAGGACTAAAACAGGACTAAAGCAGGACTAAAGCAGGACTAAAACCAGGACTAAACCAGGACTAAAACAGGACTAAACCAGGACTAAAACCAGGACTAAACCAGGACTTAAACCAGGACTAAACCAAGACTAAAACAGAGCCAAACCAGAACTCAAAAAGGGTTAAACATGGATTGAAACAGGGACTTAAGCAGGACTCAACCAGGTCTAAACCAGAGACTAAATTAGGTTTAAAGTGGACATATTGTGCCTGCGTCTGTTCCGTCGTTAAAAATAAACGAGTGAAGATTCCTCAGACACGAATCACGACTTCAGACGGACGTGAGGAGGAGCGACGGCAGCGCGGAGCAAAGATCTGAGGACAGTTTGAGGAACATGGCTGATTTAAAGATCCTCGAGGCCGGAGAGTCAGGAGACAAACATGATTCAGCTGGAGAAAACGAGAGCGGGAGAAAAGAGAACAGATCTGAGCATTAATAACAAAACAATCAGGCGCGTTCTTTCCCCGAGGTCGATCCAGTTAGCAACAGGTTTGCACTCTGCTAAACGAGAGGTGTGGGCGGGACGGGGCGCCGGCTGCTGGCCTCCATGAGCTTCACTTGGAGCTGGACGCTGTGGGTGAGGTCGCGCTCCTTTAGGCCTAAAGCTGCGTTCAGACGGCGTCAAAAACACGCCGGACGCCTCGAGTTGGTTGGTTTAGACCTGGTTTAGTCCTGGTTTAGACCTGGTTTAGACCTGGTTTAGTCCTGGTTTAGACCTGGTTTAGACCTGGTTTAGTCCTGGTTTAGACCTGGTTTAGTCCTGGTTTAGACCTGGTTTAGTCCTGGTTTAGACCTGGTGATCGGCTCGGCGGTTACATCGTCTATATATTTAGCTGATGACTCGGCGTAGACGCCCCACACACGCCTCTACATAGACTTTGCCTGTAAACTGGATGCCCTGACGCTTGGGCCCAACCGATATATCGGTTGGCCGATATTATCGGCTGATATGGGCTGTTGGAAACATATCGGCCTAAATCTTGCCGATCTGGGCCGATATTCCACGTGGATGTTTTCCCTCGTTCTAAAGCTCAGACTCTCTTTATTGTGCCCAGTTTACAGACAGATAAATGTCCTGATCTGTGGCGGGGCATCAGGATTTATCTGCAGAGTCATTTGTCTGTGTCCCGCCCCTGAACGCATCACCATGTGCGTTTGTTTACAGCCGCAGAGTCTGAGTCTGGATTAAAGGACAGTTCTTAGTGCTGATCTGAGAGGAGCCTGTGTGAGGCTGAGTGTTGAAATGTGTCGGTTTGAAGCTCGTTTTGGTTCTTTCTCATTGGTTAGCGATTAGCTGCTGTAGCTCGCACACATAAACAGGCTGTTTTCTCTTCTGTCAGCGACTGTAAAGTGACTATAGTGGCCGTATATATGTTACTGGACACACTGATATGGAAATGAGCTGTGAATAGAGGTGTGAATTATCCGCATTTAGCAGATCATTAATTACCGCGGCGCACGAGCATTTACCGCTAAAGGCTAACAGCGGTAGTTTACTTTCAGCACAGAATATCATACAAAAACACCATTAGGCCGATGACTGTCTTTAAATATGACGTAAAGAGGCAGAAGAACAAGAAATGTCGCCTAAATAAACCCGACTGAAAATCCAACAGAGCCAAACCAAAGTTTTATAAACAACTATAGATTTACAGTGAATTTTTACGTCATAAATATATCAGCGATTAAATTAGCAGCTCCAACTTCCATTTTATCGGTATCATATTGGCCACAACAAAATCCATATCGGTCGGGCCCCATTTAGGATGTGTGTTTCAGACTGGATTAAAGTGGAGGTGAGGTGACATTATTTCTATAGAGCTGTTCACAGACACAAGGCCCCAAAGACGCTTTATTAACAGAGCTTTGTTCATTCTCTCAGACCCGCTCAGGTTTGGGCTGAAGAAACCCATAAAGACACAGGGAGAACATGCAAACAGAAAGGCCCCAGGCTGTGACATAATGTGAGGTGTGAGCTGCAGCGTCAGAGTCACTTCCCTTGTGGATCAGTTCAGTCTGAGTCAAAGTGAACGACGCTCGTTTGTGCAGAGCCCCAAACGAGCTCAGGTCCAGAAAAACTCTTATTATTCAGAATTATTCTGCAGCTCATTATGCAGCTCATTATGCAGCTCATTATGCAGCTCATTCTGCAGCTCATTCTGCAGCTCATTCTGCAGCTCATTATGCAGCTCATTATGCAGCTCATTATGCAGCTCATTATGCAGCTCATTATGCAGCTCATTATGCAGCTCATTATGTAAATCCCTGTAAACCTGAGGCTCCAGACGCTCACAGATCAGAGCCTGTGCAGACGTAGTATTTACAGTATGTACAGTAGTAGTACTGGTACACACCTGAGGTACTGGTACACACCTGAGGTACTGGTACACACCTGAGGTTCTCGTACACACCTGAGGTTCTCGTACACACCTGAGGTTCTCGTACACACCTGAGGTTCTCGTACACACCTGAGGTTCTCGTACACACCTGAGGTTCTCGTACACACCTGAGGTTCTCGTACACACCTGAGGTGCTGCCGCCCTCCTCGAAGTCGATGTTCCCCAGGTGCATGACTCCGGCCACGGTCCGGAACAGGTCGAGTTTCTCCGACTGGTCCAGGCCGATCTTCTTCATGGCGTCGCTCATTCGGGTGAAGTCCAGACGGTCGTCCAGGAGAGGGTCCTTCAGCGGGCCGCTCTTCACGTGCTGGAGAACCACGAGAACGTGAGGAGAACCATGAGAACACGAGGAGAAGGCAAAGAGAACGTGAGAACGTGAGGAGAACGTGAGGAGAACACGAGGAGAACATGAGAACGTGAGAAGAACATGAGGAAAATGTGGAAAACGTGAGAACGTGAGGAGAACATGAGGAGAACATGAGAACACGAGGAGAACGTGAGGAGAACATGAGGAGAACACGTGGAGAACGTGAGGAGAACATGAGGAGAACACGAGGAGAACACGAGGAGAACATGAGAACGTGAGAAGAACATGAGGAAAACGTGGAAAACGTGAGAACGTGAGGAGAACATGAGGAGAACATGAGGAGAACGTGAGGAGAACATGAGGAGAACACGTGGAGAACGTGAGGAGAACATGAGGAGAACACGAGGAGAACACGAGGAGAACATGAGAACGTGAGAAGAACATGAGGAAAACGTGGAAAACGTGAGAACGTGAGGAGAACATGAGGAGAACATGAGAACACGAGGAGAACGTGAGGAGAACATGAGGAGAACACGTGGAGAACGTGAGGAGAACATGAGGAGAACACGAGGAGAACATGAGGAGAACATGAGAACGTGAGAAGAACATGAGGAAAACGTGGAAAACGTGAGAACGTGAGGAGAACATGAGGAGAACATGAGAACACGAGGAGAACGTGAGGAGAACATGAGGAGAACACGTGGAGAACGTGAGGAGAACATGAGGAGAACACGAGGAGAACGTGAGGAGAACACGAGGAGAACACGAGGAGAACGTGAGGAGAACACGAGGAGAACACAAGGAGAACGTGAGGAGAACACGAGGAGAACACGAGGAGAACACGAGGAGAACATGAGGAGAACATGAGGAGAACACAAGGAGAACACGAGGAGAATGTGAGGAGAACACGAGGAGAACACGAGGAGAACGTGAGGAGAACATGAGGAGAACATGAGGAGAACGTGAGGAGAACACGAGGAGAACACGAGGAGAACGTGAGGAGAACACGAGGAGAACACGAGGAGAACACGAGGAGAACATGAGGAGAACATGAGGAGAACATGAGGAGAACACGAGGAGAACACGAGGAGAACACGAGGAGAACACGAGGAGAACACGAGGAGAACACGAGGAGAACATGAGGAGAACACGAGGAGAACACGAGGAGAACGTGAGGAGAACGTGAGTCCAGGTTTAGACCTGATTCAGTCCTGGTTCAGTCCTGGTTTATACCTAGTTCAGTCCTGGTTTAGTCCTGGTTTAGTCCAGGTTTAGTCCTGGTTTAGTCCTGGTTTAGTCCTGGTTTAGTCCTGGTTTAGTCCCGGTTTAGTCCTGGTTTAGTCCCGGTTTAGTCCTGGTTTAGTCCTGGTTTAGTCCCGGTTTAGTCCTGGTTTAGTCCTGGTTTAGTCCTGGTTTAGTCCTGGTTTAGCCCTGGTTTAGTCCTGGTTTAGTCCTGGTTTAGTCCTGGTTTAGTCCTGTTCTGTCTGTTATTCTGTGGCAGATCAAATTGAGCGTTTGTTTCTTTCGTTTTTTCCTGTTATTGTTTTCTGTCTGTGCGACGCTCTGGAAACGGTTTTTGTTTATTAAAAAGGAAATACACGAACGCTCCAAAACCCTCGGAATATTATTATCGTTTCAGTGGGACGGGATTTACCGGGAACGGAGGAAATCAGAGCCGCGGAATTTTATTTGAAGCTCAAATATCCGACAAAAGTGACTCCTGTGAGCTCAGAGTCCTGTTCTAATGTCGTTCCCTCCTCACAAACAGAGCTGGAGTTTTGTTTCATTTATGTTTGAGTGACTCTTTATTATTCGTCTGTCTGCGTCTCCAAACGATCTGCTCCACCTTGTGATGTCATGAGGTGGTAGTTTGAAGTTTTCAAGTGAACAGCTCCTTTTACCTTTAGTTCAGAAGCAAAAAAAAAACGAAAAAAAGAGAAAAAAAAGGCAAATCCAGGGCCTGAAATGATCCAAACGTGAAGGTCGTGAAGGTGTTTGGAGTTTAAAAACGCAGCGGAGCATTTCCTGTAGCACCACATGATGACATCACAAGGTGGAACAGTGTTTTTCTGTTTCTAAATCTGCAGGTTTGTGTGTTAAAAGTGTGTGAATGAAACAAACACAACTCCAGGTCTGTTTAATCCTGGTTTAGCCCTGGTTTAGTCCTGGTTTAGTCCTGGTTTAGCCCTGGTTTAGCCCTGGTTTAGACCTGGTTTAGACCTGGTTTAGTCCTGGTTTAGTCCTGGTTTAGTCCTGGTTTAGTCCTGGTTTAGACCTGGTTTAGTCCTGGTTTAGTCCTGGTTTAGTCCTGGTTTAGTCCTGGTTTAGCCCTGGTTTAGTCCTGGTTTAGTCCTGGTTTAGTCCTGGTTTAGTCCTGGTTTAGTCCTGGTTTAGCGCTGGTTTAGCCCTGGTTTAGTCCTGGTTTAGTCCTGGTTTAGTCCTGGTTTAGTCCTGGTTTAGACCTGGTTTAGTCCTGGTTTAGACCTGGTTTAGACCTGGTTTAGTCCTGGTTTAGTCCTGGTTTAGTCCTGGTTTAGTCCTGGTTTAGCCCTGGTTTAGTCCTGGTTTAGTCCTGGTTTAGTCCTGGTTTAGTGCTGGTTTAGTCCTGGTTTAGTCCTGGTTTAGACCTGGTTTAGACCTGGTTTAGTCCTGGTTTAGTCCTGGTTTAGTCCTGGTTTAGTCCTGGTTTAGTGCTGGTTTAGCCCTGGTTTAGTCCTGGTTTAGTCCTGGTTTAGTCCTGGTTTAGACCTGGTTTAGTCCTGGTTTAGTCCTGGTTTAGTCCTGGTTTAGTCCTGGTTTAGTCCTGGTTTAGACCTGGTTTAGACCTGGTTTAGTCCTGGTTTAGTCCTGGTTTAGTCCTGGTTTAGTCCTGGTTTAGTCCTGGTTTAGACCTGGTTTAGACCTGGTTTAGTCCTGGTTTAGTCCTGGTTTAGTCCTGGTTTAGTCCTGGTTTAGCCCTGGTTTAGTCCTGGTTTAGTCCTGGTTTAGTCCTGGTTTAGTGCTGGTTTAGTCCTGGTTTAGTCCTGGTTTAGACCTGGTTTAGACCTGGTTTAGTCCTGGTTTAGTCCTGGTTTAGCCCTGGTTTAGTCCTGGTTTAGTCCTGGTTTAGTCCTGGTTTAGACCTGGTTTAGTCCTGGTTTAGTCCTGGTTTAGTCCTGGTTTAGTCCTGGTTTAGTCCTGGTTTAGACCTGGTTTAGACCTGGTTTAGTCCTGGTTTAGTCCTGGTTTAGTCCTGGTTTAGTCCTGGTTTAGTCCTGGTTTAGTGCTGGTTTAGCCCTGGTTTAGTCCTGGTTTAGTCCTGGTTTAGACCTGGTTTAGTGCTGGTTTAGCCCTGGTTTAGTCCTGGTTTAGTCCTGGTTTAGTCCTGGTTTAGTCCTGGTTTAGACCTGGTTTAGTCCTGGTTTAGTCCTGGTTTAGTCCTGGTTTAGTCCTGGTTTAGCCCTGGTTTAGTCCTGGTTTAGTCCTGGTTTAGTCCTGGTTTAGTCCTGGTTTAGTCCTGGTTTAGTCCTGGTTTAGTCCTCATGTCACTCGTCGAGCTGAATCTGCTCAAATAAAGTCAAATGTTCTGAATTTAAGTCATTTAAATTCGGACATTTGCTTTTTTCTCGCGTCTCGACGAGAATGAAGCGTCTGTGAGTTCAGGGGCTGGAAATAAGTTTGAGATAAACAGACTTAAAACAGGTTCAGGATCAACGTTCATGGCCTGAAAATAAGTTCTCAGACTTTGCCAAAGAGTGAAGTGAGTCAAGATGGTCGACTCCTCTGACTGTGTGTGTTTAGAACGAGGGAAAAAGTCGCTCTAAGTGGAGTTAATTCTCTCACACATGGAAAATGACACATCTTGGTGTGTGTAATTGTGCATCTCTTTCTATTTTTATTTAAAGGTTTATTTCACTCAAAATGAACAAATCCAAATGTAATTTCCACCCTGGAAATGCAGAAGTGCTGTGGCTCTGGCCGTGGTCCTGACAGGAGCTGTTTCCAGGACTGGACCAGGAAAGTCATGGAGCCACTGCACTTTTTTTGTTTTTAGGGCAATAAGGAGATTTTTAATTTACTTACAGACTTGAGATTTTACATTTTTGTAGCTCAGGCCCTAAATTAAGCATTTTTTATGTCCAAAAAGTTGTTTCTACATGTTTGCTGTGTGTTTTGTATAAAAGAGTGGGAATTTTATTTTCAGTTTTTTTTATTTATCTCTATTTCTGGTCCTGTAGCTTTTCTCACAGCCTCATGACACAACTACAGCAGCAGATTGTGAAATAACAGGTTGGACTGAACAAAAGGAGGTAGAACACTTCATTAGGGGTAAAAGGGGCAGTTTCAAAAGCAACATTAAGGAAAAAAATCCAGGCGAGGAAGAAATGTACTAAAACTGCCCTCAGGTCTTCAGGGGTTAAGTGAAATCTACTTAAATTGTGATAAAACGTTCTTAATTCAAGTCATTTTAGCTTGGACAGATTTTATTTTTTGCCCCAGAGGTCGTTTATTTCATATCTTGCTGCGTGGACGGATATTTTCACTGCTTTTCGGTCGTTTTCTGATGGATTTGAGTTCAGGTCTTGAGTGTCTTGCCTCGGGACACAGCGGCAGTTCAGGACGGTTTAAGTGTGTCCGGAGCCGCAGACAGAGCAGTGTCTCCGGTTAGCGTCTCGGGGGGGAAACGACATCTCGGCGAAGGATCGATCCGACTCCCAGGTCGGAAACGCGAGATATGAGTTTGGAAAGAAATCGTTTTTCACCGGAATCAGAATTTAAACGTTTCCGAGCTCCAGAGACTCGTTTGAAAAACTCATTTCAGACTGAGGGAAAAGTTTATGATGAAGTCCTGGTTTAGACCTGGTTTAGACCTGGTTCAGATCTGCTTTAGTCCTGCTTTAGTCCTGCTTTAGTCCTGCTTTAGTCCTGGTTTAGACCTGGTTTAGACCTGGTTTAGACCTGGTTTAGACCTGGTTTAGTCCTGGTTCAGATCTGCTTTAGTCCTGCTTTAGTCCTGGTTTAGTCCTGCTTTAGTCCTGCTTTAGTCCTGGTTTAGACCTGGTTTAGATCTGCTTTAGTCCTGGTTTAGATCTGCTTTAGTCCTGGTTTAGTCCTGGTTTAGACCTGGTTTAGATCTGCTTTAGTCCTGGTTTAGTCTTGGTTTAGATCTGCTTTAGTCCTGGTTTAGTCCTGGTTTAGTCCTGGTTTAGACCTGGTTTAGATCTGCTTTAGTCCTGCTTTAGTCCTGCTTTAGTCCTGCTTTAGTCCTGGTTTAGTCCTGGTTTAGACCTGGTTTAGACCTGCTTTAGTCCTGCTTTAGTCCTGGTTTAGACCTGGTTTAGATCTGCTTTAGTCCTGCTTTAGTCCTGCTTTAGTCCTGCTTTAGTCCTGGTTTAGTCCTGGTTTAGACCTGGTTTAGACCTGCTTTAGTCCTGCTTTAGTCCTGGTTTAGACCTGGTTTAGATCTGCTTTAGTCCTGCTTTAGTCCTGCTTTAGTCCTGCTTTAGTCCTGGTTTAGTCCTGGTTTAGTCCTGGTTTAGATCTGCTTTAGTCCTGGTTTAGATCTGCTTTAGTCCTGGTTTAGTCCTGGTTTAGTCCTGGTTTAGTCCTGGTTTAGATCTGCTTTAGTCCTGGTTTAGTCCTGGTTCAGTCCTGGTTTAGATCTGCTTTAGTCCTGGTTCAGTCCTGCTATAGTCCTGGTTTAGTCCTGGTTTAGACCTGGTTTAGACCTGGTCCAGACCTGGTTCAGTCCTGGTTTAGTTCAGGTTTAGGATGCCCTCCCGCTCCCCTCTCTGTGTCAGATGCCCTCCCGCGCCCCTCTTTGTGTCAGATGCCCTCCCGCTCCCCTCTTTGTGTCAGATGCCCTCCCGCTCCCCTCTTTGTGTCAGATGCCCTCCCGCTCCCCTCTCTGTGTCAGATGCCCTCCCGCTCTCCCCTCTCTGTGTCAGATGCCCTCCCGCTCCCCTCTCTGTGTCAGATGCCCTCCCGCTCTCCCCTCTCTGTGTCAGATGCCCTCCCGCTCTCCCCTCTCTGTGTCAGATGCCCTCCCGCTCCCCTCTTTGTGTCAGATGCCCTCCCGCACCCCTCTTTGTGTCAGATGCCCTCCCGCGCTCCTCTTTGTGTCAGATGCCCTCCCGCTCCCCTCTTTGTGTCAGATGCCCTCCCGCTCCCCTCTCTGTGTCAGATGCCCTCCCGCTCCCCTCTCTGTGTCAGATGCCCTCCCGCTCTCCCCTCTTTGTGTCAGATGCCCTCCCGCTCCCCTCTATGTGTCAGATGCCCTCCCGCCCCCCTCTCTGTGTCAGATGCCCTCCCGCTCTCCCCTCTTTGTGTCAGATGCCCTCCCGCCCCCCTCTCTGTGTCAGATGCCCTCCCGCTCCCCTCTCTGTGTCAGATGCCCTCCCGCCCCCCTCTCTGTCAGATGCCCTCCCGCTCTCCTCTCTGTGTCAGATGCCCTCCCGCTCTCCTCTCTGTGTCAGATGCCCTCCCGCTCCCCTCTTTGTGTCAGATGCCCTCCCCTCTCCCCTCTCTGTGTCAGATGCCCTCCCGCACTCACCTCGGGGCTCTTGCGGTTCTGGGGAATCTGTTTGTCGGTTTCTTTGGAGGCGAAGAATCTGGTGCAGCCTTTGTTCAGGTACTGGAAAAAAACGACAAAAACACTGTGAAAACCAGACCGGACCAGACCAGACCGGACCAGACCGGACCAGACCAGACCAGACCAGACCGGACCGGACCAGACCAGACCAGACCGGACCAGACCGGACCGGACCAGACCGGACCGGATCAGACCAGGCCAGACCGGACCAGACCAGACCGGACCAGACCGGACCAGACCGGACCAGACCAGACCAGACCAGACCGGACCGGACCAGACCAGACCAGACTGTACGGTACAAGGCCAGAGCTTAGTCCTGCTTTAGTCCAGTTTCAGTCCTGGTTCAGTCCTGGTTCAGTCCTGCTTCAGTCCTGCTTCAGTCCTGCTTCAGTCCTGGTTCAGTCCTGCTTCAGTCCTGGTTCAGTCCTGCTTCAGTCCTGGTTCAGTCCTGCTTTAGTCCTGGTTCAGTCCTGGTTCAGTCCTGGTTCAGTCCTGCTTTAGTCCTGGTTCAGTCCTGGTTCAGTCCTGGTTCAGTCCTGGTTCAGTCCTGCTTTAGTCCTCAGCTTTCTCACGTCAGATACTGAACCTAAAACCCTCTGGTGCGTCGCCCACTCAGCTCAGCCCAAACTCCAAACTCACGACCTGCTCCGAGCTCATGAGTCACCGGCTCCTTCAGAGACCAGAATCTGCCCCACAGCCCCCAGACCAGGAATCTGCCCCACAACCCCCACACTGAGACCAGAATCTGCCCCACAACCCCCACACTGAGACCAGGAGACATGCAGACCTGGTTTTGACCTGGTTTAGACCCGGTTTTGAGCTGGTTTAGACCAGTTCAAGTCCTGGTCCAGTCCTGGTCCAGTCATGGTCTCGTCCTGCTTTAGTCCTGGTCCAGTCCTCCTTTAGTCCCGGTCCAGTGCCGGTCCTCCTTTAGTCCCGGTCCAGTCCCAGTCCTCCTTTAGTCCCGGTCCAGTCCCGGTCCAGTCCCGGTCCAGTCCCGGTCCTCCTTTAGTCCCAGTCCCGGTCCAGTCCCGGTCCAGTCCCGGTCCTCCTTTAGTCCCGGTCCAGTCCCAGTCCTCCTTTAGTCCCAGTCCCGGTCCAGTCCCGGTCCAGTCCCGGTCCAGTCCCGGTCCAGTCCCGGTCCAGTCCCGGTCCTCCTTTAGTCCCGGTCCAGTCCCGGTCCAGTCCCGGTCCAGTCCCGGTCCAGTCCCGGTCCAGTCCCGGTCCTCCTTTAGTCCCGGTCCAGTCCTGGTCCAGTCCCGGTCCAGTCCCGGTCCAGTCCCGGTCCTCCTTTAGTCCCAGTCCCGGTCCAGTCCCGGTCCAGTCCCGGTCCTCCTTTAGTCCCGGTCCAGTCCCAGTCCTCCTTTAGTCCCAGTCCCGGTCCCGGTCCTCCTTTAGTCCCAGTCCCGGTCCAGTCCCGGTCCAGTCCCGGTCCAGTCCCGGTCCAGTCCCGGTCCAGTCTCACCCTGAAGGCGTCGGGCGCCTGCAGGTGCAGCTTCTCCCTCACGTCCTCCGGGGCTCCGGCGCACAGTCGGTAGAAGATGTGGTAATTCCGCTCGTCCGGACTCTGGGTGCAGATCCGGGACTTTTCCAGGAGGTAATGAGACACGAACCCCCCGACCACAGCGTTCTGAGGAGACACAGAGGGTCAGGGGTACGACTCTGCCCCTGTGCCCACGAGCAGCACCCCTCTGCCCCTGTGCCCACGAGCAACACACCTCTGCCCCTGTGCCCACGAGCAACACACCTCTGCCCCTGTGCCCACGAGCAACACACCTCTGCCCCTGCGCCCACGAGCAACACACCTCTGCCCCTGTGCCCGCGAGCAACACACCTCTGCCCCTGCGCCCACGAGCAACACCCCTCTGCCCCTGTGCCCCTGAGCAACACACCTCTGCCCCTGTGCCCCTGAGCAACACACCTCTGCCCCTGTGCCCCTGAGCAACACACCTCTGCCCCTGTGCCCCTGAGCAACACACCTCTGCCCCTGTGCCCCTGAGCAACACACCTCTGCCCCTGTGCCCCTGAGCAACACACCTCTGCCCCTGTGCCTATGAGCAACACACCTCTGCCCCTGCGCCCACGAGCAACACACCTCTGCCCCTGTGCCCACGAGCAACACACCGGGAATGTTCCACAGTGCAGCATTAAGGAGGAGATATTGTGCAAAATGGACTTTCTGCATCTTTCTCTCATGTTCTCGTTGTTGTTCCTTCATCACAAACCGGTCTGAAGAGGTTTTAGAGTCATCCGTGCATGTTTGAGTCATCTAGCGATCTCTCCCGAGCTCTATTCAAACCCAGTACGAGACACACTGAATGTGCTGCGATGCTCTGAAGGGGGAGTGACTAACACGGGGAGCAGTGGATAAACATTTTACACAAACATATAAAACGTGTTAAACTCGATCCATGTCCATGTCCCAAAACCGGCAGATGTTTGGAAACATGTGGATGACGACTTCTTTTGAGTTCTGGCAGCGATCGGAACAAAATCTGACAAAATCTGGGAAAATGGAGAAACTGGCCCAGTTTTCTTCATCTAGACGTCACAGTTATTCTTTATTCTTTTTACAAATCCCTCCGTGTTCTCCCTCTTCTCCGGGCCCCGGTCTCAGGGGCCTCAGTCTAAGCAGGGACTCCCAGACTTCCCCCACCCCAGACACTTCCTCCAGCTCCTCCTGGGGAACACAGTCCCTCCAGTGCGTCCTGGCTCTTCCCCGTCGCGTCCTCTCCGCGTGGAGGAGCAGCGACTCTACCCCGAGCTCCTCCCCCCTCTCTCTAAGGGAGCGCCCGGCTCATTTCGCCCGCTTGTGTCTCGATCTCGTCCTTTCGGCCACTTTTTATAAACTGCCTGTTCATTTGTGTATAATAATTTGTCTAATTTAATAATAATAATAATAAAAACGCCTCTTTGGTGCCTGTGCGCGACATCGAAGTCTTGATCGTGGAAAGTTTTGGCAGGTCGTGGAGACGCTGCTGATGAATCCACGGTTTTATCACAGGCCCAGAGTCGGGAACTGCACCGGAAGTCCACGTGTTTCCAAACTTCTTCCGATAATCGTGAAAAGAGCCGATAAAAGGAACACGGAGGTTTAAATCTGTGTTAAAGTTAATGCCCCAGAGCAGTGTAATACTCCCTCTTTAAACTCCTCTTCCTCCAGACAGGGTCATGAAGTCAGTGCCGGATCACAGGACCTGGTTAGTCCAATTTTATTTTTATTATATAGAAAATAAACCAAAGAAAGTGTCGTGAAAGCCGCAGGTTTCCGTGTGAACTCCTCTGGTGTCGGGCTGGAGCTGGAGTGAAATTTTAAAGAGTTCAAATCCAGTAAAACTCAAGACTGAAGCGGTTTTAATGGGAAACTCGAGGCTCCGAGTCCGAGTCTGAGGTCAGGGATTTCACTTCATGAGTCTAATTAAACTCCTTCGTTTCCTTTACGGCGCCGAGAACAGTGTGAGGCTAACATTAGCGCTAGCATCACTGCAGAACCTTCTAGAACACGGAACATTAACTTTATTTCACCGGAATCGTTCAAACGGCAGAAAAACGGCAGAAAAACGGCAGAAAAACAGCAGAAAAACAGCAGAAAAACAGCAGAAAAACAGCTGGACTTTAAACTAACGGAGGTTTTACAAGTGAAACTCTGAACGAGACTCACCCAGAGTTCACTTTTTAGTCCTGGTTTAGACCTGGTTTAGACCTGGTTTAGTCCCTGGTTTAGTCCTGGTTTAGACCTGGTTTAGTCCCTGGTTTAGTCCCTGGTTTAGTCCCTGGTTTAGTCCTGGTTTAGACCTGGTTTAGTCCCTGGTTTAGTCCCTGGTTTAGTCCTGGTTTAGACCTGGTTTAGTCCCTGGTTTAGTCCCTGGTTTAGACCTGGTTTAGACCTGGTTTAGACCTGGTTTAGACCTGGTTTAATCTTGGTACAATCCTAATTTAGGCCGGGTTTAGTTCCTAGTTTAGACTTGCTTTAATCCTGCTTTAGTTTAGGCCCCAATTTAGTCTAGTCCTGGTCTAGTCCTGGTCTAGTCCTGCTTTAGACCTGCTTTAGTCCCTGCTTTAGTCCCTGGTTTAGTCCTGGTGTAGTCCGTGGTTTAGATCTTGGTTTAGACCTGGTTTAGACCTTGTTTAGTCCCTGTTTTAGTCCTGCTTTAGTCCTGGTTTAGTCCTGGTTTAGTGCTGGTTCAGTCCCTGGTTTAGTCCTGCTTTAGTCCCCGGTTTAGTCCTGCTTTAGTCCTGCTTTAGTCCTGCTTTAGTCCTGGTTTAGTCCTGCTTTAGTCCCCGTTTTAGTCCTGCTTTAGTCCTGCTTTAGTCCTGCTTTAGTTCTGGTTCAATCCCTGCTTTAGTCCTGTTTTAGTCCTGTTTTAGTCCTGCTTTAGTCCTGCTTTAGTCCTGCTTTAGTCCTGCTTTAGTCCTGCTTTAGTTCTGGTTCAATCCCTGGTTTAGTCCTGCTTTAGTCCTGTTTTAGTCCTGCTTTAGTCCTGCTTTAGTCCTGCTTTAGTCCTGTTTTAGTCCTGCTTTAGTCCTGCTTTAGTCCTGCTTTAGTCCTGCTTTAGTCCTGGTTTAGTCCTGGTTTAGTCCTGGTTTAGTCCTGCTTTAGTCCTGGTTTAGTCCTGGTTTAGTCCTGCTTTAGTCCCCGTTTTAGTCCTGCTTTAGTCCTGCTTTAGTCCCCGTTTTAGTCCTGCTTTAGTCCTGCTTTAGTCCTGCTTTAGTCCTGCTTTAGTCCTGCTTTAGTCCTGGTTTAGTCCTGGTTTAGTCCTGCTTTAGTCCCCGTTTTAGTCCTGCTTTAGTCCTGCTTTAGTCCTGCTTTAGTCCTGCTTTAGTCCTGGTTCAGTCCCTGGTTTAGTCCTGCTTTAGTCCTGCTTTAGTCCTGGTTTAGTCCTGGTTTAGTCCTGCTTTAGTCCTGGTTCAGTCCCTGGTTTAGTCCTGCTTTAGTCCTGCTTTAGTCCTGCTTTAGTCCTGCTTTAGTCCTGCTTTAGTCCTGCTTTAGTCCTGGTTTAGTCCTGTTTTAGTCCTGCTTTAGTCCTGCTTTAGTCCTGCTTTAGTCCTGGTTCAGGTCCTGCTTTAGTCCTGCTTTAGTCCTGCTTTAGTCCTGCTTTAGTCCTGGTTTAGTCCTGCTTTAGTCCCCGTTTTAGTCCTGCTTTAGTCCTGTTTTAGTCCTGTTTTAGTCCTGCTTTAGTCCTGCTTTAGTCCTGTTTTAGTCCTGCTTTAGTCCTGCTTTAGTCCTGCTTTAGTCCTGCTTTAGTCCTGCTTTAGTCCCCGTTTTAGTCCTGCTTTAGTCCCCGTTTTAGTCCTGCTTTAGTCCTGCTTTAGTCCCCGTTTTAGTCCTGCTTTAGTCCTGCTTTAGTCCTGCTTTAGTCCTGCTTTAGTCCTGCTTTAGTCCTGGTTCAGTCCCTGGTTTAGTCCTGGTTTAGTCCCCGTTTTAGTCCTGCTTTAGTCCTGCTTTAGTCCCCGTTTTAGTCCTGCTTTAGTCCTGCTTTAGTCCCCGTTTTAGTCCTGCTTTAGTCCTGCTTTAGTCCTGCTTTAGTCCTGCTTTAGTCCTGCTTTAGTCCTGCTTTAGTCCCCGTTTTAGTCCTGCTTTAGTCCTGCTTTAGTCCCTGTTTTAGTCCTGGTTTAGTCCCCGTTTTAGTCCCTTCTTTAGTTCCTTTTCCCCCTAAATTTCGTCTCTCGTTCTTTTGCTCTCGTGCTGAACCTCTGGGACGTCATTATCGTCCAAACATTTAATCGATGCAGGAGCCGCTCGGTTTGTCCCGGTTTAAACACAACGTTACAAAACTCTCAGGAGCAGAGACAGGGGCAGACAGGGGCAGACAGGGGCAGACAGGGGCAGATACAGGGACAGATACAGGGGCAGAGACAGGAGCAGAGACAGGGGCAGATACAGGGGCAGAGACAGGGGCAGAGACAGGGGCAGAGACAGGGGCAGAGACAGATACAGGGGCAGAGACAGGGGCAGAGACAGGGGCAGAGACAGGGGCAGAGACAGGGGCAGATACAGGGGCAGATACAGGGGCAGAGACAGGAGCAGAGACAGGGGCAGATACAGGGGCAGAGACAGGGGCAGAGACAGGGGCAGATACAGGGGCAGAGACAGGGGCAGATACAGGGGCAGAGACAGGGGCAGAGACAGGGGCAGAGACAGGGGCAGAGACAGGGGCAGAGACAGGGGCAGAAACAGGGGCAGATACAGGGGCAGACAGGGGCAGACAGGGGCAGACAGGGGCAGACAGGAGCAGACAGGGGCAGACAGGGGCAGACAGGGGCAGACAGGGGCAGACAGGGGCAGACAGGGGCAGACAGGGGCAGACAGGTGTATACACAGTATAATTAATGAATGTTGGCACCTTCTCGTTAAAGTGAATCTCCACAAACTTCCCGAAGCGGCTGCTGTTGTTGTTCCGAACAGTCTTGGCGTTTCCAAAAGCCTCCAGCAGGGGGTTCGCTGAGCACAGACACACACAGGTTTAGACCTGGTTCAGTCCTGGTTTAGTCCTGGTTTAGTCCTGTTTAGTCCCTGGTTTAGTCCTGGTTTAGTTCTGTGTGTAGACCTGGTTTAGTCCTGGTTTAGTCCTGGTTTAGTCCTGCTTTAGTCCCGGTTTAGTCCTGGTTTAGTCCTGAGGTTTAGTCCTGAGGTTTAGTCCTGCTTTAGTCCTGCTTTAGTCCTGGTTTAGTCCTGGTTTAGTCCTGAGGTTTAGTCCTGGTTTAGTCCTGGTTTAGTCCTGGTTTAGTCCTGGTTTAGTCCTGGTTTAGTCTTGGTTTAGTCTTGGTTTAGTCTTGGTTTAGTCCTGCTTTAGTCCTGCTTTAGTCCTGGTTTAGTCCTGGTTTAGTCCTGGTTTAGTCCTGAGGTTTAGTCCTGAGGTTTAGTCCTGCTTTAGTCCTGCTTTAGTCCTGGTTTAGTCCTGGTTTAGTCCTGAGGTTTAGTCCTGCTTTAGTCCTGCTTTAGTCCTGCTTTAGTCCTGGTTTAGTCCTGCTTTAGTCCTGGTTTAGTCCTGGTTTAGTCCTGAGGTTTAGTCCTGGTTTAGTCCTGCTTTAGTCCTGGTTTAGTCCTGGTTTAGTCCTGGTTTAGTCCTGAGGTTTAGTCTTGGTTTAGTCCTGGTTTAGTCCTGGTTTATTCCTGGTTTAGTCCTGGTTTAGTCAGAAAACTCATTTCCCCCCAAAAACACACTTAAGATCTTTATATTTAAAATTTTACTAAAAGTTTTCACATTTCATCCTCAGTTTCTGTAATTTCTCAGGCTGAAAATCGTACTTGATGGTCGGAAATCACACTGGGCAAAAAAGCTCGGCCAAAATGTAAGATATAAACCACTAAATCTATCAGAAAATGGCTTTAAAGCAGTGAAATGATCTGGCTGCAGAGACAGATCATTTCACCGGACAATTTCTCTTAAAATAAACGACGTCTAGACGAGAACGAAGCGCCTCAGGACGAGCGAGCGGGAAATAAACGTGAAAACAAGACGAAAAACCTGATGCAAGTTTCAAAATCTTGGCCGGATCAGAGCAAATTTGCAGCGTGGGCCAAAACTCCATTTAACAAGTAAGAAAATAAGAAAAACATTTGGTTAAAAACAGATTTAAAGTGTCTGAAAAATGTGTTTGTTCTGAGGAAATTGTGCTGAAACGAGTGAGTCTGGTCATCTGAGCCCTGTCGACTCTGCGACGCTTCATTCTCGCCTGGAGGTCGTTTATTTTAAGAAAACTGGTCCGGTGCAGTGATCCGTCCCTGCAGCGAGGTCGTTTCAGCACTTTTCAGTCATTTTCCGATAGACGTAAGTGTTCATATGTTAAACCTGTTGCCGTGCGGAGACCCTGAGCTCCACAGGTGTAGGTGTCGTACCTTCCACGATCCGCTCGTCGATGTCCTGCCCGGTGCCGTACGACGTGGTCAAATATCTGAGGCACAAGAGACTTTTATTATTCAGTTTTCACACAAAACCTTCAGACCGGGGAAGGACACTCGATTACATCATTTTAATCGACCGTCGGGAAAATGAATCACAACATTTTATATTAAAGTTATCATCACTATTATTACTGTTCCTAATGTGCAGAAATAAACTCTTAATAAACTCTCTGTGACTCAGTGAATATGAGTGTTCTCCCTGTGACTCAGTGAATATGAGTGTTCTCTCTGTGACTCAGTGAATATGAGTGTTCTCCCTGTGACTCAGTGAATATGAGTGTTCTCCCTGTGACTCAGTGAATATGAGTGTTCTCTCTGTGACTCAGTGAATATGAGTGTTCTCTCTGTGACTCAGTGAATATGAGTGTTCTCTCTGTGACTCAGTGAATATGAGTGTTCTCCCTGTGACTCTGTGAATATGAGTGTTCTCTCTGTGACTCAGTGAATATGAGTGTTCTCTCTGTGACTCAGTGAATATGAGTGTTCTCTCTGTGACTCAGTGAATATGAGTGTTCTCTCTGTGACTCAGTGAATATGAGTGTTCTCTCTGTGACAGAGGATGTTCTGCTGATGCTGAGTCTGTTCTGTGCGTATGTCGCGTTGCAGATGCTGCGTAAACATGTGAAACCGGGACACTCAGAAACCCGATCACACCCGGGACACTGATGTGCAGGGAAACACACTCTGAGGAATATAGGGATCTCCAAGGAGCCAGAGCCGAGACGTGGGACTGTGAGGCTCCAGAGTTTGTGCTCAGACCTCGACTCCTCAGGCTGCGTTACACAGACACCGACATTCAGTTTGTCCTTTAAAATGAACCTGAAAAGCTGAACTTTTGGCTTCGGACGCGGCGTATCAACCGATCAGGAACAAATATACAGTAACGCAGCGACATTATTATTTGGAAGAAGGAGAAAGAGAAAAACCTGAGAACCGGAGCAGATTTATTACAAAACAAACAGGGGTTGGGGCTCCGCTGATGTGTTTTATGTAATAAATCCAGTAAAATCCCTCTCTGGGAAAACACGGCACTGAGCCGACACCCTGGGCCTGTGTAAGTATCTGACGCTAATGAATTCCAATGCAAAGGCTCCAAACTGGGGCGTCCAGGGTGTTTGTGGACACTGAGGTGTGAACATACAGCTGTGCTCATAAGTTCACAGACTCTGGCAGAACTGATGATTTCTTGGTCCAGAAGCTGCACATGGGACGTACTTGGATATTCAACATGATCATGATCCAAAACACAAAGTGGAGCTGTCACTGGCTCCAGCAGAATAAAGTGAAGGTTCTGGAGTGTTCGTCTCTTCTGACCTCAGTATCACTGAGCCTCTGGGCAGATTCAAGCTGCAGTTCAGACAAGAGCCCAAGAATTTACAGGAACTGGAGCCTTTTGCCCAGAAGAATGAGCAGCTTTACCATCAGAGAAAATAACACATCCACAACTATCACAAAAGACTCCAAGTGTCACTGGGTCATTTGTGTAGTTTCTGTTATTATGATTTAAAAAGAGGAAACACAGTTGTTTGATAATAAACGACTTCACCCAAGAAGCACTGACCACAAGTGAAAGAAAAGTTTTCACTCATGATATTCTCTGAAAGATGCACAAGAAATCAATCAAATTCTGTCAGGGTCTGTGAACTTATGAGCACAACTGTACCATAAGAAGAGATATTTATTTCAAATCTAAGTGGCTGTTTCTCCTTCATGGTTTCATAAAGTTTCTCCTTCATGGTTTCATAAAGTTTCTCCTTCATGGTTTCATAAAGTTTCTCCTTCATGGTTTCATAAAGTTTCTCCTTCATGGTTTCATAAAGTTTCTCCTTCATGGTTTCATAAAGTTTCTCCTTCATGGTTTCATAAAGACGTTCTTGTGGTTCTGACCTGAGCACAAACTTTGTGTTCTCGGTTTTTCCGGCTCCAGATTCTCCAGAAACGATGATGGACTGACTCATCTTCAGAACCTTCATGTCTCTGTAGGCTTTGTCCGCTGAGAACAACAAACACATGAACATAAACCAGGTCTGGACCAGGTCTAATTTAAACCAGGTCTATACCAGGTCTAAACCAGGTCTGGACCAGGACTAAACCAGGACTAAACCAGGTCTAATCCTGGTCTGACACACACAGGTTCTCTGACAGTCCCACAGCGCTCTCTGGAGGCCACAGATGAAACCACAGCCTCATTAAACTCCATCTGCTCCAGAGTCCGAGCCAGAGTCCGAGCCAGAGTCCGAGCCAGAGTCCGAGCCAGAGTCCGAGCCAGAGTCCGAGCTAGAGTCCGAGCCAGAGTCCGAGCCAGAGTCCGAGCCAGAGTCCGAGCCAGAGTCCGAGCTAGAGTCCGAGCCAGAGTCTGAGCCAGAGTCTGAGCCAGAGTCCGAGCCAGAGTCTGAACCAGAGTCTGAGCCAGAGTCTGAGCCAGAGTCTGAGCCAGAGTCTGAGCCAGAGTCTGAGCCAGAGTCTGAGCCAGAGTCTGAGCCAGAGTCTGAACCAGAGTCTGAGCCAGAGTCTGAGCCAGAGTCCGAGCCATAGTCCGAGCCATAGTCCGAGCCAGAGTCCGAGCCAGAGTCCGAGCCAGAGTCCGAGCCAGAGTCTGAACCAGAGTCTGAGCCAGAGTCTGAGCCAGAGTCTGAGCCAGAGTCTGAGCCAGAGTCTGAGCCAGAGTCTGATACCAGAGCGTAAACATGAGGAGGGACACTGCCTCCTCATGTTTACTACTGACCGTCCTGGTACTGTCTGATGTACAGCAGTAGTAGTATTTGTAGTATTTGCAGTAGTAGTATATGTAGTATTTGCAGTAGTAGTATTTGTAGTATTTGCAGTAGTAGTATTTGCAGTAGCAATAGTAGTATTTGCAGTAGTATTTGCAGTAGTACTTGCAGTAGTACTTGCAGTAGTACTTGCAGTAGTATTTGCAGTAGTATTTGCAGTAGTACTTGTAGTAGTATTTGCAGTAGTATTTGCAGTAGCAGTAGTAGTATTTGCAGTAGTACTTGTAGTAGTATTTGCAGTAGTACTTGCAGTAGTATTTGCAGTAGCAGTAGTAGTACTTGCAGTAGTATTTGCAGTAGTATTTGCAGTAGTACTTGTAGTAGTATTTGCAGTAGTACTTGCAGTAGTATTTGCAGTAGTATTTGCAGTAGTACTTGTAGTAGTATTTGCAGTAGTATTTGCAGTGGTACTTGCGGTGGTAGTGTTGCAGTGGTATTTGCGGTGTTGCAGGTGGTACTTGTAGTAGTATTTGCGGTGGTATTTGCGGTGGTAGCAGTTTGCAGTAGTATTTGCAGTAGTATTTGCAGTAGCAGTAGTAGTATTTGCAGTAGTATTTGCAGTAGTATTTGCAGTAGTATTTGCAGTAGTATTTGCAGTAGCAGTAGCAGTATTTGCAGTAGTATTTGCAGTAGTATTTGCAGTAGTATTTGCAGTAGCAGTAGTAGTACTTGCAGTAGTACTTGTAGTAGTATTTGCAGTAGTATTTGCAGTAGTACTTGCAGTAGTATTTGCAGTAGTACTTGTACCTATAGCGTAGACGTGAGGAGGCAGCGTCCCCAGTGATCGGCCCCGATACTGTTTGATGGTTTCGGGCGAGTAGAGTTTGGGGATGTCGTAATACGGGTTCACGGCGATGAGGATGTTCGCCACGTACGTCTGACACAAACACAAACACGACGGTTATTATCATCAGAACAAAGACGGACACGGAGAACCTGAGGAACGAGGAGGAGAAACACCTGGAGAAACAGAGACTTAAACCGGCCCCGGTGTGTTTTTCTGTTTGTTGTGTAGCAGCCGTCGTGTAACTGTCCTCAGAATGACATTATAAAGAGTTTTTGCTTTCGTGGTACGAGGGCGAGTGGCAGTAAATAATAACGAAAAGTGTTGATTTAAATCGGGAAAAAAGTATACAGATAAAATAATAACTGTAAAACATAATGCAGTATCATAAAAAAGAAAGAAATGAAAGACAGGAAGTATGTTATTAATTTTGCTATGTGTAAATATTTGTAAAGTTTTCAACATGACGCCTAAAAATTTCTGTCCAGTTTCAATTTCTTCAGTTAAAAAGGTTCAAATTTCACGGAACCAAATAATTTTTTGTTCATAAATCCTGAGTTCTTCTGCATGTTTTTGTGCTTAAAGTGTTCAAATGTCATGTGGTGCGACTAATAACAGCAGGAATTCTGTGGCTGCAGTTTAATCACAGACAAAGTCGACTTGGGTGAACGGTTCTTTAGGCGTTTTTCTTCATTTGCTGCATTTTCCGGGGCAGTAGTTTGTTCATTAAACACAAACAGGTGAAAGAAAACATCGATATGCATTAAAAATCCAAAGAAACGCAACAGTTTGTTTCTCTACACTTCATATTCCTCAGAGCTTAGATTAAAATCCCAGCCGTGTTTGAGAAAATAAAACAGTTTTAAGGTTCTTCTCGGTCGCACCACATGACATTTTACACTGAAAATCCTTCATATAAACGTTCAGCACAGATTTATGACACTGACACTGGAAATATGTGAAAAAGTTCCAATAGAAACTAAGATTTTTTATATTTTAAAATGTGCTTGTTGAGAATCCTTATGCATCAGGGACTCATCTCCGTGATCTTGGTCCTAGTCTGGGTCTGGACCTCAGCTGGAGGATTTTACCTGTGGTGCATATATTATTGTTGGGTTGATGGGGGAAACCGGACTAATACTCAATTACAGTGATCCCTCGCTATAACACGGTTCATCTTTCGCGGCTTCGCAGATTTTTTTTATGCTTTTTTATTTATTTTTTTAACAGTGCATTGTGTTCTGAATCCTGATTGGCCGAGGGACTGTAGTCTAGAAGTGATAAAAGTTGACTGGTCTTTCACTTAGACCAGGGGTCGGCAACCTTTAACACTCAAAGAGCCGTTTGGAGCGTCTCCCACAGAAAAGAAAACATGGGTGCCATAAAGAAGGAGGAAAATAACATAAGGACGACGGGAGAAGACACCTGCACCACAGGCTTCAGGAGAAGAAGACGCTACAGGAGTCAGGAGGAAGAGGCTCAGTCAGAGGCACTGAAATACACGCGAGTCACAATGTCCAACCTCGTGTTCGTATGAATTATTATTTTACAGCATTTTTTAAAAACTATCAGAGTTATTTGTAAGAAAACGTTTATATTTTTAAATGCTTGAGCCTGAAAACAGGATTTGATCTTTGGTTTCATTCTATAGCACAGTATTGTATTGTATAATAATTGTAAAAAAATAAAGCTGATACTTCACGGATTTCGCCTATCGCGGGAACTTTTTGGAACGTGACCCCTGCGATAAACGAGGGATCACTGTATACAATGGGACTTTTTTAGTATCGATACCTGCGGAAAATGAGGATCTACTGTCAACATAAATTAGAGTTCTACACCAATCAAGACGCAGTTTGGGAAGAAAAATGATCATTTACAAAAGTTTTCACAATAAGAAAACTACAGCTGTGACGTAAACCGCTCAGTTTCAGTTTGTCCACGATTCCAATTTTACAAAATGGCTCCGTTTTATTTATTTATATTTTGGGGCTCTGCATGTGTCTCTATTGGCGGAGCGTTCAGCAGTTACCATGGAGACACGGTGCACATGCTGGCGAACGCCGACAACGCCGTTTTAAGATCGCCCGAGCGTGCAAAGTCCACACAGAAATGCCCGAGCGACCCGAGGATAAAAGCTGAACCTGTGCCGTCAGCCACCCAGAGACGTGCTCTTATACTCTTATATTTACTCTTATATTTACTCTTATACTCTTATATTTGCTCTTATACTCTTATATTTACTCTTATATTTACTCTTATACTCTTATATTTGCTCTTATACTCTTATATTTGCTCTTATATTTGCTCTTATACTCTTATATTTGCTCTTATACTCTTATATTTGCTCTTATACTCTTGTACAATGGGACTTTTTTAGTATTGAAAACTGCGAAAAATGAGGATCTAGTTTCTGTATTAGTTTTATTATTGATAAGCGTCTGTTTTTATTAGTTTTATTATTGATAAGCGTCTGTTTTTTTTATATTTTGACAACTCTAGAGTCTTTCCCACGGACACAACAACAGAACCAGTTTTCGTGTAGTTCTCTGAGCGGCCACTAGATGTCACTGTGGACCAGGTTTTATTCACTCATCGTTTTGAATTGAACTAAAATTATTATTATTTATGTATTTCACAGTGTACAATCTGAAAACCACCACTTTGGCTCCGTTTATCACCTTTTTAAGACAGTAAAAATCAGATATTTGCAGCAGTAGTAGTATTTGTAGTATTTGTAGCAGTAGTATTTGCAGTATCCGTGTCGAGACTCACATAGATCTTGTCTTTGCTGTATCGGACTCTGACGTTGTTGAGGAGAGTGGCTTCGTTCAGGTACATGAGAGAACCTGCAAACACGCGGAGAAAAACTGCAGCGTGACCAAAACACAGTCAAAATCTTTATATTTCAGATTTAAGACGAAATCTCGCTATTGTTTTCCCAGTTTGGACCATTTTGAGGTTTCAGATTGTGCTTCCTGGGCCAAAACTCCTCCAACACACAGACGTTTTTATCTGACAAATAAAAATACAAGAAAACACCTTTGGAATCGTGTGGAAAGTGTCGGGAAAATGTGTTTCTCGTGTGAAAATCGTTAAAAACCTGTGGACAGCGTTTTCCCAGTGACGGCAAATCACTTCCTGTGGTTTTCAACTTTTCTGCACAAACTGTTTAGTGGTGTAAAAGTATAATTTATATTTACAGCAGGGATTATCCCACCAGATTAAGGCGAAATTAGAGACACTATAATAAGAAGACGGAGAAGGAGAATAAGAATAAGAAGAAGAACAAGAATGAGAAGGAGAAGAACAAGAAGAACAAAAAGGAGAAGAACAAGAAGAACAAGAAGAAAAAGGAGAAGAAGAAGAAGAAGAAGGAGAAGAACAAGAAGAACAAGAACAAGAAGAACAAGAAGTAGGAGAAGAAGAAGGAGAAGAACAAGAAGAACAAAAAGGAGAAGAACAAGAAGAACAAGAAGAAAAAGGAGAAGAAGAAGAAGGAGAAGAACAAGAAGAACAAGAACAAGAAGAACAAGAAGTAGGAGAAGAAGAAGGAGAAGAACAAGAACAAGAACAAGAACAAGAAAAAGAACAAGAAAAAGAACAAGAACAAGGAGAAGAACAAGAAGAAAAAGGAGAAGAACAAGGAGAAGAACAAGAAGAAGGAGAAGAACAAGAAGGAAAAGAACAAGAAGAAGGAGAAGAACAAGAAGAACAAGAACAAGAAGAACAAGAAGTAGGAGAAGAAGAAGGAGAAGACCAAGAACAAGAACAAGAAAAAGAACAAGAAAAAGGAGAAGAACAAGGAGAAGAACAAGAAGAAAAAGGAGAAGAACAAGGAGAAGAACAAGAAGAAGGAGAAGAACAAGAAGGAGAAGAACAAGAAGAAGGAGAAGAACAAGAAGGAGAAGAACAAGGAGAAGAACAAGGAGAAGAACAAGAAGAAGAAGAACAAGAAGAACAAGAAGAAGAACAAGAAGAACAAGAACAAGAAGAACAATGTTTTCTGTTGGGTAGAAGAACTAAAAGCCTGATTGTGCAGCTCTGTTTGTGTGAACTAAACAAAACACAAAACCCCAGGTGTTTGTGACGAGGAAACGACATCAGAACAGATCATCGACATTTAATAATCACCATTTAAAACAATCGCCACGTTTACACAAGAGCTTTAATTCTGAATAAAAATAATTTAATTCTGAATCAAACTGAACTCCACTTTAAAAAGTCCCTGTAAACACTTAATTCTAATGAAAATGAATATTCGGAATTAAACTTAATCCTGAAGTCAGTGGGTTTATTCTGATTTTAAAGCCGAATGAATTTCTTCCTGGATCATGTAAACGTTTCTTCTTCTTCTAAATAATCCCGGTGGTTGGTGCTCGTCGGCTCGTCCTTCGATCCGGCTCCTCCAGTCGTCTCTTGGGACTTTCCTCCACGTCTCTTTGGATTTGTGAGCGGGATGTGGGAGTGGGCTGAGGTGTGGCAGCCTCAGACTCAGTTTGTCTTCTTCCTCCTTCTCCCACACTCTTCCCTTCTCCTCCTCAGCTCACAGACGGAAAGTGTGAGGACAGAATTCTCCAGCTGCTGCTTCATTATCATCAGAACCACCGCGGGAAAAGTTCTGATCGTGTTTGTGTCGGCGGCGAAACGACAAACGGAGATGAGAGAAAAGCCGGGAGCAGCTGAAGTGTGGGTTTTCTTCCCAAATACGTTTGTGTCGCTGTCCGATCAGCACCTTCCCCACCCCCAGACGCTGAGAGGAATTAAATAAAGACCATTTAACCTGTTTAATTCAGAATTAAAAACCTCATGTAAACGCGGCGATTCAGAAACAAAAGTTGGGTTCTCACAGTTGTCCTCCACATGTTTGTTGACGTCGTCTTCAGCTGGAAACACCTGGTTTATTGGCGCCAGGAACGTCTGGAAAACATAAAATGGATTTAAAGAGCGCGTTTCTACTTCCCTGAGATGGTCCGAGCGTTGTTTTTATTCAGATTAAAGTCTAACGCAGCTCCAGACACAGCAGTGCCCACAGTTAGCGTCAGGGACTGATGGTGACGTCAGGTGTAAAGTATCAGGAGTTCAGTCGCTGTATTTTGACCCTCCGGGACACTGTACTTTCCCTCTTTTGTTCACTCTTTTAAACCACATTAAACTTTGATGGGGCTTTTGTGACGGACAAAGAGAAAAGAGAAAAGAGAGGAGAAAGAAGGAGGGAGAGAGGATAAAAAAGAAGAGAAGGGAGGACAGAGAGAAGAGAAACGAAGAGAAGAGAAGAGAGAGAAAAGAGAAAACAGAAGAGTGAGAAAGAAGAGGGGAGGAGAGAGAGATAAAAGAGAAGAGAGGAGAGGGAGAAAAGGGGAGAAAGGAAAGAAGAGGAGAGAGAAGAGCGAGAGAGGAGAGAAGAAAGAGAACGAGAGAAAAGAGAAGAGAGAAAAGAGAAAGAAAGAGAGAGAAGAGGAGAGCGAAGAGAAGACGGGAGGAGAGAGAAGAGGGGAGAGGATAAAACGAGAGAGAAGAGAAGAGAAGAGAGGAGAGGAAAGGAGACAAAAGAAGGGAGGGGAGGAGAGGAGAGAGTGAGAAGAGAAAAGAGGAGGAGAGGAGAGGAGAGGGGAGGAGAGAGAAGAGAAGGGAAGGGAAGAGAGAAGAGAGACAAGGGAGAGAGAAGAGAGAAGAGAGAAGAAGAGTGAAGAGAAGACTAAAAAAGAGGAGAGGGAGAGAAGACTGAAGAGGAGAGGAGAGGAGAGGAGGAGGGAAGAGAGAGAAAAGAGAGACAGAGAAAGAGAGAGAGAAAGGATCAGTTCTCTGCGCTTCATGAAACTTGAGCTGCAGCAAAAACAAACTCCTGTGAACGCGCCGACCTCTGACCTGCCACACGCTAACGACGCGCTAACCTCTAATTACACTGTACATAAACCTGTAATGTGTGTAGGGGGGGGTTCTAGATATATCTCTATGGTGTAATGTTCAGCGGTTTCCACGGAGACGCACTGGGCACATTAGCCAACACTGTCAAAAAAGTTTTAAAATCGTCTGGAAAAACAAACAAACAAACAGAGGTTCACTAGAGCACAGACGAGTATAAGAACCAGAGGACGTGTGTAGAACAGGAAAGTACACGTATGTAGTAGAGTTAAGTACACGTATGTAGTAGAGTTAAGTACACGTTTGTAGTAGAGTTAAGTACACGTATGTAGTAGAGTTAAGTACACGTATGTAGTAGAGTTAAGTACACGTATGTAGTAGAGTTAAGTACACGTATGTAGTAGAGTTAAGTACACGTATGTAGTAGAGTTAAGTACACGTATGTAGTAGAGTTAAGTACACGTATGTAGTAGAGTTAAGTACACGTATGTAGTATTAGTGACGTGAAGTTTGACCCCATCAAACTCAAACCTGCAAAAACTGTGTCAGTCGTTTGTGCTGCAAAAAGTTTCGTTTGTGTGATTCTGGTTCTTCAGATATTCACAGTTTTATTTTGGTCGATGACGTCGTCCAGAACCTCAGAATGTGAAACAGCCTCAAAACAGGAAGAAAATGAGAGAAAACGTTTGTATTTGGTTTGTGCTGTGACAATTTTCATTTGTGCGAGTTTATTTCTAAATGTATTCATTAATCGCTCAGCTGACGGAGACAAACTCCACAAAACTAGTGAAGAGAAACGATCTGAGGCTGTGGAAAAGTCTGTGTTAAAAGCAAATGACTAAAGACTGAAACAGACTTTTCCTCAGCCTCAGGTCGTTTCTCTTCTCTAGTTTGTCTCCGTCAGCTGAGCAGAAATGACGTCCTATAATTACCACAGAAATAATAATGAAGAATTTTAGAAATAAACTCACACAAATGAAACTGTCACAGCACAAAACAGCACAAACCAAATACAAACGATTTCTATCATTTTCTTCCTGTTTTGAGGCTGTTTCACATTCTGAGGTTCTGGACGACGTCATCGACCGAAACAAAACTGTGAATATCTGAAGAACCAGAATCACACAAACAAAACTTTCTGCAGCACAAACGACTGACACAGTTTTTGTGCAGGTTTGAGTTTGATGGGGTGACTTCAGGGAGGTGCAGTAGTGTAAAGTACATATGTAGTAGAGCTGGGCGGTATGACCAAAAATTGATATCACGGTATTTTTTTAAATTATCACGGTATCACGGTATTTAACGGTATTTTTGTCTTTGGCTAAGTGGAGTGTGATAGAGTTGGTAATATCATTCCAACGTTTGCTTTTCTTGTCATAGACGGTCCCTTTAGACGGAGAATACGAAGATTGCATGAAAGTAAAATCTGCATCTTCTCCCCAATCTCTGCGTAACGTTGGCAGTGCAGCACAAAACACTACACAGACGTTCCTGGTAGGCGCGTTTGCTAAAGGGACCGTCTCTCGCCCGGGCACGGCTCCGCGCACTCCCGCTCTCCGAAAAAGGGAGCCGTGTCACAAAACACTACACAGATGGTCCCTTTAGCAAACGCGCACCACTCAACTCGCTATCCTTACCTGGCTTGTTGGCTTGTTTGGTGTAACACTGAAAAACAGCCCCCGCTCAATCTACCGCTGTGCGACGTTCCGCCGCTCTGTGTTGCCGACATATGCGCGCACACACGGTATGGCGGTAAATAAAAAATTCATATCATAAAAATAAAAATTACCGGTATACCGGTTCAAACGGTATACCGCCCAGCCCTAATATGTAGTACAGTAAAGTACACATTTGCAGTAGTGTAAAGTACATATGTAGTACAGTAAAGTACACATTTGCAGTAGTGTAAAGTACATATGTAGTAGAGTAAAGTACATATTTGCAGTAGTGTAAAGTACCTTCCCGTTGCCCTTCAGAGGTTCGATGCTGAGGGAGTCTGGTCCGATGTCGACGATGGTCCCGAGCTGAAACCCGTCTGTGGAGTGAGGCGCCCACACAGGACGCCCGTCCTCCATCTTGGATCCTACACACCTGTACACAGACAAATACAGTGACTACTACTGTAAATACTACTACTACTCATCAAAAAAGCTCCAGGAAAACACGTGTTTAAAGTAAACTGGGAGAGTTCAGGTGGAAGCCTGAGGGCCCCGAGAAACAGGCCCCCGGTTTGGACAGAGCTGCAGTAAAACACAAACATAACGAACACAAATACACAAATATAAGAGTCCCACATGAGAACCTCAGTCTGAGGCTCAGTCTGAACTAAGTCTGAACTCAGTCTGAGCCTCAATCTGAGCCTCAGTCTGAGCCTCAGTCTGAGCCTCAGTCTGAGCCTCAGTCTGAGCCTCAGTCTGAACTAAGTCTGAACTCAGTCTGAGCCTCAGTCTGAGCCTCAGTCTGAGCCTCAGTCTGAGCCTCAGTCTGAGCCTCAGTCTGAGCCTCAGTCTGAGCCTCAGTCTGAGCCTCAGTCTGAGCCTCAGTCTGAGCCTCAGTCTGAACTCAGTCTGAGCTGTGGACAGACTCAGAATAAAGAGACACTCAAACAGGAGCGAATAAAACAAAACACGACTCCAGGTGTTTGTGAGAACAGAACAAATATGAGAACAATAAAACTCAGACAGTTTAGGTGAATCTGGGACATTTGGGAACATTTTGGGACATTATCGGACCGTTTGAGACATTACGAGACAGTATAGGATATTACGGGACAGTATGGGACATTTTGGGACAGTATAGGACAGTATAGGACATTTTGGGACAGTATAGGACAGTATGGGACAGTATGGGACAGTATGGGACAGTATGGGACAGTATAGGACAGTATGGGACAGTATGGGACATTTTGGGACAGTATAGGACAGTATAGGACAGTACAGGACTGTATAGGACAGTATGGGACAGTATAGGACAGTATGGGACAGTATGGGACATTTTGGGACAGTATAGGACAGTATGGGACAGTATAGGACAGTATAGGACAATATGGGACAGTATGGGACAGTATGGGACAGTATAGGACAGTATGGGACAGTATAGGACAGTATAGGACAGTATAGGACAGTATAGGACAGTACGGGACAGTACGGGACAGTACGGGACAGTACGGGACAGTATGGGACAGTATAGGACAGTATAGGACAGTATAGGACAGTACGGGACAGTACGGGACAGTACGGGACAGTACGGGACAGTATGGGACAGTATAGGACAGTATAGGACAGTATGGAACATTTTGGAACAGTAAAGGACAGTATGGGACAGTATGGGACATTTTGGGACAGTATAGGACAGTATGGGACATTTTGGGACAGTATAGGACAGTATGGGACATTTTGGGACAATATAGGACAGTATAGGACAGTATGGGACAGTATAGGACAGTATGGGACAGTATGGGACATTTTGGGACAGTATAGGACAGTATGGGACATTTTGGGACAGTATAGGACAGTACAGGACTGTATGGGACAGTTTGGGACAGTATAGGACAGTATGGGACAGTATAGGACAGTATGGGACATTTTGGGACAATATAGGACAGTATAGGACAGTATGGGACAGTATAGGACAGTATGGGACATTTTGGGACAGTATAGGACAGTATGGGACAGTATGGGACAGTATAGGACAGTATGGGACATTTTGGGACAATATAGGACAGTATAGGACAGTATGGGACAGTATGGGACAGTATAGGACAGTATAGGACAGTATGGGACAGTATAGGACAGTATAGGACAGTATGGGACAGTATGGGACAGTATAGGACAGTATGGGACATTTTGGGACAGTATAGGACAGTATAGGACAGTATAGGACAGTATGGGACAGTATGGGACAGTATGGGACAGTATAGGACAGTATGGGACAGTATAGGACAGTATGGGACATTTTGGGACAGTATAGGACAGTATGGGACATTTTGGGACAATATAGGACAGTATAGGACAGTATGGGACAGTATAGGACAGTATGGGACATTTTGGGACAGTATAGGACAGTATGGGACATTTTGGGACAGTATAGGACAGTATGGGACATTTTGGGACAATATAGGACAGTATAGGACAGTATGGGACATTATGGGACAGTATAGGACAGTATGGGACAGTATGGGACAGTATAGGACATTTTGGGACAATATAGGACAGTATAGGACAGTATGGGACATTATGGGACAGTATAGGACAGTATGGGACAGTATGGGACAGTATAGGACAGTATGGGACAGTATGGGACATTTTGGGACAGTATAGGACAGTATAGGACAGTATAGGACAGTATAGGACAGTATGGGACAGTATAGGACAGTATGGGACAGTATAGGACAGTATAGGACAGTATGGGACATTTTGGGACAATATAGGACAGTATAGGACAGTATAGGACAGTATGGGACAGTATAGGACAGTATGGGACAGTATGGGACATTTTGGGACAATATAGGACAGTATAGGACAGTATTGAACAGTATAGGACAGTATGGGACAGTATGGGACAGTATTGAACAGTATAGGACAGTATGGGACAGTATGGGACTGTATAGGACAGTATAGGACAGTATGGGACATTTTGGGACAGTATAGGACCGTATAGGACAGTATAGGACAGTATGGGACATTTTGGGACATTACAGGACAGTATGTAAATTTTGAAGCCTGTGGTGTTGCTCCTGTTCGTGCCTCAGCAGTGACTCACTCTGAGGCGTGTCTCTGGACTTTGCACCCGACCTGCTCACTGCGCCTGCCACTGCTCACTGCACCTGCCACTGCACCTGTCACTGCACCTGCCACTGCTCACTGCGCCTGCCACTGTGCCTGCCACTGCACCTGCCACTGCACCTGTCACTGCGCCTGCTCACTGCACCTGCCACTGCACCTGCACCTGCTCACTGCACCTGCTCACTGCACCTGCTCACTGCACCTGCTCACTGCACCTGCCACTGCACCTGTCACTGCACCTGCTCACTGCACCTGCCACTGCACCTGCCACTGCACCTGCTCACTGCACCTGCTCACTGCACCTGCCACTGCACCTGTCACTGCACCTGCCACTGCACCTGCACCTGCTCACTGCACCTGCCACTGCACCTGCTCACTGCACCTGCCACTGCACCTGCCACTGCACCTGCTCACTGCACCTGCCACTGCACCTGCACCTGTCTCACCTGAATCCTCAGCTGCACTGAGACGTGTCATTGGCCCTCGCCTAACGAAGTGGCGAGGGGTATTGTTCTTCGTTGGTTTCTTACGCTATATTATTGGCCCTCGCCTAACGAAGTGGCGAGGGGTATTGTTCTTCGTTGGTTTCTTACGCTATATTATTATTATTTTTCTTTGCAAACGATCGCATTTTTGACCCCCTGAACATCGACGAAAAGTCTCACATGGGGGTATCAGATCGACCGGCCCGGCGAAAAATTTGATAAAACGGGCATCGCGACAATGCCCAAAGTGCCCCCACTCGACAGCGCCCCCTGGAAAAGTCAAAAATTGAAAGTCTATGGGGAGCTGAAAAGCATATTTTGGCGTAGGCCGACAAAATTCGGGACAGTGATAGAAAACAAGGAGACAAGCAGAAAATGTCATTGTCACACCGCCCTATGACCAACAGGAAGTCGGCCATATTGGATCAAAAATTCACCACCGTTTTGACTGCGTGTACGCCAAAGTCTTCAAGTGTCTTGGTTTTGGTCCAAACGAGCTCAGATTTCACACGTCACATCTACAGATGTGGGTCCACAAAAATCTTATATTTCTAAGCGCACTTTTTCACGGTTTGTCCGTATCACGCCGGCGAATAACGCCTTCGTTTCCTGTTTCTTTGATGCCCTCTCACGGCCACAGGCTTTGGCCTACAGAGCTCAAACTCACATCACTATTGTGTGATCTCGGCCTGAATGTGATGAAATATGAAATATAATAAAAATGAACTCTATAGCGCCACCTAGTGTATACGTAAAACGTCAACATTATCGGATTTGGACCAAATTTGGGAATTACATTCTATGCATGATTACAAACCAAAAAATATATTGCATTATGGCCCTGTGTCATTTGTCACGATTGCCCAGCAGGAGTGCAATGAGTTTTAAGAAACATTTAAAGGTGCACTATGTAATTTTTCTAATAGACGAGCTGTCGGGAGGAGAGAGTGTCGTGCCAGGGCTGTCACGAGTCCTCGGCGGTCGCATCACAGGAACGTGCGCGCCGGGGCGAGGGCCATCATTGCCGCCAGCGGCTTTAATTTATGTTTTATGTTTTAAATCTCAGATCAAGTTCAGATTTAAACTCATCAAGAAACTACAGTCAGACTGAACCAGGACTGAACCAGGACTGAACCAGGACTGAACCAGGACTAAACCAGGACTGAACCAGGACTGAACCAGGACTAAACCAGGACTGAACCAGGACTAAACCAGGACTAAACCAGGACTGAACCAAGACTAAACCAGGACTGAACCAGGACTAAACCAGGACTGAACCAGGACTGAACCAGGACTGAACCAGGACTGAACCAGGACTAAACCAGGACTGAACCAGGACTGAACCAGGACTGAACCAGGACTAAACCAGGACTAAACCAGGACTGAACCAGGACTGAACCAGGACTGAACCAGGACTAAACCAGGACTGAACCAGGACTGAACCAGGACTAAACCAGGACTAAACCAGGACTGAACCAGGACTAAACCAGGACTGAACCAGGACTGAACCAGGACTGAACCAGGACTAAACCAGGACTCCCACAGCTCTGTGTTTGTGAATGAGTCTCATGTATAAATGAACAGGCGACAGAAGGTCTCTCTCCTTCGGCTTAATTATCTCTCCCACTTCTTTCTCTCCACCCTTCATCTTTCGCTCTGTTCCCTCTCTTCCCTTTTCTCTCTTTCCCTCCCTCCCACTCGCTGTCTCACCCTCCTCCCTCTCCTTCTCTCTCTCTCTGCTTCTCTCTCCCGCCTCTTTCTTCTTTCTCTCTGTCCCTCCCTCTCTTCCCCCTTTCCCTCCCTCCCTCTCTCTCCCCCTCTCCTCTGTCTCTCTCTCCTTTGCTCCTTCTTCTCCCTCCCTTCCTCCTTCCTTTCCATCTCTCTGTCCCTCTCTCTCCATCTCTCGCTTCCCTCGTCCTCTCGTTTTTCCTCCCTCCCTTTTCCTTCTCTGTCGATTGCCCTCTCTCCCTCCTCTTTCTTCTCCCTCTCTATCCCTCCCTCCCTCAGTCTCCTCTCTCCTACTCTCTCTCATTTTTTTTCTCCCTCTTGCCTCCCTCTCTCCTTCTTCTCTTATCTCCTCTCTCCTCCTTTTCATCCCTCCCGCCGTCTCTCTCTCCTCTCTCTTTTCTCCTCCCTCTCTCTCCTCCCTCCTCTCCTTTCCCTCCCTCCCTCCCACACTCTCTCCTCTCCTCTACTCCTCCTTCCCTCCCTCCCACACTCTCTCCTCTCCTCCTCCCTCTCTCCTCTCCTCTCTCCTCCTCCCTCCCTCCTCCCTCTCTCCTCTCCTCTCTCCTCCTCCCTCACTCCTCCCTCTCTCCTCTCCTCCTCCCTCCCTCCTCCCTCTCTCCTCTCTCCTCCCTCCTCTCTCCTCCCTCCTCTCTCCTCCCTCCCTCCTCCCTCTCTCCTCTCCTCTTTCTCTTCCCTCTCTCACAGTCTGTGTATTGTTCGTGAGTCGTGACCTCAGACACACTGGAGGAAAACTCTCTGGAATTTTTTGGGAAAATTTGAAAAAAGTTTTAATAAATTTCTTTGGGACCTTGAGTGTGGAAAAGTTGGGAATTCTTTCAAATCAAAAATAGTCTCAATAGTCTGAGTCCTGCTCAAGGACACAACAACAGAAGCCACAATCACTACAAACACACAGTGATTATGTACTGTTATAGACCGAGGGAGGACTAAACCAGGACTAAACCAGGACTAAACCAGGACTAAACCAGGACTAAACCAGGACTGAACCAGGACTGAACCAGGACTAAAGCAGGACTAAACCAGGACTAAACCAGGACTAAACCAGGACTGAACCAGGACTAAACCAGGACTAAACCAGGACTGAACCAGGACTAAACCAGGACTAAACCAGGACTGAACCAGGACTAAACCAGGACTAAACCAGGACTAAACCAGGACTAAAGCAGGACTAAAGCAGGACTAAACCAGGACTAAACAAGGACTAAACCAGGACTGAACCAGGACTACACAAGGACTAAACAAGGATTAAACCAGGACTAAACCAGGACTAAACCAGGACTAAACCAGGACTAAAGCAGGACTAAAGCAGGACTAAACCAGGACTAAACAAGGACTAAACCAGGACTAAACCAGGACTACACGAGAACTAAAGCAGGACTAAACCAGGACTAAACAAGGACTGAACCAGGACTAAACAAGGACTAAACAAGGATTAAACCAGGATTAAACCAGGACTAAACAAGGACTACATGAGAACTAAAGCAGGACTGAACAGGACTAAACCAGAGCAAAACCAGGACTGATCCAGGTCTAATCCCGGTCTGATCCTGGTCTGCGGTGAGTTTTTCAGTGAGTCATAAAGGATCAGACTCAGGGTCAGACCTGTTCCGCAAACTTTTCTCCGCGTCATTGTCGTTTTCTCTCCTCCGAAATAACAAACACCGGGCACGATTATCCACAGTGTCCGACGCTCCGACGCTGCGACAAACTGCAGCAAAACGCTCTCCTTTTTATGGAAAATTTATCCTTTTATCGTCGGTAATGTTGCTGGGATCAGGATCAGCTCCTCCAAACCCGAGGCCGGATAAAGGTGGCGCCCTCTGCGGGTCATCGTAAACGCGCGCGCGCCGCCGTCATTCATGATATGCGTAAATGCAGACGATTCACACCTCTGTTCACGGCCTATAGTCACTTTACAGTCGGCCAGGGGAAGAAAATAAACTGTTTCTGTGTGCGAGTTACAGGCAGATTTACTTTTCTGCTAAATACTGAGTGGCCGGGCGCTCCTTTAGAGAGAGGGGGAGGAGCTCGGGGTAGAGCCGCTGCTCCTCCAGGCATGTCCCACGGGAGGAGCCGGAGGAAGTGTCTGAAACTGCTGCCCCCGGATCAGCGGATGAACCTCATGACCTCATTTTTTATCAGTTTTATTGAATCTATTCTTGCCGTTTGTATCGTCTGTTGGTTCAGTGTCTCTGTGTGTGTGGGAGGAATCATCAGGCTCAGTGGGTCAAAAGACCAGGACTGAACCAGGACTGAACCAGGACTGAACCAGGACTGAACCAGGACTGAACCAGGACTGAACCAGGACTGAACCAGGACTGAACCAGGACTGAACCAGGACTGAACCAGGACTGAACCAGGACTGAACCAGGACGTCCTTTCCTTCTGAGGACAGGACTAAGAGGACGAATGCTCGTGGAGCCTGGATCAGTGGTGCTGAAATGTGGTCACACACCTGCTCTGTTCTGCCTGTTTCTGGGGGAATGTTTGTCTGAGCTGTTGAGCAAAACTGAAGCTGTGGTTTAGTGACTGACTGAGAGTCGTGTGTTTACTGCACAAATGTTCCTCTGGGACAACAAGAAACTTTAAAGTTTGACCAATCTTTAACCTCTTATTTTCAACACGCCATTTTGCCGATCTCCCTGGTTCAGCCCTGGTTTAGTCCTGGTTCAGTCCTGGTTTAGTCCTGGTTCAGTCCTGGTTCAGCCCTGGTTTAGTCCTGGTTTAGTCCTGGTTCAGTCCTGGTTTAGTCCTGGTTTAGTCCTGGTTTAGTCCTGGTTTAGTCCTGGTTCAGTCCTGGTTTAGTCCTGGTTCAGTCCTGGTTTAGTCCTTGTTTAGTCCTTGTTTGGTCCCGGTTTAGTCCTGGTTTAGTCCTGGTTTAGTCCTGGTTTAGTCCCTGGTTTAGTCCCTGGTTTAGTCCTGGTTTAGTCCTGGTTTAGTCCTGGCTCAGTCCTGTTTTAGACCTGGTTCAGTCCTGGGTCTAGACCTGGTTCAGTCCTGGGTCTAGACTTGGTTCAGTCCTGGGTCTAGACCTGGACTTCAGAGGGTCCTGACCACTTCTGAGGTTTGACTGAAACTCGACCCCAAAACAGGAGACAGGCCGGAGAGGAGGATTATGGGTAACGACTCCAACAGAGCTCATAAAAACTACAGATCAGAGAGAAAGAGAGAACCAGGACTAAACCAGGTCTAAACCAGGACTGAACCAGGACTAAACCAGGACTGAACCAGGACTGAACCAGGACTGAACCAGGACTGAACCAGGACTGAACCAGGACTAAACCAGGACTAAACCAGGTCTAAACCAGGACTAAACCAGGACTAAACCAGGGACTAAACCAGGGACTAAACCAGGACTAAACCAGGACTAAACCAGGACTGAACCAGGACTGAACCAGGACTGAACCAGGACTGAACCAGGACTAAACCAGGACTAAACCAGGGACTAAACCAGGGACTAAACCAGGGACTAAACCAGGACTAAACCAGGACTAAACCAGGACTGAACCAGGTCTGAACCAGGACTGAACCAGGACTAAACCAGGACTAAACCAGGTCTAAACCAGGACTAAACCAGGACTGAACCAGGACTGAACCAGGACTAAACCAGGACTGAACCAGGACTGAACCAGGACTGAACCAGGACTAAACCAGGACTAAACCAGGACTAAACCAGGACTAAACCAGGACTAAACCAGGTCTAAACCAGGACTAAACCAGGACTAAACCAGGTCTAAACCAGGACTGAACCAGGACTGAACCAGGACTAAACCAGGACTAAACGAGGTCTAAACCAGGACTAAACCAGGACTAAACCAGGTCTAAACCAGGACTGAATCAGGGACTAAACCAGGACTAAACCAAGGTCTAAACCAGGACTAAACCAGGTCTAAATCCAGACTAAACCAGGGACTAAACCAGGAACTAAACCAAGACTGGCTCAGGGCCGGACCAGGTCTCGACCAGGACTAAACCCGGTCTTGTGCCGTTTCCTGGTTGGACTCTGGTCTCATTAAAATTATGATGATGCAGCTTCCTCCAGTGACATAAAGACCTGCAGAGAGTTCACAGGTCCAAGTCCAGTCCTGGTTTAGTCCTGCTTTAGTCCTGCTTTAGTCCTGCTTTAGTCCTGGTTTAGTCCTGGTTTAGTCCTGGTTTAGTCCATACACTCTGAACACAGATAACCCAAACAGGAAGTGAGCACGGATGCACTTCCGGCTCCATCGACTCTGGAATACTGTGGCTCCTCTCTGAACCTGCTGCTGTGGCCTCGGTGTTTTGGTCTTAAATGTTCGGAATAACTTGCTCGACGTGATCCTGGGCTTTTATTCCATTATTTTGTCTGTAAATAAATTCCTAATCCTGATTCGGAACTCCAAATTTGCCCCTGAAACTGCAGGCCTCAATGAGCTTCATTTGACTGGAGCCGAACACTGTGGTGACATCACACAGACTGTGGTTTGGTCCTGGTTTAGTCCTGGTTTAGTCCTGGTTCAGACCTGGTTCAGTCCTGGTTCAGTCCTGGTTTAGTCCTGTTTAGTTCTTGTTTACTCCTGGTTTAGTGCTGGTTTATTTCTGGTTTAGTCCTGGTTTAGTCCTGGTTTAGTTCTGGTTCAGTCCTGGTTTAGTCCTGGTTTAGTCCTGCTTTTGTCCTGCTTTAGTCCTGCTTTAGTCCTGCTTTAGTCCTGGTTTAGTCCTGGTTTAGTCCTGGTTTAGTGCTGGTTTATTTCTGGTTTAGTCCCTGGTTCAGTCCTGGTTCAGTCCTGGTTTAGTCCTGGTTTAGTCCTGGTTTAGTCCTGGTTTAGCCCTGGTTTAGTCCTGGTTTAGTCCTGGTTTAGTCCTGCTTTAGTCCTGCTTTAGTCCTGGTTTAGTCCTGGTTTAGTCCTGGTTTAGCCCTGGTTTAGTCCTGGTTTAGTCCTGGTTTAGTCCTGGTTTAGTCCTGGTTTAGTCCTGTGCATTTGAATACTTCAGTGACCTTTGCTCTTAAACCAGGAAAACTTCAACTCCATAAAGATAAAACACTTCAGACGGAAACACACCGACGAGTGTTTCTACTAAACCAGAACTAAACCAGGACTAAACCAGGACTAAACCAGGACTAAACCAGAAATAAACCAGCACTAAACCAGGACTAAACAAGAACTAAACAGGACTAAACCAGGACTAAACCAGGACTGAACCAGAACTAAAAGGACTAAACCAGGACTAAACCAGGGACTAAACCAGAAATAAACCAGCACTAAACCAGGACTAAAGAAGAACTAAACAGGACTAAACCAGGGACTAAACCTTGAAGAACAAACTCTGGACAATAATAATCGTGTGTTTAATGTCAAAACACTAAACATCCGGGACAGGTGCAGATGGGACTAAACCCGGGCACAGTAAACTAAACCCGGGCACAGTAAACTAAACCCGGGCACAGTAAACTAAACCCGGGCACAGTACACTAAACCCGGGCACAGTAAACTAAACCCGGGCACAGCAAACTAAACCCGGGCACAGTAAACTAAACCCGGGCACAGCAAACTAAACCCGGGCACAGTAAACTAAATTGGGAATGTTCATCTTTGGGAATGTTCATCTTTGGGAATGTTCATCTTTGGGAATGTTCATCTTTGGTCCTGGACGCGGAGGCTGAGGCTTTGTCAGACCCGCCACAGGACTCGCTTCCCCGGGACACTCCGCCGCACAAAGCCCGCTTACATAACACCGCACCGGGGCCACGGAACCGGCTCGTCCCGTCCTCTGACCCCGGCCCGGAGCTCCGAGCCCCGGACACATCCACGAAGGACCGACCTCCCCCACCCAGAGCCGCCCCAGAGCCCACCCTGACCCGGGGAGAGCGAGGCCCCGCAGCCCGGTGATGCGAGCGGACCGGGGCCGTGTGGAGCCGACCCGGAGCCGTCCCGGAGCCGTCCCGGAGCCGTCCCGGAGCCCTGCCTCTGTGCCACTCACGCCAATGATTTTTCCCCTTTGTGCGTTCGAGCAGACACGACCGGCCACAACACGCACGAACTTCATAAAGAAACGCTCCAATTTAAGCGCAACTTTCTTCCTTATTACAACAGTGTCACGACCAGTGAGTCAGCAGATTTTTACAATCAGATGGTTCTTGGTTTTAATTCGTCTGCGTAAAAAAGCTAAAGAATTCGTCCTTCCGCAGTAAAACCACTTTTCAAACACGTTTAATGATAATTCCGCAACTCGTTATTGGCGGAGCGCTCCATTCACAGCCTCAGCGCGGCCGAAGGGTTTGGTCCAAAAGTTGAACATTGACAGAAAAAACGTGACCACACTCACTTCGAAGCTAAGCCGAAGCAAACCTTATTCATTTGTCAAATCAAAACTCAAATAAAACCTCTGATTATCCAACATATAACCCGCTTAGTTCGCAATTAAACGCTAAAAAGTTGTTTTTGTCAATGGACACCGGGTTCAGAAGGGGGTACGGCTGAGATTTATAGATGGAATCATTGAATTTTCACACAAAAGCACAAACGCACAGGTTTGTTCTTTTGCGGGATGTTTGGGAGTTATTCTAAGATTGTTTTGAGCGTGTTTCCCGGAGGTTGGGGGCTTTAAGAGGATTGCTTTCCCGGTGTAAAGCCTCCATAAGCGGTGACAGTTGACGGCGCAGCTCGCTGTTAGCTCCCCGGGTTTAGCGGCTCTTACCTCGGGTTGGGAGACTGTCAGGACCCCGTGGCTGGTCTGATCCGGATGAAACGCCGGTGAAGGCTCGGTACAGTCCCCCCTGGCTCCGCACAGCTCGTCCCGGTAGTGTCCACAGCCTCCGCAGCCCCCGGGCGCTCCAGATGCTCCGTGTCCGCTCAGGAGACGCTCTGCTCGGCCACGGTCTGCGCCCCGCCCCGCCGCCGCTCCGGAGCCTCCCGCGGCGTGGGCTGCCAGATCCAGGAGAGGAAACACGCGAACGGGCCCCGCAAATCCGTTTTTCCCCATTAAAGTTTAATTAGATCGAAGTTCTAGCGGCTCTTATGTTCCGTTATTGATCGTTTCTATTTAAGAAAGTTATTTAAAGTTTAGATATTGGCAGAGTTCCGTGAATTCTTCTTACCGCGTCTTATTCAGGGCTGTAAAAGTGCCCAAGAAAAGAGGAGACAAGAGCTGAAGGAGCTGTTTTATTGATTCTAAAATTACCGGTAGTTAATTATTTATGTTAACACAATACACCATATTTATACATTCTCTCACAAGCCTGAACAGACTTTCACAGAGAAAACTGGATTTTTTTATTTTTTTATTTTTTTTGCTTTATTTCGAGCATGAGAGAAAAACATGTTTATATACACATGCACATAAATACATATACATATATATATAAACACAAATACACATCTATATATACATATACATAATACAATTCTTATAATAAATAATAAAATGTGGTACGCTTGAAAGGGAGTGGGAAGAAGTAAAAACTTATTGACTCCCACCCCTAATTACTTTCTTTATGCTAAACCATAAGGTTGCCTTCCTTAATTCAATCTATATAGTTGTATATTCATTATATATTCATATGTTCTATAATAGGAAGTGGCTGGGGAGGAGGAAGCTTGGGAGCCCCTGCTTAGACTGCTGCCCCCGCGACCCGGCCCCGGATAAGCGGAAGAAGATGGATGGATGGATGGATGTTCTATAATTAACCCCTATAGATGACTGCCATTACTATCACTGTCGAATTCATACCCTATAATTATCACTATAATACTGCTGTATTATTATTATTATTATTATTATTATTATTATTATTATTATTATTATTATTATTATTATTATTATTACTATTATTATTATTATTATTATTACTATTATTATTATTATTATTATTATTATTATTATTATTATTATTATTATCATCATCATTATTTTCATCATCATTATCATTATCACATCACCATTACAACCACCATTGTTGTCATCATCATCATCCTCATCGTCATTATAACTACAAACAATGTTCTGTTTTTGGTGAAGATGGTGAATCTTTCAAGAGACGTGTGGTGTGCATTAAAAGAGGCCGAATGTTTTGTGGATGTTTAGTGGATGTTTAGTGGATGTTTAGTGGATGTTTAGTGGATGTTTAGTGGATGTTTTGTGGATGTTTAGTGGATGTTTAGTGGATGTTTTGTGGATGTTTAGTGGATGTTTTGTGGATGTTTTGTGGATGTTTAGTGGATGTTTAGTGGATGTTTAGTGGATGTTTAGTGGATGTTTAGTGGATGTTTAGTGGATGTTTAGTGGATGTTTAGTGGATGTTTAGTGGATGTTTAGTGGATGTTTAGTGGATGTTTAGTGGATGTTTAGTGGATGTTTAGTGGATGTTTAGTGGATGTTTAGTGGATGTTTAGTGGATGTTTAGTGGATGTTTAGTGGATGTTTAGTGGATGTTTTGTGGATGTTTAGTGGATGTTTTGTGGATGTTTTGTGGATGTTTTGTGGATGTTTAGTGGATGTTTAGTGGATGTTTTGTGGATGTTTAGTGGATGTTTTGTGGATGTTTTGTGGATGTTTTGTGGATGTTTTGTGGATGTTTAGTGGATGTTTAGTGGATGTTTTGTGGATGTTTAGTGGATGTTTAGTGGATGTTTAGTGGATGTTTAGTGGATGTTTAGTGGATGTTTAGTGGATGTTTAGTGGATGTTTAGTGGATGTTTAGTGGATGTTTAGTGGATGTTTAGTGGATGTTTAGTGGATGTTTTGTGGATGTTTAGTGGATGTTTAGTGGATGTTTTGTGGATGTTTAGTGGATGTTTTGTGGATGTTTAGTGGATGTTTAGTGGATGTTTAGTGGATGTTTAGTGGATGTTTAGTGGATGTTTTGTGGATGTTTAGTGGATGTTTAGTGGATGTTTAGTGGATGTTTAGTGGATGTTTAGTGGATGTTTAGTGGATGTTTTGTGGATGTTTAGTGGATGTTTTGTGGATGTTTTGTGGATGTTTTGTGGATGTTTAGTGGATGTTTAGTGGATGTTTAGTGGATGTTTAGTGGATGTTTAGTGGATGTTTTGTGGATGTTTAGTGGATGTTTAGTGGATGTTTAGTGGATGTTTTGTGGATGTTTTGTGGATGTTTAGTGGATGTTTAGTGGATGTTTAGTGGATGTTTAGTGGATGTTTAGTGGATGTTTAGTGGATGTTTAGTGGATGTTTAGTGGATGTTTTGTGGATGTTTAGTGGATGTTTAGTGGATGTTTAGTGGATGTTTTGTGGATGTTTTGTGGATGTTTAGTGGATGTTTAGTGGATGTTTTGTGGATGTTTTGTGGATGTTTAGTGGATGTTTAGTGGATGTTTAGTGGATGTTTTGTGGATGTTTAGTGGATGTTTAGTGGATGTTTAGTGGATGTTTAGTGGATGTTTAGTGGATGTTTAGTGGATGTTTAGTGGATGTTTTGTGGATGTTTAGTGGATGTTTAGTGGATGTTTAGTGGATGTTTAGTGGATGTTTAGTGGATGTTTAGTGGATGTTTTGTGGATGTTTTGTGGATGTTTTGTGGATGTTTTGTGGATGTTTAGTGGATGTTTAGTGGATGTTTAGTGGATGTTTAGTGGATGTTTAGTGGATGTTTAGTGGATGTTTAGTGGATGTTTAGTGGATGTTTAGTGGATGTTTAGTGGATGTTTAGTGGATGTTTAGTGGATGTTTAGTGGATGTTTTGTGGATGTTTAGTGGATGTTTAGTGGATGTTTTGTGGATGTTTAGTGGATGTTTTGTGGATGTTTAGTGGATGTTTAGTGGATGTTTAGTGGATGTTTAGTGGATGTTTAGTGGATGTTTTGTGGATGTTTAGTGGATGTTTAGTGGATGTTTAGTGGATGTTTAGTGGATGTTTAGTGGATGTTTAGTGGATGTTTAGTGGATGTTTAGTGGATGTTTAGTGGATGTTTAGTGGATGTTTAGTGGATGTTTTGTGGATGTTTAGTGGATGTTTTGTGGATGTTTTGTGGATGTTTTGTGGATGTTTAGTGGATGTTTAGTGGATGTTTAGTGGATGTTTTGTGGATGTTTAGTGGATGTTTAGTGGATGTTTAGTGGATGTTTTGTGGATGTTTAGTGGATGTTTAGTGGATGTTTAGTGGATGTTTGTGGATGTTTGTGGATGTTTAGTGGATGTTTAGTGGATGTTTAGTGGATGTTTAGTGGATGTTTAGTGGATGTTTAGTGGATGTTTAGTGGATGTTTAGTGGATGTTTTGTGGATGTTTTGTGGATGTTTTGTGGATGTTTAGTGGATGTTTTGTGGATGTTTTGTGGATGTTTAGTGGATGTTTAGTGGATGTTTAGTGGATGTTTTGTGGATGTTTAGTGGATGTTTAGTGGATGTTTAGTGGATGTTTAGTGGATGTTTAGTGGATGTTTTGTGGATGTTTAGTGGATGTTTAGTGGATGTTTAGTGGATGTTTTGTGGATGTTTAGTGGATGTTTAGTGGATGTTTAGTGGATGTTTAGTGGATGTTTAGTGGATGTTTAGTGGATGTTTAGTGGATGTTTAGTGGATGTTTTGTGGATGTTTTGTGGATGTTTAGTGGATGTTTAGTGGATGTTTAGTGGATGTTTAGTGGATGTTTAGTGGATGTTTAGTGGATGTTTAGTGGATGTTTAGTGGATGTTTTGTGGATGTTTAGTGGATGTTTAGTGGATGTTTAGTGGATGTTTTGTGGATGTTTTGTGGATGTTTAGTGGATGTTTAGTGGATGTTTTGTGGATGTTTTGTGGATGTTTAGTGGATGTTTAGTGGATGTTTAGTGGATGTTTAGTGGATGTTTTGTGGATGTTTAGTGGATGTTTAGTGGATGTTTAGTGGATGTTTAGTGGATGTTTAGTGGATGTTTTGTGGATGTTTAGTGGATGTTTAGTGGATGTTTAGTGGATGTTTTGTGGATGTTTAGTGGATGTTTAGTGGATGTTTAGTGGATGTTTAGTGGATGTTTTGTGGATGTTTAGTGGATGTTTAGTGGATGTTTAGTGGATGTTTTGTGGATGTTTTGTGGATGTTTAGTGGATGTTTAGTGGATGTTTAGTGGATGTTTAGTGGATGTTTAGTGGATGTTTAGTGGATGTTTAGTGGATGTTTAGTGGATGTTTTGTGGATGTTTAGTGGATGTTTAGTGGATGTTTAGTGGATGTTTTGTGGATGTTTTGTGGATGTTTAGTGGATGTTTAGTGGATGTTTTGTGGATGTTTTGTGGATGTTTAGTGGATGTTTAGTGGATGTTTTGTGGATGTTTAGTGGATGTTTAGTGGATGTTTTGTGGATGTTTAGTGGATGTTTTGTGGATGTTTTGTGGATGTTTTGTGGATGTTTAGTGGATGTTTAGTGGATGTTTAGTGGATGTTTAGTGGATGTTTAGTGGATGTTTAGTGGATGTTTAGTGGATGTTTAGTGGATGTTTAGTGGATGTTTAGTGGATGTTTTGTGGATGTTTAGTGGATGTTTTGTGGATGTTTTGTGGATGTTTTGTGGATGTTTAGTGGATGTTTAGTGGATGTTTAGTGGATGTTTAGTGGATGTTTAGTGGATGTTTTGTGGATGTTTTGTGGATGTTTAGTGGATGTTTAGTGGATGTTTAGTGGATGTTTTGTGGATGTTTAGTGGATGTTTAGTGGATGTTTAGTGGATGTTTTGTGGATGTTTTGTGGATGTTTAGTGGATGTTTAGTGGATGTTTAGTGGATGTTTAGTGGATGTTTAGTGGATGTTTAGTGGATGTTTAGTGGATGTTTAGTGGATGTTTTGTGGATGTTTTGTGGATGTTTTGTGGATGTTTAGTGGATGTTTTGTGGATGTTTTGTGGATGTTTAGTGGATGTTTAGTGGATGTTTAGTGGATGTTTAGTGGATGTTTAGTGGATGTTTAGTGGATGTTTAGTGGATGTTTAGTGGATGTTTAGTGGATGTTTAGTGGATGTTTAGTGGATGTTTAGTGGATGTTTAGTGGATGTTTAGTGGATGTTTAGTGGATGTTTAGTGGATGTTTAGTGGATGTTTAGTGGATGTTTAGTGGATGTTTAGTGGATGTTTAGTGGATGTTTAGTGGATGTTTAGTGGATGTTTAGTGGATGTTTAGTGGATGTTTTGTGGATGTTTAGTGGATGTTTAGTGGATGTTTTGTGGATGTTTTGTGGATGTTTAGTGGATGTTTAGTGGATGTTTAGTGGATGTTTAGTGGATGTTTAGTGGATGTTTAGTGGATGTTTAGTGGATGTTTTGTGGATGTTTAGTGGATGTTTAGTGGATGTTTTGTGGATGTTTTGTGGATGTTTAGTGGATGTTTAGTGGATGTTTAGTGGATGTTTAGTGGATGTTTAGTGGATGTTTAGTGGATGTTTAGTGGATGTTTTGTGGATGTTTAGTGGATGTTTAGTGGATGTTTAGTGGATGTTTAGTGGATGTTTAGTGGATGTTTAGTGGATGTTTTGTGGATGTTTAGTGGATGTTTAGTGGATGTTTAGTGGATGTTTAGTGGATGTTTAGTGGATGTTTAGTGGATGTTTTGTGGATGTTTTGTGGATGTTTTGTGGATGTTTTGTGGATGTTTAGTGGATGTTTAGTGGATGTTTTGTGGATGTTTTGTGGATGTTTTGTGGATGTTTTGTGGATGTTTTGTGGATGTTTAGTGGATGTTTTGTGGATGTTTTGTGGATGTTTAGTGGATGTTTTGTGGATGTTTAGTGGATGTTTTGTGGATGTTTTGTGGATGTTTAGTGGATGTTTTGTGGATGTTTTGTGGATGTTTAGTGGATGTTTAGTGGATGTTTAGTGGATGTTTAGTGGATGTTTAGTGGATGTTTTGTGGATGTTTTGTGGATGTTTTGTGGATGTTTTGTGGATGTTTAGTGGATGTTTTGTGGATGTTTTGTGGATGTTTTGTGGATGTTTTGTGGATGTTTTGTGGATGTTTTGTGGATGTTTAGTGGAGCTGCTGCCGGAGAGGGGCCGCCCTCCAACAACAGGACCACCCTTTGCAAAGTGTCCTGTTCTGTGCATTAAAAATGCACAGATTCATTTGGTTTAACCCAGGTCTAAACCTGTGTGTCTGTGTGTGTATGTGTCTGTGTGTGTCTGTAGTGTGTCTGTGTGTGTGTGTGTGTATAGTGTGTGTGTATAGTGTGTGTGTATAGTGTGTGTGTCTGTGTGTGTCTGTAGTGTGTGTGTGTGTGTGTGTCTGTGTGTGTCTGTAGTGTGTGTGTGTGTGTGTGTGTATAGTGTGTGTGTATATAGTGTGTGTGTATAGTGTGTGTGTCTGTGTGTGTCTGTAGTGTGTGTGTGTGTGTATAGTGTGTGTGTATAGTGTGTGTAAACCAAAAGAACTAAGTGCGTTTTCTTTCTTTCCTGCTCATAACAGATGAGTTTATAGTTATAATAATAATAGTTCTTTTCTCTTGTGTCCTTTTCTATGTTAATGGGGTTTGGTCAAAATAAGAGTTAAAACTTCAGCCCAAACACCTTCAGTCTGTAGAATAACTTTAGTTTTATGGATAATTTCTGTGTTAAATCATTGTCATATGATTAATGATTATGTTAATTAACCAAAGTAAAATAACTTAATTAACTCATTGAATAAATATTAAAATAGAGCCGACGTCATCGTGAATATTTAAAACTTTCTGACAGGAAAATCATTGTTCAGAGATCAGCTGTTAAATAAAACTCGAGATTATGATCAGAATCGAGAATATTTTTCTTATAAAAGTTTCCATCTGTAAAAAGTTTCCATGTGTAAATCAATGTAAAAAAAAACCACACGGTGAATGTTTGCTTCTGTTTTAAGGGATTTATTGACTTAAATATTGACCCTTTAAGGACTGAGCACATTAGTGACGTCAGAACTCACTTCCACTTGTTTTTTCATTAAAAAAAATCACGTCGCAGGAAGTTTCAACATTTACTTTTGCCCCTTTTCATAAAACCACATCCATTTCACACATTCAGACTGATTTTTCCTCAAATGCACAAAATACGTGTAATTTCTGTTTGTGAAATTAGTGAAACAGACAAAATAACAAATAAGCAGACAAATAACCACAGATTTTTAGTCATACGTTTGTTTTTTAATGTATAAAAACTTTTTCCTTGCCTCAGTTTTCAGTTCACGGATCAAAAAAACTGTGACGTATTATTCAGACACATAAATTATTATACGACACATAAATTCAGGCAAATAAAATCAGATAAATAAATTCAGATAAATGGCTGTAAAACCAAACCTGACCTGGCAACGCGCCTGTGCCGTGACGTCATGACGTAGGGAAGTCCAACCGGAAGACCGAGCGGCGTTTTGTTTATTTTATTATTTTTAAACGGTTTTATGTAAATGTGTGTATTCATTTTGTATTAATTACTAATTTATTGATCAATTACTATTTTTTTTCTCCCAATTAAAGATGAATCCGTCTCAACATTATAGTTTAAAGCCTCAAATTTAACGTATTATCGAGTTTTACGAGCACTTTTAAGTATTAATCTTTTATAACGAACATATTTCCTGATGTTTCTGTATTTCTGTCGTGTTTCTGAAAGTTTTTCGCGTTTTACCGCGGGGGCTCCACGGTGCAGTACCCGTGTTCTCCAGCAGATGGCGCCGTTCCGTTTGTTATTGGCCTGAACACGTGAACGCGCGCACAGGTGGGTCACGCTCACGTCCACGCGCGTGCACCGGCGCGTGCCTAACTGCGCGCAAAAATAGAACAAACGGGGCAGGGACTAATGGACCCTGACCGTTTCCATGGAGACGTTCACGCTCCGCTGCAAATGTCCCGCATTTCGGCTTTACGCTCGTGCCGCGCATTTACTCAAAGGTGCACTGTGTAACTTTTCTGGCGCTGCTCGTCTCTGTGGAGATGCTTTCAGCTGGAATGTCCCGGTGTGGCATTAAACGTATCCACGAATAAACGAATAACACTCCAGCACTCGCCCTCTAACTGTGAGTGCGCTCGCCTCTCCACAGATCTGATATGTAACCTGGCCCTACGAGGGAACATCAGAACTTAAAGCTCACAGGAGTCAGTTTTGTGCGATATTGAACCTTTAAATGTGGCGTTCCCTTATTTATTTTACTTTATTTTACTTTATTCTTCATTGTAGTTCATGATTTTAACACTTTTGTACATTTAAAACACTTTTTTCTGGGATATTTCTGTTTTACGGTTTAGTTTCAGCGTCGGATCAGATTTCACAGGTGTAAAATGTGTGGAAGAAGAGCTCAGGTTTGTTGCTTAAAGCTGCAGTGTGTAACTTTTCTGGTGGAGGGTCCGTCACCTACCTGCGTGTTTCTGGACACATGGAGACGCTCTGCCTGGAATGTTCCACAGTGTGACATTAAACAGCTCTATTATATTTTATTTTATTTTATTACAGGTGGGTTTATAAAAAGTTACGCAGTGCAGGTTTGGTCCCTGGTTTTGGTCCCTGGTTTTAGTCCCTGGTTTTAGTCCCTGGTTTTGGTCCCTGGTTTTGGTCCCTGGTTTTGGTCCCTGGTTTTGGTCCCTGGTTTTAGTCCCTGGTTTTAGTCCCTGGTTTTGGTCCCTGGTTTTGGTCCCTGGTTTTAGTCCCCGGTTTCGGTCCCCGGTTTCGGTCCCCGGTTTCGGTCCCCGGTTTCGGTCCCCGGTTTCGGTCCCCGGTTTCGGTCCCCGGTTTCGGTCCCTGGTTTTGGTCCCTGGTTTTGGTCCCTGGTTTTAGTCCCTGGTTTTGGTCCCTGGTTTTGGTCCCTGGTTTTAGTCCCTGGTTTTGGTCCCTGGTTTTGGTCCCTGGTTTTGGTCCCTGGTTTTGGTCCCTGGTTTTAGTCCCTGGTTTTGGTCCCTGGTTTTGGTCCCTGGTTTTAGTCCCTGGTTTTAGTCCCTGGTTTTAGTCCCCGGTTTTGGTCCCCGGTTTTGGTCCCCGGTTTTAGTCCCCGGTTTTAGTCCCCGGTTTTAGTCCCCGGTTTTGGTCCCTGGTTTTGGTCCCTGGTTTTGGTCCCTGGTTTTAGTCCCTGGTTTTGGTCCCTGGTTTTGGTCCCTGGTTTTAGTCCCTGGTTTTAGTCCCTGGTTTTAGTCCCCGGTTTTGGTCCCCGGTTTTGGTCCCCGGTTTTGGTCCCTGGTTTTAGTCCCTGGTTTTAGTCCCTGGTTTTAGTCCCCGGTTTTGGTCCCCGGTTTTGGTCCCTGGTTTTAGTCCCAGGTTTAAGTCCAGGTTTTAGTCCCCGGTTTTAGTCCCCGGTTTTAGTCCCCGGTTTTAGTCCCCGGTTTTAGTCCCCGGTTTTGGTCCCTGGTTTTGGTCCCTGGTTTTGGTCCCTGGTTTTGGTCCAGGGATGAGTTCAGGGTTGAGTCCCTGATTTTAGGTTCAGGGTTTTAGGTCCAAGGTTTGAAGTCCAGGTTTGAGTCCCTGGTTTTGGTCTCTGGTTTCAGTCCTAGGTTTAGTCCTGGTTTTTAGTCCCTGGTTTTAATGCCGGGGTTTAGTCCCTGTGTTGAGTCCAAGGTTTTAGGTCCTGGTTTTAGGTCCAGGGTTTAGGTCCAGGGTTTAGGTCCAGGGTTTAGGTCCAGGGTTTTAAGTCCAGGTTTGAGTCCCAGGTTTTAGGTCAAGATTTGAGTCCCAGGTTTTAGTCCCTGTGTTTAAATCTCTGGTTTAAGTCCCTGGTTTAGTCTCAGGTTTTGACTCCCAGGGGTTTTAGGTCCAGATTTTTGAGTCCAGGTTTGAGTCCCAAGTTTTAAGTCCAGGGTTTTAGGTCCAAGGTTTTAGTTCGAGTCCCAGGTTCGAGTCCAGGGTTTTAGAGTTTTGAATCCTTTTTTTAACAGCACTTTTCCACCTTTAAATCACTTCACATCCATGAGCCGCTCACTCATTCACTCATTCACTCATTCACTCTCTCACTCTTTCACTCTCTCCCTGTGGGACAGACGGGTTCAGTGTCTTGCCCAAGGACACAACAACATCAACATCCGTCTGCGGGGCCGGGATTCGATCCGCCGACCTCCGGACCAGCCCGAACCCAAACCGAACCCAACGTTTATGGAGTCAAAGAAACGGCCAGAAAAACGTTTAACTTACAGTTTAGTTTTGAATTTAAAAAAACATACACACGTTTGTTTTTTTTAAGGCAAACGAAGCATAAATAAAGCTGTGACTGTCCTGGTTCTACTGCAGATTTTAATGCTGAAAAACTCCACAGAAGCAATGAACGCTTTAACTTACAAACGGACGTCCGGAATCTTATTATTTCTACAGGATCTTCTTAAATTAACGGAGGATGAGGAGGAGGAGGAGGAGGAGGAGGAGCACAGTGAGTGAACGTGACATGGCGGCAGAGTTCTGGTTTGGTAGAAAGTCTGAGAGTCCGTGGAGGTTCTGGAGGAATGCTGAGGGCTTCAGAGGGGAGACGAGCCGGGTTCTTGGATCTCGGGCTCCTCAGAAGATCCGGGAGCGGAGTCGAGGTTCTGGGAGTTCTCCTGGTGCAGGTTCTGCTGCTGCTGCTGCTGCTGCTTCGTCTGGAGTCTCAAAATGAGCTCCTTGATCTCCTCGCGTTTCGTCTTCATCCTCTGAGGCGGGAACCAGTCCGACAAGTTCAGCGGCAACGAGAAGCTGGGAATGGGGTTCTGGAAACGAGAGAAAGAGGAGGGAGAGAGGAGGGAGAGAGGAGGGAGAGAGGAGGGAGAGAGGAGGGAGAGAGGAGGGAGAGAGGACGGGTTAGACCAGGGTCCCGGGGCCGAGTCCAGGTCTGAGTTTCAGGTCTGAGTCCCAGAGTTTGAGTCCCAGGTTTTAATTCACAGCCTAGTCCTGGTTCAGTCCCTGGGTTTAGGTCCAGGTTTTAGGGTCCAGGTTTTAGTCCTGGTTTTAGTCCTGGTTTTAGTCCTGGTCTTAGTCCTGGTTTTAGTTCTGGTCTTAGTCCTGGTCTTAGTCCTGGTCTTAGTCCTGGTCTTAGTCCTGGTCTTAGTCCTGGTCTTAGTCCTGGTCTTAGTCCTGGTTTTAGTCCTGGTCTTAGTCCCAGGTTTTAGTCCCAGGTTTAGTTCTGGTTTTAGTCCAGGTTGAGTCCCTGGTTTTAGTTCTCGTTTAGTTCCCGGTTTAGTCCCTGGTTCAAGTCCCAGATTTAGTCCCTGGTTCGAGTCCCTGGTTTTAGTCCCAGGTTTTAGTCCCAGGTTTAGTTCTGGTTTTAGTCCCAGGTTGAGTCCCTGATTTAGTCCCAGGTTTAGTCTTGATTTAGTCCCAGGTTTTAGTCCCAGGTTTAGTTCTGGTTTTAGTCCAGGTTGAGTCCCTGGTTTTAGTTCTCGTTTAGTCCCCGGTTTAGTCCCAGGTTTTAGTCCCAGGTTTTAGTCCACAATTTCATCCTGGTTCAGTCCCTGGTTTAGTGCCCGGTCCAAGTTTAAGTCCAGGTTTAAGTCCAGGTTTTAGTCCCAGGTTTTAGTCCCAGGTTTAAGTCCCAGGTTTAAGTCCCAGGTTTAAGTCCCAGGTTTAAGTCCAGGTTTAAGTCCCAGGTTTTAGTCCCAGGTTTTAGTCCCAGGTTTTAGTCCCAGGTTTTAGTCCCAGGTTTTAGTCCCAGGTTTTAGTCCCAGGTTTTAGTCCCAGGTTTTAGTCCCAGGTTTTAGTCCCAGGTTTTAGTCCAGGTTTTAGTCCCAGGTTTAAGTCCAGGTTTAAGTCCTGACTTCAGGAAGCCTCAAAATGCTCAAAAACACCCAAAATGGAGTCAATCACTTGTGCTGCAAACAGTTTAGTTTGTGCAGCGTTAAATCCTCAAAACAGCAGAAAATTATACGAATCGTTGGTATTTGGTTTGTGCCGTTTTGTGCTCTGGCAGTTTTCATTTGTGTGAGTTTATTTCTAAAATGATTCATTATTATCTCTGTGTAAATTATATGAGGTAATTTCTGCTCAGCTGAAGGAGCGACTTTAGCAAAACTCCACAAAACGAGTAAAAAGAAACGACCTGAGGCTGTGGAAGTGTCTGGATCAGTCTTTAGTAACTCGCTTTTGACACATATTTTATATACTGTATTTTTCGGACTGTTTTTCATGGTTTGGGTGTTTCCTGCGTCTTATACTCGGGTGCGACTTGTATATTAAATTTTTCACACTGACAGCCCAGAGACCGTATAGATAAGATCCAAAGCGTCTGTCCATCCATCTATGAATGGACAGAGTTTATGTGCTTTGGATCTTGTGACCACATGACCCTGAATTTTTTTTCGCTATTTTGTCGGTCAAAAAAAAAATCCTCTTCATAACAGAGCTCCAGATTCACTCCTGTAACCGTGAGCATCGGGAGCTTCATTTGACGGAGCTGAACGTTTTATTACTATAACTCGCCTTTAAAGATGAAATGTCGGTTCTTGGTCTCCGATTGTACAAAATAAATTTCCCACAAAAATATGGTAATAATACAGACTCTTCCACAAAAATAAAAATGTATTATCTTAGAAATCTACTCGCACGAATGAAAACCGTCACAGTACAAACGAGTCGTATAATTCTCTGCCGTTTTGAGGGGCTGGAGGACGTAATCTGCAGAAAATAAAACAGTGAATATGTTAAGAACAAAACTTTTTGCAGTATAAACAACTGACATTTGCCATTTTTGCATAATTTGCTTTTGGGCGGAGTAAAAGTGTCAGGACAGAGTTTAGTGGGTCTTTAAACTCTGCTCTAACTCGTCCCCTGTAACCGCTGACCTCCATGAGCTTCACTTGGAGCTGAACGCTGTGGGAGACGCCTCGCTCCATCAGTCTGTGGTGTGGTTTTGTTTTTGCGTGTGGAGCAGGTCAGACGGACGAGGCGCGTTCGTTTTCCTCACCTGGAAGAAGCTCTCCACGTACTGCAGCACGTAAACGCCGCAGTCGCTGAAGTTGTCCTGCTGCGGGACCCGGGGACTCGAGCCCTTCATCACGTCTTTGTTAAAACTCCTCTGAGCGCCGCGCCGCACCTCCCACTCCACCTCCAGGTACCTGAAACAAACGCACCCACAGTGACACAAACGCACCTCCCACTCCACCTCCAGGTACCTGAAACAAACGCACCCACAGTGACACAAACGCACCTCCCACTCCACCCCCAGGTACCTGAAACAAACGCACCCACAGTGACACAAACGCACCTCCCACTCCACCTCCAGGTACCTGAAACAAACGCACCCACAGTGACACAAACGCACCTCCCACTCCACCTCCAGGCACCTGAAACAAACGCACCCACAGTGACACAAACGCACCTCCCACTCCACCTCCAGGTACCTGAAACAAACGCACCCACAGTGACACAAACGCACCTCCCACTCCACCTCCAGGTACCTGAAACAAACGCACCCACAGTGACACAAACGCACCTCCCACTCCACCTCCAGGTACCTGAAACAAACGCTCCCACAGTGACACAAACGCACCTCCCACTCCACCTCCAGGTACCTGAAACAAACGCACCCACAGTGACACAAACGCACCTCCCACCCCACCACAAGTAACCTGAAACAAACGCACCCACAGTGACACAAACGCACCTCCCACTCCACCTCCAGGTACCTGAAACAAACGCACCCACAGTGACACAAACGCACCTCCCACTCCACCTCCAGGTACCTGAAACAAACGCACCCACAGTGACACAAACGCACCTCCCACTCCACCTCCAGGTACCTGAAACAAACGCACCCACAGTGACACAAACGCACCTCCCACTCCACCTCCAGGTACCTGAAACAAACGCACCCACAGTGACACAAACGCACCTCCCACTCCACCTCCAGGTACCTGAAACAAACGCACCCACAGTGACACAAACGCACCTCCCACTCCACCTCCAGGTACCTGAAACAAACGCTCCCACATGTAACTGTCCGTTCAGAACCGCACACTTTGACCAAACTTTACACAGACGAGTGGGTCCGGAGCAGAGACACAGGCTCCGTTTGGATCAAAACAAACATGGAGGCTTCGGGTTCGGGATAAAGTGGAAAAGGTCAAATGTTGTGAATGATCCGGACTTTTGGAGATGTTTTCTGCGTTTGAGTGACACGTGATACAAATGGGCGGCTGTGGTTGGATCATCCCAAGTTTGGACAGATTTTCACGCTCTGTGGTCCAGTCACAGACACTTTTGGATTCTAAAGGCCAATTTATGGTTCTGCGTGAAAACGTCTGAGTCAACGTGCCCCCCTAAGCAGAGCGTCTGCGTCGACCAAACCTCCGAAATGTTCTAGCTGCGTTAAAGCGACGCAGACAATAAGGGCTGAGACTGGTCCTCTCGTTTAACACCTACAGACACACAGCACTGTACAAACTGCAGCCTCTGGGCTCAGGCTGAACTGCACTGGCATCACTAAGAGCAATTTATTGTATATATAGTTTTATAATCCTTATCTTTATAGAGTTTGTCTATTTTTAAGTAATTCTGTACTTCTATTGCTGTTCTCTTAACTGTGCGTTGCAACACTGAAATTTCCCCATTGTGGGACAAATAAAGGCTCTGATCTTATTTCCGCTGCTCTGCTCATTATAGACTCGGAGTAATAATGTGTTTAATGCAGCTTTGGGACATTTGTTTAAGTTTTACACAAACCAAACTTCAAAGCGCACGGCTCATTTGCATACAGCTCATTTGCATACAGTATAAGCGCTGATAAAAACGGCCCGTGCGCTGATGCGTCGCTTCTGTGGGACTAAAGGACTCGACTCAGTGGATTATTTCTGTTCTCTCTGTGACAGAGGATGTTCTGCTGATGCCGAGTCTGTTCTGTGCGTATGTCGCGTTGGAGATGGTTCATGTTAAATTTTTCAGAGCTTAAGCGTCTGCAGTAAACACAGGCCGGTTTAAATCCTCGCCCTCTAGTGTTGTGGCGGCGAATTACTTTAACCATAAATCAAAAACTACGAGGACGAGGCAGCAGTGGCAGTGTGCGCAGAACTATAACTCGACCTCAACAGGGTGTAGGAGGGACTGGCTGCTCACACAAACCTGCAGGTGCCTAAAACGAGCGCACCCACAACTCACCCGACCTCCAGAGGAACGTCTTTAGTGTCTGAAAACCTGTAAATGTCAAAGTTCTCCCTGTCTGAGTCCAGCCTGAGGAGGTGTCCTGATGCGTTTGTGCGTTTGTGACTCACTCTCGGAGGGTTTTGACGACTGTGGACCGAGCTGGACCTCTGAGCGAGTCCATGATCAGGATACAAGGCCTGGGGGGGCAAGAGGAGAGGGTTAGACCTGGTTTAGTCCCGGTCTAGTCCCGGTCTAGTCCCGGTCTAGTCCCGGTCTAGTCCCGGTCTAGTCCCGGTCTAGTCCCGGTCCACTCACTGTTTACAGATGGTTGGTTTGGAGGTTAAAGATGAGCTGTCGTTGGAGGCGTCGTCGGCCAGAGTTCCGTCTTCACTGCACTCGTCCTGAAGAGACACGAGATTTAGAACATGACCCGACCCTCTGCCCCTGTCGTCCGGGGGCACAGACGGGGGCACAGACGGGGGCACAGACGGGGGGCACAGACGGGGGCACAGACGGGGGGCACAGACGGGGGGCACACACCTGACAGGAGCTGTGGTCGTCGGAGAAGGTGAAGGGGTCGTCGTCTCGGCCTTTGGAGCCGTAACAAACACTGATCCTGTGCAGCTCACCTGGACACACGCAGACAAGTGGAATTTACTGTGTTAATTTATTTTATATTTACAGACCGTCTCCAGTTATTATTAAAGTTAACTTCAGAAAGTCAATCCCAGATATTATATTAGACTCATGAGGCAGAGTGAAGCTGAAATAATCGCCGACACAGACCCGCTATAGTGAAATAAATCTAAGTCATACATATTGGTTTGGACCTGTACGATGTGAAGAAAGACGACTATTCTTATCATTTGTAGGATTTGCCCGACGTTGAGGCGATGGACTTAATAAACCATCTCCTGCTGCAGACGTCGCATTAACTGAGCCAAATAAAGACTTTAAAAACCTGGAGGCGACAGTTATTTAGTGTCTTGTTGGGTAGAACATCTTTAAAAGTCTGTCGCCTTGTTTCTGCCCCGGGTAAGCAGTGAAATGTATTATTTTATTATTATTTGGCTCAGTTGTGTGTATTAATAACACTATTGTTGCCCCGGGTTTACAGTCGGGCCTCAGTCTTCAGAATTAAAATCAGCCGCTGCACCAGGAGAACCTAAAATAATGATTAAAAAAGGTATAAAGTGCTAAATTAAAGCAGTAAGTTCGTAAAATTGGCACCACATAAAGCTTCTTGTGTAAGTTCGGACCTGCAGCAGTTTACCGACACTCACGACGCTCTTCTTTCTAAATAATTGTCCAAAAACACTTATAAAAACGTATAAAAGACACTCTTTCTTCTCTTCTCTCGAATTCCCTCTAATTTAATGTCGCATCTCTATTTTAAAATTTCATGATGATTATTTATGTTTTGATTTGTTTGTATTGTGATTTTAATGTATTTCTGATTCTGTAAAGCGCTTTGAATGACTGTGTGTACGAACTGTGCTGTACAAATAAACTCGCCTCTTTACCTGTTCCCACGTCTCTGCAAACTCGAGCGTCGTCTGTTTCCGCTCCTCCTGTTTTTCAATCCACTTTTGTCGTCTTTTCTCTGTACGTTTTTTAAAACCAACTCGTTTGTGACACTTTCAGTACACGAAAAAACGTTTGCGTTTCTCCCGATTCGAGCGGCCGCAGCAAACGCAGACTGCACAGAGTTTAGACGTTTTGGCGCAGAGTCAGTGGGAATAAACGGGGTTCTGTGCGTCTGTTTTTACTTCCTGACCCCATCTGCTTTTGCTGACGTTGCATTTGACTTTCTAAAATGACTAAAAATACTGAAACTTTTCACGATGTTCTAAAAATTGGAGTTCGACTGTGTTTATTAATCGAAAATTGTCAAACACACACACACGTTTTTCTACTAAAGTGCTGCTCTGATGTAAATAAACCAAACTGAAAGGCAGAAACACTTCTGTTCATCGTACTGACTCGGTTTTGTATATTTAGACACCAAAACGTGTTTAAAATGTCTAATTAACGAGAGGCTCAAGTCGGACTCTAATAATTCCCTACAGGACAAACCCTGCGGACTCACTGCTGTAGCTCTGCTCCGGGGCGCTGTCCTGGTTCTCCGGCCGCTCCTCGGGCTCCTCGGGCTCCGGGGAGGCGCAGGGGGACAGCGGGCGGCAGTGATCCGGGATCGGCTCCTCCGTCTGGGACTCGCCGCTCGGACTCTCGCCCTGGAACTGAGGGTTGGGCTCCAGCAGGGGGCGCTCCAGGCCGGGGAAGCAGATCACAGCCAGATACCAGTGAGCTCTGAGGGACAGAACCGGGTCTGAACCAGGTCTGAACTGGGACTAAACCAGGACTAAACCAGGACTAAACCAGGACTAAACCAGGACTAAACCAGGGACTGAACCAGGGACTGAACCAGGGACTGAACCAGGGACTGAACCAGGGTCTGAACCGGGTCTGAACCGGGTCTGAACCGGGTCTGAACCGGGTCTGAACCAGGACTGAACCGGGTCTGAACCGGGTCTGAACCAGGACTAAAGCAAGACTAAAGCAGGTCTGAACCAGGTCTGAACCAGGTCTGAACTAGGACTAAACCAGGTCTGAACCGGGTCTGAACCGGGTCTGAACCGGGTCTGAAGCGGGTCTGAAGCGGGTCTGAAGCGGGTCTGAAGCGGGTCTGAAGCGGGTCTGAAGCAGGTCTGAAGCAGGTCTGAAGCAGGTCTGAACCAGGACTAAACCAGGGACTAAACCAGGGACTGAACCAGGGACTGAACCAGGGACTGAACCGGGTCTGAACCACGGACTAAACCACAGACTAAACCACGGACTAAACCACGGACTAAACCAGGACTAAACCAGGACTAAACCAGGACTAAACCGGGGACAGAACAAGGTCTGAACTAGGACTACACCAGGACTAAAGCAAGACCTGAACCAGATTTAAAGCAGGTCTAAATGAGGACTAAACCAGGAATTAAACTGGGTCTAAACCAGGACTAAACCAGGTCTAAACCAGATCTAAACCAGGTCTAAACCAGGTCTAAACCAGGTCTAAACCAGGTCTAAACCAGGTCTAAACCAGATCTAAAGGGGGTCTGGCTCCAGTTCCGTTTCTATTGAAAAAGCTCCTTCAGATGTCGGTCTGAATCTTCTCTACAGGATCCTGTGGTTTATATTTTACCAGTTTGTCCCTAAATCCAGGTCTGAACAGAAGCGACGCTGCTGAAGGGAGCGGGCACTTAGCAACGCTGTCAATCAAACCGGTTGCTAACGTTAGTGGGAGGGACCTCGGGGAAAGGAGGCGTCTGATTGGTCCGTTATTCATGTTCAGATCTTGATTTAGGGACAAAATAGTGAAACAAAAACCCCAGGATCACAGAATGAAGAGCCTCACAGCAGCAGGTACAGAGAGGGGCAGCGTTTTTTCAATAAAAGCTGAACTGGAGCCAGAGCTGATGGAGCCGAACCCTGCCCGGGCTCAGGATCTGGTCTAAACTCACGACTCGTTGATGGGGACAAAGATGAAGTCCTTCTGGAACAGGTCCACGTGTCGGGTCCAGGTCTTCACACGGTTGTGCTTCTTTTTCTGGAGCCTGAGGAAGAGACAAGAGACTGAACCAGGCCCAAACCAGGCCCGAACCAGGACTGAACCAGGACTGAACCAGGACTGAACCAGGACTGAACCAGGACTGAACCAGGACTGAACCAGGACTGAACCCGGGACTAAACCAGGACTGAACCAGGATTAAACCAGGTCTGAACCAGGATTAAACCAGGTCTGAACCACGACTGAACCAGGACTGAACCAGGTCTGAACCAGGGACTAAACCAGGACTAAACCAGGGACTAAACAGGTCTAAATCAGGACTAAACAGGTCTAAATCAGGACTAAACAGGTCTAAATCAGGACTAAACCAGGGAGTAAACCAGGACTAAACCAGGACTAAACAGGTCTAAATCAGGACTAAACCAGAGAGTAAACCAGGTCTGAACCAGGACTGAACCAGGACTAAACCAGGGACTAAACCAGGACTGAACCAGGACAGAACAGGACGGAACAGGACAAAAGTAGAATTGAACCAGGACTGAAGTAGGACTGAACCAGAAGTGAACCGGGGACTAAACTAGCACTAACCCAGCATCTAAACCAGGTCCTAAAGCAGGACCTAAATCAGCATTAAACCAGGTCCAAACCAGGAATAAACCAGAACAAAATTAGCACTAAATCAGGACTGAAGTAGGACTGAACCCGGTCTGGGGGACGTACGGCAGGTTGGAGGGGTCGGGGCCGTTGCGTCGTTCTCTCTGATTCAGTCGTTTGTAAAAGAACGAGCTGAAGACGTGGATCCTCTGAGCGTCCTCCTTTTTCAACTTCTCCAGAACCAGATACCTGCAGGAGAAACGGGAATCACACGACTTAACCGAGACGCGCCTTAAATCTCAGACACTCGGGGATCATTCTCTTATCATTTGGACATTTTAAATCACAGTATTGCTCGAAAAACGACATAAAACTTCCGCGTCAATGAGAAGAAACAACTATAACTCGTTCCCTTCAAAATAAAAGTCTGCGTGTGTCTTGTGTTTGCGTTTCCGGTTTCACCGAGTCTCACTTTAAATAGAAGTCGATGATGACGTCGTTGAGGAACTCCCCATCGTTCAGACAGTGCAGGTCTTCGTTAGTGACCGTGATGCCTCCTTTGGCCGGAGGCGGCGGGTAAACCATCAGCCTGAGAGCACAAAACACACTCCGTTAATATACAAATACACAAAAAACACATACAATCGAAATATACACATGAAACAGGACAGGGGTTATGTCTTCAACCTGCACATGTACTATTTAAATCATGGAAAAGTCTAAAAAACTATGGGGAATTTTACCGTAAAATACCAAATAAGAGCTGGGGCGTTTATTCATTTCAGTCACTTCACAGACCAGGCGTTTATTTGAGACCTGGCGGTGATTTGGGGCGATTACCGTATTTTTCGGACTATAAGTCGCAGGGTTTTGGTGGTTCCTGCGACTTGTATATTAAATTTTTCACACCGACAGCCCATAGACCAAAATATATGAATCGTTTATATGAATCAAAAATGAAAAAACAAATCGTTATCAGTTCTCTCATTTTGCTTTTAGAGACAAATTATAAAGAAAAGAGTTGTTTTTTCGTTTTCTTATTTTTGGTTCTGTATTGAAAAACGAACGAACAAATGATACAGATTCTTCTCTATCGAGTTGTTTTTATTACTATAACTTCTATAACTCACATTTCAGGATAAAATGGCGGTTCTTGGTCTCTGATTTTATAAAATAAATTCCCCCCAAAAAGTGCGACTGGCTGTGATCTTCATTGTGCATTTATTGGCTGGTGCGACTTATACTCCAGAGCGACTTATAGTGCGAACAATACGGTAATTCCTTCCTCACAAAAATCTTACTCAGCAAAACTGGGAAAATCTGGAACTCAAATTCTTTTAACCAGTTTGACTATAATTTAGGCGACTTTCTACAGACGCAGACGAGTTAATTAGAAATGTTACAACTAAATCTCTCCGGAGCGTTTCAGGAGAGTTTCCCACATGTGAGAGCGACTCCTGAATCACAGAAAGTCGTTCAAACCCTCCACAACATGCAGACGTTTCTTTATCCAAACAAACGACGGACGCAGCGAGTGTGGAGCAGCAGAGCGAGAACGTTCACCCACCGCATCGGGAGGAGCAGCTGTGTTTTTCAGCGCTTATAGTTTATGCAAATGAGCCGTGTGGTTTTAGGTTTGGTTTGTGTAGAGACGACGTGAGCATCAGTCCTGCTCCTGTCGCTGCAGCTCGACTTCTGTCTTCAGCACCAACATTAGACTCACCGTTTATTTGGAAACGGCGCTTATTTATCAGAATATGCAAATATACAAATTTGCAAATATACAAATATACACCTGCACCCAGCGGTTAATTGGATTTGGTATTTTATATGTTATTTTCCCATTATTAAAAGGTCGCACGTCACACAAAACCTGCTTTAAGTCATGTTCTAATGTTTCCTCCTCAAAAACAGAGCTGGAGTTGTGTTTTGTTTCATTCACACATGTTTGAATAACTCTATTATGAGTCTATCTACGTTTCCAAAGCCCCAAACGCTCTGTTCCACCTTATGATGTCATGAAGTGGTAGTTTTCAAGTGAACAGCTCCTTTTTACCTTTAGTTTAGCAAAAATCGGCAATTCCAGAAGAGCTGAAATGACCCAAATGTGAAGGTAGTGAAGGTGTGTGGAGTTTAAAAACACAGCGGAGCACTTTCTGTATCACCACGTGACATCACCAGGTAAAACAGAGTGTTTTCAGTTTGAGAGAATAAAGAATTTGGTCTAAATCTGCCGATTTGTCTGTTAAACGTGTGTGAATGAAACAAAACGCAACTCCAGGTCGAGGAAACTGCATTAGAACAGATGCATTGTGTAACTTTATTTATTTTAATGTTTTTATTTTACCTTTTTATTATTTTATGTATATTCTTGCTCTTCATTGATTTTACTAGTTTTGTTATTTTTACGAGAACTAATGGAGGAAAATAAATCTTTTTTATTTCTATTGGATATGTTTTATTTATATTGTTTGGAAACGGTTTTGTTTATGAAATGTGCTGTAGAAATAGTGGATTGGATAACTTTTCTCTGTGGAGATGTTGTTGCTTTGCCTGGAAAGTTCCGCAGTGTGGCTTTAAAACTCTCTATCTTCACGGAGACCAAAGCAGACCAAGTTACGGGTCAGATCTGTGGAGAGGCGACTCCGCTCACAGTCAGAACGTCTGTTTTTCTTAGGATTTTTGAGCTCTAAAACAAACACCTGTGACTGAATAAATGTAAAGCAGAGCTGTTTAAAGTCACACTGCGGGACATTCCAGGCAGAGCAGTGACGTATCCATAGAAACGAGCAGGCGACGGACCCCCAAACGAAAAGTTCCGCAGCGCAGCTTTAAGTGTAATGGTCATACTTGAGGATGGGCCCGGTGAAGGTGGGCTGCAGCTCCGTCATCTCGTCGTCCGACTCGAAGGTGTTGGGTTTGTGCCTCGTGGACATCCGGGTCCGGACCGGGACCGGACTGGGTCTGGGAGGAGTCTGGGAGGGTTTCACCTGGAACACACACACACACACGCGCCCCCTGACCAGTGAGTGACGGGTTCTGCGCCTCAGAGCAGGAATAATACAAACGACTGAACATAACAAGAGCTCCGCCAGCGGGGCAAAATACGCCCGTACTTTGAATTATTGTATATAGAATTCTAAAATCGGAATTCCACCAATCAGATCGCAGCAACAGAACTTAAAGACACTACAAAGCTTTAATGTGTCAAAGCTCAAAGAAGCAGAGAATGTGGGTTGTTCTCGCTTTCAGCAGCAGAACATTTGAGAAGAGAGTTCAGATCTTTCATGAAGACAAAGCTTCAAAGACTTCAAAGCTTTGAAGTGTCCACAGACGGACGGACAGACAGACGGACGGACAGACGGACGGACGGACAGCGCCATACCATAATACGTCCCGTCTTACACAACGGGCGTATAAAAACACATTCAGGGGTCACTGTGGAATATTTGAGTGTCAAAAGAGCGTCATCACTGTTTCAGAATTATATAGAGGAGGGATTTTACTTCACTGAGGTATAAACTGTAGCACATATTTAGATCAGCGTGTTTAGGGTGACCAGACGCCCCCGTTTACCCGGGACAGTCCCTGGTCTGAGCCCCGTGTCCCCTGTCCCAGCAGATTTATCCAAAACCACTGAGTTGTCCCAGTTTTATACAAGAAATTTCCCAGGTGTCCCTATTTTTGACCAGTCTGTAGTGTTGTATTCAAGAAGACCGCTATAGCTCTAATCGAGACCAAGACCTGTCCAAGAACTATGAGGGTCGAGACCGAGACAAGATCGCGACTTATTTAGTTAATTAATGAATTAATTGGGACAGTGCACATTAATGAACATCTACAACACTGTAGTGTAAATATGACAGATTATAGCAAAAATGCTCATTTCCATCTGTATTTCCTCAGCAGGTGACACCAGAATTTAACCGCAAAAACAATAAGTTACAATAACAACAATTATACACTAAAAGTGTAAAAGACCAAGAAGACTGAGACTTTTAAAGGCCGAGACCGAGGCCGGGACCGAGACCGAGGCCGAGACCGAGGCCGAGACCGAGGCCGAGACCGAGGCCGAGACCGAGGCCGAGACCGAGGCCGAGACGAGACCGAGACGAGGCCGAGACCGAGACGAGACCGAGACGAGACCGAGACGAGACCGAGACGAGGCCGAGACGAGACCGAGACGAGACCGAGGCCGAGACGAGGCCGAGACCGAGGCAAGACCGAGGCAAGACCGAGACGAGGCCGAGACGAGGCCGAGACGAGGCCGAGATGAGGCCGAGACGAGGCCGAGACCGAGACCGAGACCGAGACGAGACCGAGACGAGACCGAGACGAGGCCGAGACGAGACCGAGACGAGACCGAGGCCGAGACGAGGCCGAGACCGAGGCAAGACCGAGGCAAGACCGAGACGAGGCCGAGACGAGGCCGAGACGAGGCCGAGATGAGGCCGAGACGAGGCCGAGACCGAGACCGAGACCACGGCCCATCGAGACCAAAGTGAGACCATCACACATTTATATCACTGTTTTTATAAATCTATCTCATTTTATCACTCGAGTGTCAGACCTCGAGACCGAGACAAGACCGAGTTCAAGGACCTTCGAGAACGAGACAAGACCGAGTCCAAACAGCTTTGAGACCAAGACAAGCGCGGTCAAGGCCGACACATGACCAAGACCATAAAAAACAGTCAAGGCCGGTCTCAAGAACTATGACACTGCCAATCTCATCCCTGCCAACAGGAAAGAGGCAGAAACTGTTGTTGAGGTAAAATACAGAAAAGTTGCTTAAAAATGACCAAAACACAAAGAAATCGTGACTATACTGACTCATGTTAGTGCAGAACAATTTTTCACAATTTTATTCTTACCACCACAAACCGGGGACATCCCAGTTTTTATACGCCCGTTGTAATAATACGGGATGTATTATGGTATGCCGCTGTCCGTCTGTCTGTCCGTCCGTCTGTGGACACTTCAAAGCTTTGAAGTCTTTGAAGCTTTGTCTTCATGAAAGATCTGAACTCTCTTCTCAAATGTTCTGCTGCTGAAAGCGAGAACAACCCACATTCTCTGCTTCTTTGAGCTTTGACACATTAAAGCTTTGTAGTGTCTTTAAGTTCTGTTGCTGCGATCTGATTGGTGGAATTCCGATTCTAGAATTCTATATACAATAATTCAAAGTACGGGCGTATTTTGCCCCGCTGGAGGAGCTCTTGTTTATTTTGAAAATCTGGTCACCCAAACCACATTTTACTGTCTTGAAACTGCTTTATACGCCAAAAACAATGTATTAATATGTTTTACAACTTTTGCTTTCCCTCCCGTTGCTCTCCATGCTACATTAGGTTTGTTGAGGCGCTGTGTACAGTTTTATATCATGTTTTTGTATATTTATAGAGAAGACAGCCATGGATGACAGTTTCAGACAGGTTTATGATGAGGGAACAGCCTTAGAACATGAGAGAAAAGTAAAACAAAACTGCGTATCTTAACTCCTCTCTTTAAATTCTAATAAAGTTTGGAGTTCAGACCTTGTCGTCCTTCCGCTCCGTGGCCTTGTTGTAGTTCACCAGCCGCAGATTCGCTTCGTCGAAGGAGATTTTGGAGGGAAAGTCTGTGAGGTTGTTGTTTTGTCCGATTTCTCCTAAAATGTCCTCCAGGATCACCTGCTGCTCCATGGGGAGGCCGTTCTCAAAGATCAGCACGATGTACTTCTCATCCGGATCTAAGGGACACACAGGTAAATAAGACTAAAGCTGAAAGGGCCGAGTATCTCCAAGTAAACAAATCTGACACAATCTGACACAATCTGACCAGAAAGAACTGAATTATCTGAACTACAACAGGCGATGCTGATCTGTGCTGTTAAACCAGTCCCTCTAAATAACATCAGTGTTGTAAATTCTCTCCTATAACTGTTTTACACAGCTCAGGACTGAAATCTGGTGATATCGTCTCGTCAAAGGTCTCACAATAATATCGTGGAGCATCACAATATATCGAATCCCAAGTGTCTTTGCTTAAATGAACAGTTCTGATGCAGAAATAGCTTTAAAAAACATGGAAACTACATAGACCATGATCCTTTGCTCCGTTTCAGTGCAGACGACACGAAGAAATAACTGTTCTAAGCACTTTTACATCTTCATTCTGTGGATTAATTAATTATCAAGTCTTGTGAAGGCGTTTTTAGAGAAAAAAGGAGCAGATTCACAGTTTTATATTGTAATAAATCTGGTCCAGTGAGATGTTTATGGTGAAAATATCGTACAGAGAGATTTGGATTTCGTTCCATCCCTAATGACAATAAATGTACCAAATGACTCAAAGCGTTTTAGAGTCGGTCTTGTTATTCTGTAGAAAATCGTAATCTTTCCCACGATATCACAGTAAATATTGTGCCGTGAGACTCATACGTATCGTGAGACTTGGATATTGTTGCCTAATGTGCACAGAAACACATGCGTCAGTCTGGAATAATCTATTTATATTTTGTGTTTTGACACTGTTCATGTTGTTAGTTTTGTTTTTTTGTTGTTGCTTTTGGTCTCGTCTTTGTTCTTGTCTTGTATTTTTCACTATTTGGTGTCTTTAAAACTTCCCAAAATACAAAAAATGAAAAAAAAGAGTGAGGAAAAAGGGCTTGGATATCGTTACACCCTGAGCTTTTAATCCATCTACGTCTATGACTGAAGTGGGTTCGTAAATACTTGTATAATCGTTTCTTTATTTGCTTTGTAATGTTCTGATGCCGATTAACTTCATTAACTTGATTAATTCACATGATAGTTGATGTAAATGTTTAACAGTTATTCACAGACTAATTTATATGTGTCATTTTCATTTAGTAATATGATTTAAATGTGACAAACTCGGCCAGTTCAGATGGAAAGGACAGGACAGATACACAGATTGAAGACAGAACATTAAAGCTCCAAAAATGCGTTCCTGTGTCCGTTTCTATTCTCCAATCAGAGCATTGTTGTGGATGAAGTGCACATATAAAGTCCTCCTGAGTCGCTCTCACCTTTTAGCTGAAAATCAAACTCCTAAACAGGACCACAAACGCTCGGACTGATCACAGGTCCCTGAAAATGTGCTCTTCAAATCCCTTTTCTGTTTGTCCTTCAGTTTTCTGACTATCCTAAACCTACAGTTGTGCTCGTAAGTTCCCAAACGCTGGCAGAATTTATGATTTCAGAGAATATGAATGACACAAAACACAAAATCTTTCCTTTCACTCATGGTTAGTGTTTGGGTGAAGCCGTTTATTACCAAACGACTGTGTTTCCTCTTTTTAAATCATAATGACAACAGAAACTACACAAATGACCTCATAGATTCTGCCAGGGTATGTAAACTTATGAGCACAACTGTATTTTCGCAGCGTTTTCTAATGTGTATTCATTGTGTCGCCATGGCAACTGCTGCACATTCCACCATAGACTTTCAGTTAAAAGTCTGGACACTCCTTCAGTGCCGTTTTTCTTCACGTTCACTACTTTAACTCCTACAGTAGAGACAAACTGAAGATATCAAACGTATGAAGTGGTTATAGGAAACTACTAGAGATTTTTTTTATTATTAACTCTTTGCTGCAAACCCTCGGCCGTCTCCTGAAACGTTTGTCGCTTTAAGTCGTACTGAGCGGTGTTTTCTCACGTGTGGAGGAGCAGTCGATCCAGTCGGCGGCGGCTCCTCGGCTCATCTGCAGCTGCTCCCTCAGCCGGGAACACTCCTGCTCCGTGCTTTGGAAAAACAACACGGGGAGTTTCCGGACGCTGCACCACTCGCAGCTGACGAGCTCCGAGGCACGAAAGACTACGGACTCCGCCTGCCCCTCTGGACCTGAGGGAAACGGGGGGAAAAGGGTTAAAGGCTCCAGGTTTTATTCACTGATCTATGATCTACTGTTATTTCCTGATCAAAAACACTCCCAGGATCATGTTTTGTTTCATTCACACACGTTTAACACACAAACTCTGCACATTTAGGCTGAGTTCTTCTCTCAAACTGCTGATACACAAAGGGATCTACTGTGTTTTTAAAATCCAAACACCTTCACTGGAATATTTTGGATAATTTCAGCCCTGGAATTGCCGATCCCTATGGACTTAGCCCAGACCAGAGTCCTGCAGGGGTCCGATTCTGACAAACTGCACCCGCACACACCCGTCACACCTCAATCCGAATCCGACCCGTTTTCCCACAGAACTGAAAGAAAATTCCGCACTTGATCCGACCCGCTATGAAAATGAGTCCGAGGGCCAAAAAAGAGCCACAACTTTACACTCTCCACTCGCTAATTTTCTTTTCAGCTCCTCGGGATCAATTTGAGCTGCAGGACGTCGCGTGTGGCGTTTGAAAATGAAAGTGGCAGAGATTTGTGGGAATGCGTGCAGCAAAAACATGGATTTTACATTTAATCATCTTGTAAAAACATTTCACTAAAACACAGCCCTGTCTTTTGGTCGTATATGATGTTTTGTAAACCGCAGATCAGACCCGTGCTCTCCTGCGTCCAACAGCACAATATTTTTCACCCATTTCATTCAAATTTGCGGTTCACCCATCGGGTATCAGCGGGTCCCTGAACCCATGCGGGACTCGGGCCGGGACTCGGGCCCGGACTCAGGCCGGGACTCGGGCCCGGACTCAGGCCCGGACTCGGGGCCGGACTCGGGGCCGGACTCAGGCCCGGACTCGGGGCCGGACTCTGGCCCGGACTCTGGCCCGGACTCTGGCCCGGACTCTGGCCCGGACTCTGGCCCGGACTCTGGCCCGGACTCTGGCCCGGACTCTGGCCCGGACTCTGGCCCGGACTCTGGCCCGGACTCAGGCCAGTTCTCACCTTCTGTGTCCAGCTGGATGTGTTCTGTGGTGAACTGTATAGAGAAAAGAAGATGACACATTATTAGATAAACACAGTGTAGAACTTTAATATTTCTAGTAACTTTCAGTGAATAAACTGTTTTATTCTGGAGTCTGTGATACTCCGTCTACAGTTTATTACATTTTTTATTACATTTCCAAAGTAATAAACATTATACATATTAAACAGGGCTCACAAAAACCCGAGAAATACACAGGAAACAGAACTGGGACGGACGAACTCGGAGCCCGAGGGTTTTGATTACGTCTCAGAACCATGAAACGCCGTAACGTCGCTGATTTTTTTTTCTGGAATAAACGGCAACGTGAGGAATATGAGGCACATGCTTTTTCAGTCCGCAAATTAAATAATTGCTTTTTCTTTTATTAGACCTTTATTAAAAATGTGAAGCCGAGTGTCAGTCTGAGTGTAGTGGAGCTGTCATGCAGTGTGTTTACTGCTCTGTTTTATGCAAACTTACAGAGCTGTACGCAAATGAGCCGAGCGGGTTTAAATTTCTTTTCTGGAACGTAAGGAAAGGAAGGAAAGCTGAATTGTGACCAAACGGGCTGATGTGGCTCTGTAGTGGTTATGGTTTATATGCTGTAAAGTGTATTTATTTGCAGATTTTAATTAATAATCTGCTGCAGTGTAGAACCTGGACAAAAACATCTTGCGGCTGCTTCTCCCGAGTTTCCCTCTGCATATTTCACCAGTTTGTTTTTAAAATACATTAGACCTGCTCTTATTTGGTATTTTACGGTAGGCAACTTTTAAAGGCGCATCGCTCAGTAATGTCAGTTGTATGTAGCCTCCTGCAGCCTGAACTTAATCTATATTTTCTAAAGAGCCTTTAATATTTAGTTTTTACAGGTCCTCAATGAGTTTTGGGACCTTTGAAATTAAGATTGGGACAAAAACTATGGGTTTAGGACTCCCAAGATGAAAATTCTAATGGGAGTCCTGATTAAAGCTGAACTCCAGCACATTTGAAGCTAAAGTCCGTTTCTAGAGGAGGTGAATTCTGTCAGAAGCCAAAAAACGGCACAGATCAGTGTTTCCTCGGTGGAGATCTCACTGTGGCAGTGAGTCTGTCAAGGCAACAAACTAGTGCAGTGATGGGGGCAAGTTCTGAACTTCCACGTAAAACACCAATTTGCTTCACACTGAAGAAGTTTAACACCACTTTAACCCATCTGACAACAGCCACGAGTCTAACAAACCAAACGCTCTGCCTGGTTCACTCATTAGTGTCTGGAAACGTTAGAAAACAACTTTATAAGCACCTCACACTTCCCTCTGCTGATTTCCCACTGCACCAAAGCCCAAAAGACTCGATCGCCGATGTCGTTTCTAATCACATTTATTTACCAGTAATATTTAAAAAAATATATATTCCAAAACCATTTCTTCTCACCACCACTGGAGTCGGCAATCGAGTCTTTTGGGCTTTGGCCTGTGCAGTGGGAAATCAGCAGAGGGAAGTGTGAGGTGCTTATAAAGATGTTTTCTAACGTTTCCAGACACTAATGAGTGAACCAGGCAGAGCGTTTGGTTTGTTAGACTCGGGGTTAAAGTGGTGTTAAACTTCTTCAGTCTGAAGCAAATTGTTTTATGTGGAAGTTCAGAACTTGCCCCCATCACTGCACTAGTTTGTTGCCTTGACAGACTCACTGCCACAGTGAGATCTCCACCGAGGAAACACTGATCTGTGCCGTTTTTTGGCTTCCGACAGAATTTCACCTCCTCCAGCGATGGACTTTAGCTTCAAACGGGCCCGAGTTCAACTTTAAATAGCTATTAGTTTATAATAGGTTATTAGTCTATTCACTTTACTCCGCCCCGTCTACTTTTGCCTCTAAACAGACATTTCTTGTGGCGGCTCTTCCAGTTAAACAGGAATCTCCATCATGTCAAAGGAGAATCTGAGAAATGTTTGGCAGCTAAAATATGACACAAAGTCGGTTCATTGGTGTAAAACGTTCATGTGCAGCAACGACTCGCTGCACGGATTTTCGGAGGCTTTAAAACTCCCGGAACTGATCTGCTGTGAGGATCAGCCCCAAACAAAATAATAAAACCCCAATGGCAACTTCCGGAATAAGGTGAATAGTAAGAGTGTGACGCACCACCACGGGTTTGCGGACCAGTCTCCGCAGAGTTCCGATCCGGATGCTGCGACATTCCAGGATGATGCTGGAACATTTGGAGGGGAGTTTGGGCTTCTTCTGACGCGGAGGCTCCGGAGGACTTTTCCCAAACTGAACACACAGAGAAGCAGCACGAGTCTGAGTCAAAGTCTGAGGCGCTTCTGTTGTAAAACCACTGCAGTTAAGTTTGTTTGTGATTTTTTAATAAGTTCAGAACAATTGGGACTAAAACAGGACTAAATAAGCAGTGCAAAATGTATAAAAACATCTCTATTGGTGGTGATAATCTCATAGTGCAAATAAAATAACTAAAGCAAATCACTGAAGGAAGGAACTTTTGGTTTTAACCCTTCCAGACCTAAGGGCAATTTTAGTACCTTTGTACTTGGTTGGATTGGATTTTTTTCTTAATTTTACTTTTAAAACTGCCCCTTTGAAAAAAGTGCAGTGGCTCCATGACTTTCCTGGTCCAGTCCTGAAAACAGCTCCTGTCAGGTCCAGGGCCAGGGCCAGAGCCACAGCACTTCTGCATTTCCAGGGCGTTTATTACATTTGTTCATTTGGACTGAAATAAACCTTTAAATAAAAATAATAAGGAATGCACAATTACGCACACCAAGATGTGTAATTTTCCATGTGTGTGAGAATTAACTCCACTTAGAGAGACTTTTTCACTCGTTATAAACACACACAGTCAGAGCAGTCAACTATCTTGACTCACTTCACTCTTTGGCAAAGTTTGGCTCGATCAAAATGGACGGAGCGCATGAGTTTGGGGAAAACAAAGTCCCTATTGGACACTCGTCGTCCCAGCGTCATCACAGTCTTCTTGTGACGTAGGATGATGCCGGAAATCTGCTCGGAAAACCACAACTCTCAGCTTTTCAAGGGGAAAAAAGGGAGTTTCGATCTTGGAAAGTTGGAAAGTTCTGCAACGTTATATAAAACATATTCCCAGAGATCGTATACAATACAGTCGGTCTGGAAGGATTAAATTCCATAAACTTAATAGACTCCTGTGAGCTTTAAGTCACATTCTTAAGTCGTTCCCTCCTCACAAATGGACCTGTAGCTGTGTTTGGTTTCATAATATAAGACCTTAAAGCGAAGCTGTGGACATAAACCCGCTGCGGTGGTGTTACTAATAAAATACAACACTAAACACAACACTAAACACAATTAATCAATTAAATACGGTCCCACTTTATCTGTAGGCTTTTATCTGTGTGTTTGAATCGTATTTAATGTGTTTATGTGGTTGTACGGCGGCCTCGAGTGTCCAGAAAGGCGCCTCATAAATAAAACGTGTCGTTATTCTTCTTATTACCTGGTCCTTCATGCGCGCTCTTCGGGGGATATTGATCTTCATGTTGACGTCCTCAAAGAAGTCGGCTCCCGGCTCCTCCTGCTCCGCCGCGCTCTTCACCGCCGCCTCCACCTTCCCACCGGAGGGCGCCGGCGAGGAGTGGGCGGAGTCTGCCGGGCGCGGGGAGATGTTGTCCAGGCGAGAGCTCCCGGTGCTGGCGTTGTCCGCCTCGTCCTCGTCGTCGTCGCTCGAGAGGACGACTGAGGAGCAGAGGAGGAGGAGAGGGTCAGAGGAAGAGGAGGAGATAAGAGGAGCAGAGGAGGAAGAGAAGGAGGGGAGAGGGTCAGAGGAAGAGGAGGTGAGAGGAGCAGAGGAGGACAGGGTCAGGGTAAGAGGAGCAGAAGAGGAGAAGAGAGGGTCAGAGGAAGAGAAGGTCAGAGGAAGAGGAGGTAAGAGGAGCAAAGGAGGAAGAGAGGGTCAGAGGAACAGAAGAGAGGAGAAGCAGAGGAGGGAGAGGGTCAGAGGAGGAGGAGGTAAGAGGAGACGGTCAGAGGAAGAGGAGGAAGAGAGGGTTAGACATAGAGGAGGAGGAAAGAGGAGCAGAGGAGAGCGTTAGAGGAAGAGGAGGAAGAGAGGGTTAGACATAGAGGAGGAGGAAAGAGGAGCAGAGGAGAGCGTTGGAGGAAGAGGAGGTCAGAGGAGGAGAGGGTCAGAAGGTGAGAGGCGAAGATCACAGGAGTTGTGGATGTCCAGACAGTGCAGAGGAGGAGAAAGTTTAGAGAGTCAGAGGAACAGAGGAGGAGAGGGTCAGAGGATGTCCAGACGGAGCAGAGGAGGAGGCAGTGAGAGGAGCAGAAGAGGAGGGGGTCAGAGGAGGAGCAGGTCAGAGGAGCAGAGGAGAAGGTTAGAGGGTTTAGAGGAGCAGAGTATGTCCGGTCGGGGTAGAGAAGGAGCAGACGGTGCAGAGGAGGAGAAGGTCACAGGGTCAGAGGAGGAGCAGATGGTGCAGAGGAGGAGAAGGTCAGAGGGTCAGAGTATGTCCGGTCGGTGCAAAGGAGAAGGTCAGAGGATCAGAGGATGTCCGCTGGGTGCAGAGGAGAAGGTCAGAGGATGTCCGCTGGGTGCAGAGGAGGAGCAGGTCAGAGGGTCAGAGGATGTCCGGTCAGTGCAGAGGAGAAGGTCAGAAGGTCAGAGGGTCAGAGGATGTCCGGTGGGTGCAGAGGAGCAGGTCAGAAGGTCAGAGGATGTCCGCTCGGTGCAGAGGAGAAGGTCAGAAAATCAGAGGGTCAGAGGATGTCCGCCGGGTGCAGAGTGACTCACTGGGGTCGCTGATCTCGTTGGTTCTCTTGGCTCCGTTGTTCTGGGTTCTCGTGACCCGGGTGGGCAGGGCGGAGGCGGGTCTGTAGAACCCGGGCGCGGGCAGAGGTCCGGGCTGAGACCGGGTCTGGACGGGGGCGGGGCTAAGGCGGATGGGGGGGCGGGGCGTCGGCGAGGAGGAGGCGGGGCCGACAGAACCACAGTTTGTGCATTTCTCCGACGGTTCTTTGGGTTTTTTACAGTTCAAACAGAGCAGAGGGAACGGAGACGGCCACGACTGGACCAACTGAGAACACAGCAGAGAACAATTCACACACGGTACACTCGCATTTTGCTTATTTTTGTACGATCCAACAATAAGAATAATACATATCACTTGTGTAACACTTTTCAAGACGCTCAAAGAAGCTTTACAAAAGGAAAACAAAAGAAACGAGATGAAAAAATGGTTTAAAAGAGATGGGTTTTCAGGGCAATAAACTTTTGTGCCTTCTTTATTATTATTTTTATTATTATTATTATTATTATTAACTACCATAAACGAGGCATAAAAGAAAAAAAGTGATTGTATTTCTCTTCGAGGGGCGAGTTTATGGAACAATCTGAGCGACACTGCAGAAGCCTTTAAAAAAAACAGTATAAAGTGTTTTGAAAGTTAAAAAGCTCTGGAATGAATGCTGTTTTAATTTATATTTTGTCTCTTATATACAGTGAGTTGTGAGTGAAATTGTAAACACAAATTTGCTGTTCATACGCTGCTTTTCTTTCTTGGAATTCTGTCATTGCCTAAACACTTTCGGTCATGATCCACGGGGTTGGAGTGTTTTGTTTTGTTTTTTTGTGCTGCAAAATTACGGAATAAACGACTACAACTATCAGAGCGCCGATACAATACTGCTCTCAAATCTCTTTTTTTTTTGTTTTGTTTTAATACATGTTTTTTGTCATTTTGAGGGAATGAACACCCGGCACATTAATAACAAAAGCAAATATAAGACACACACAAAAAAACTAACAAAAGACAAAACAACAATGACAAACAAACAAAAAAAGAAGTATACATAAATAAAAAGAAAGGGTGGGGGTGTCGTGTGTGAAATGGAGACTGGCCTCTGGCGGTGAAGTGAAAGTGCGACAGTCCTGCCTCCTCGGAACCAGCCGCCGCTTCACGCTTAACGGTTCGTCATCTGTGAATAAAAAAAAACACGTCAAACACAGATCGGAGACGTAGAGCCCAGAGCCCAGAGCCCAGAGCCCAGAGCGTCAGAGCCCAGAGCGTCAGAGCCCAGAGCCCAGAGCCCAGAGCCCAGAGCCACGATACTGAAGGATCTTTAGGCAACAGCGAGTGACAGTAAACAGTAAACGGCAGAACTTTTTCTATTTGCATGTGATCTTATATCTGTGTAGTACCTCAGTGTTTCAGGACTAAACCAGGACTAAACCAGGTCTAAACCAGGACTAAACCAGGACTAAACCAGGACTAAACCAGGACTAAACCAGATCTAAACAAGAACTAAACTAAACCAGGACTAAACTAAACCAGGTCTAAACAAGGTCTAAACTAGAACTAAACCAGGTCTAAATCCAGGTCTAAACCAGAATTAACAAGAACTAAATCTGATCTAAACCAGGTCCAATCCAGGTCTAAAGCAGATCTAAACCAGGTCTAAAAGAGGACTAAAAAAGGTCTAAATCAGGACTAAACTAAACCAGATCTAAATCAGGTCTAAACCAGGTCTAAAAGAGAACTAAACCAGGTCTAAACTAGATGTAAAAAAGTCTAAACCAGGACTAAAACAGGTCAAATCCAGGTCAAATCCAGGTCAAATCCAGGTCAAATCCAGGTCAAATCCAGGTCAAATCCAGGTCAAATCCAGGTCTAAACCAGGTCTAAACCAGGTCTAAACCAGGTCTAAACCAGGTCTAAACCAGGTCTAAACCAGGTCTAAACCAGGTCTAAACCAGGTCTAAACCAGGTCTAAACCAGGTCCATGAGTGGACTCTAGTCTCTGTGCTCTTATACTTGTTCTGCTCCAGCTGCAGATCGCTCTGAACACGTTCGGGAAAGTTCTGCTCTGTTCTGTCAGTGGGACTTTTAGCATCGATTAGTGTGTGATTTTCGATACTTCTGAAGAGCCAGAGACACGAGACAGTTTAAGCACAGACAGTGAGTGTGACAGGTGAGAGACGCACCTGACACGTCCGGACAGGTGAGCACGATACTGTCCATCTCCACCGGGGGCTGCGCCGGAGCAAAGTCCCTTTAACAGAAAACACGTTTGTGTGAAAATACTTCATTCAAATACAGACACCACCGTATTTTTCGGACTATAAAGGCGAACTTTAAATTTCTCAAAAATAATGCGCCTTATAATCATCTTATGTATTAATTCTGGTTGTGCTTACAGACCTCAAACTGATTTTATGTGGTCCACGGCGCTCAAAAATCTGTCAAAGTGTTTCAGTACGACTTTGGTGAGTTCCGCAGCTGCAGCTCTGGATGGACTGTCGGAGCGTTTCGGCTCACGGAGTCCGGAGCCTCGTGGAGTAACACGTACTGTGCTTCAACATCATATTATGGAGTGAGTATGAGGACCCAAAATGGCCCCTGTTCAGAGACATGTGACTCACACGCCCAAGTGAAGCAAACTAACTCTGGGTGGATTAACCAAAGAACTCCAACCAAAGGAGAGCGGTGTCATCAGGTCGTTCAGAGTTAAACTGCAGCTGTGGGAGCGTTGGACGACAGAAGGTGAACTCACATTCACCAGGACCCAGGACAGTGAGGCAACGCCGGGCGAGTTACACCACGATCTGCCGATAGATCGAGGGGCCCAGGTTGAGGTATCCGTCTCTCTTAAGTCAGCTATAAGTCATCAGGCATCTTAAGACGTTGCTTTTTAGACAGGCTTTTAGTTGACTGTGTCTTCTCCTGTTCGTGTTTAGGTTGTTCTTTGCACTGGAAAGCACTTTGTGATTTTTATCTGTGAAAGGTGCTATAGAAATAAAGACTTACTCTTAATACACCTTATAGCCCGAAAAATATGGTAATCTAAATGTGAGAAGGGTCACACAGGAGCCAGCTGGACCCTGCTAAAGATCTGAGCCTGGTCCTGGTCCTGGTCCTGGTCCGGAGTAACAGGCTGAAGGTCACAGACTGTACAGTACAACACCCACAACGGTCAAGTCCAAATGAAGCTTATTCGGGCTCGGAGTTAAATTTGGAGCAGATTATAAGCAAAATTTTGAAGTTAGAATGAGGAACCTGGCAGCAGCAGTTACACGATCTAAAAAAGCTTGGCCAAAATTTAAGATGCAGCGAGATCATTTTACTGGACAAGTTCTCTTCAAATAAACGACCTCTAGATGAGAATGAAGCCGTTTCTGAGCTAGTAAGTTGATAATAAATCTGACAACAAGATGAAGAACCTGATATAAGTTTTAACATCTTGGCCAGATCAGAGACATTTGCAGTGCAGAGATAGAAATAGAAGGTAAACTGGGTGGATGCTCATTCAGCGGGATATTCAGTTTATGGAGGGTTGGTGGGAGAAGTGCCTCACCGTGCCAGAGGTCTGCGTACGTGGGAGGGCATCTGGGCGTGCTGGAAGTGGCGTCCCTGGAGAACGATGCCCTGAGTCGACGTGGGGCTGATGATCACAAAGTTGGTTCTGTTGGGCATCGGGGAGTCTCTGAAACGGGACGCGGAGACAGTCACACAAAACCGACTCCTGTGAGGTTAAAGTCGTTTTCTGATGTTTCCTCTTCAAGAAACAGACCTGGAGTTGTGTTTTGTTTCATTCACATGTTCGAGTAACACTTTATTATGAGCTCCAAACGCTCTGTTCCACCTTGTGATGTCATGAAGCAGTAGTTTTCAAGCTCCTTTTACATTTAGCTCAGTAGATAAAGGCAATTTCAGGTGTAACAGTCATGGTTCCTGCTCTTTTCCGCTGCCAAAATTTCAAAAACATGACTTTTTCATGACTTTACGGCACCGACCTGTAGAATTTCTCAGACTTTTGGGGCTAAATATGAAATGTGAAGCTTTTCCACTCACCTTATGGTTTGGGTTATAGTTTTTTTAACATTCAAAATCCTGTCAGTGCTTTTATTGCGTCTCTTTTAAGCTAAACAGCTGCGCAGACGTTCAGAAATAATCATAACAGTCTCATGAGAACGCAACGGAACGCTGGAGTTGTGTGAATGAGACGCTAAAATTCCATGACTTTTCCAAAACTTTCATTTAACTTACAAACTTCCATGACTTTTCCAGGATTTCCATGACCGTGGGAACCCTGAACAGTTGATATTAATACGCAACAGTTCCCTTGTTTTACTCATAGATGGAACTGCTGTACTTGTGAGAGAATTTACTTTACTCTTTATTCAGTTTTATATTTCATTTCTCATTATTTGTTCATCTTTTATGCGGTTATATGAGCAACACCATTAGATTTTTAGCAATATTGTACATTTTTAGCACATTTAAGTCTAGTTTAAAGGTCATAAAACTTCTTCCTGTCTTACGCTGAGGCAAAGTCGGACCCGACAATGAAGAAACAATTTGTTCAGCGGTTTGTTTACGAGCTGGTCAGAGTGGTGCTTTATCTGTTCATTTCTCTGTTTTATTTTCTGCGTTTGCTCGTTCTGTGGCGTAAACTGTGTCGTGAAGAAAAGACCGCAGTAAATATCAGTTAAAAAAAAGGAACTCTCGTGTCTCTCGTGTCTGCGGACAAGTCGGCATACGGGTCTGAAACGATCCAAGCGAAGGTGTGCGGCGCTTAAAAACACGACGGAGCACTTCCTGTAGCACCACGTGACATCACAAGGTGGAACAGAGTGTTTGAGAGAAGAAGTGAGTCTGAATGTGCAGGGTTTGAGTGTTAAACGTGTGTGAATGAAGCAAAAACACGAGTGCAGGTGTGTTCGTGACGAGGAAACAGATTCGGGCCCTTCAAAGGCAGAACGACAGAACAAAATGGAGGCTCACATGTGTTTCTTGGGGACCAGCCTGTGCAGGGGCCGACTGCTGCCGGAGCGATTCTCATAGGTTCTGAGGGGGTCCGAGGACGGGAGGAGGCGCCCCGGAGGAGACTGGAGAGAGAGAAGGAGGGAGGGAGAGAGGGAGGGAAGGAGGGAGGGAGGGAGGGAGGGAGGGAGAGAGAGAAGGAGGGAGGGAGGGAGGGAAGGAGGGAAGGAGGGAGGGAGGGAGGGAGGGAGGGAGAGAGGGTGAAAGACCGGACAGATTAAAGGTTTTTCAGATAAAAGTTTGATGTTATACAGTAAAATGTAGAGGTGAAGGTGAAGAAGGTGACGGAGAAGAAGAGAGAAAGAGAGAAAGAGTGAAAGACAAAGAAAGAATGAAAGACAGAGAAAGAGAAAGACAGAGAAAGACAGAAAGAATGAAAGACAGAGAAAGAGAAAAAGACAGAGAGAGAAAGAAAATGAAAGACAGAGAGGACAGAAAGAGAGAGAAAGAAAGAGAGAGAAAGACAGAAAGAGAGACAGAGAAAGAGAGAAAGACAGAAAGAGAGAGAAAGACGGAGAAAGTTAAAGACAAAGACAGAAAAAGAGAAAAAAGAGACAGAGAAAGAAAGAGAGAAAAGAGTGAAAAAGAAAGAAAGACAGAGAAAGAGAGAAAGACAGAGAAAGAGAGAGAAAGAGAAAAGAAAGAAAGAGTGAAAAAGAAAGAGAAAAAGAGAGAAAAAGAGAAGAGAGCAAAAGAGAGAAAGAGAGAAAGACCAAACCTCACCCTAACTTCACATATTACAAATACATGTGACAGGTTTTGATGGTTTTGCTTTAATCTGGAGGGAAACTCGTGCTGTAAATAAAACCACAGGCCACGTGTCTCTGGTGAATAAAAGTCTAAAGCTAAACTCCGGTAAAACGTGATTTCTGTCGTAAATAAAGATCAGCTCAGACTGACACGAGACTAAGAATAATGAGACGAGTTTATGTCACGCTGGATTTCACATTAACAGCCTGGATTATTTGCTTTTTGTCTGAAATGTGGAAATAACTGATTTATTAACAGCCTTAGCCAAGGTCTAAGGCAAACACCGACACCGCTGACACGAGCACGGTTTATTTAGTCGTGTTTTATTCAGAATCAGGATCTACAGAGCGATAAACCAAAACCAAAAATGGCTAAAGTGTGAAAAAGAATTAAATAATCGTTTGCTAAATGTTAAATATAATGACCTGAAATGAGCAGGTACACGTTTGCTGGTATGAGGAGTGTGCAGTACCTTGCTCTCCTCGGGGGCTGAGGCCTGCTGCCGGTCGCTCTGCTCCATTCTCACGCTACTGAAAAGACACACAAACGTACACAAAACTTTACAAAACTGCAGAAAAAGAAAAGGTTTGTACAATAACGACACAATCTAAAGACACACAAGTCACATTTCCCACCAGACTCCATCTAAAGCTCCTCCTCAGATTCACCAAACTCAAAGAAGAAACCCGATGTTAAAGCTGCACTGTGGAACTTTTCTGGTGGACGGTCCGTCACCTGCCTGTTTCTGTGGAGATGAATGTTCCACAGTGTGACATTAAAACAGCTCTACTTTGCATTTATTCAGTCACAGGTGGTTTTACAGCTCAAAAATACCTAGAAAAACAGACATTCTGACTGTGAGCGGGGTCGCCTCTCCACAGATCTGACCTGGAACTTGGTCCGATTTGGTCTCCATGGAGATAGAAAGGTTTAATGCCACACTGTGGAATATTCCAGATAAAGCAATAACATCTCCATGGAGAAAAGTGTTTGACGGACCCTCCACCAGAAACATTACACAATGGAGCTTTAAATGTCAGATAAACAGGTACTGGGTCTCTAGGTCTGGTCCCTGGTCCAATCTATGTGGGCCTGGTCTCTTGGGCCTGGACTCCGCTCCCTGGACCTGGTCTCTTGGGCCTGGACTCCGCTCCCTGGACTTGGTCTCTTGGGCCTGGACTCCGCTCCCTGGACTTGGTCTCTTGGGCCTGGACTCCGCTCCCTGGACCTGGTCTCTTGGGCCTGGACTCCGCTCCCTGGACTTGGTCTCTTGGGCCTGGACTCCGCTCCCTGGACTTGGTCTCTTGGGCCTGGACTCCGCTCCCTGGACTTGGTCTCTTGGGCCTGGACTCTGCTTCCTGGTCTCTGCTCCTTAGTCCCTTGTCTCTGCTCCCTGGTCCCGCTCCCTGGGTCCCTCTGTCCCTGGTCCCTCTGTCCCTGTTCCCTGGGTCCCTGGTCCCTGGGTCCCTGGGTCCCTGGGTCCCTGGGTCCCTGGTTCCTCGGTCCCTGGGTCCCTGGGTCCCTGGGTCCCTCGGTCCCTGGTCCCTCGGTCCCTGGTCCCTCGGTCCCTCGGTCCCTGGTCCCTCGTCTCCTCTCCCTGGTCCAGTTCTTACTTGTGGTTCGCGTCCTCTTCACTGTCTTCGGAGAGCGAGAAGCTCCACTCTTTGTACTGGTTAAATCCTCCATCTCTCCTGCTCTCTGCCCGCTCCAGCCCTGCACATAAAACACTGTCACAGCGCCACCTAGAGACCACCACACGCATCACTCAGGCCTGTCGTGATAACTGCATTAGAAGAGAGAAACTGCAGACAATAAACAACAATACGGAAACTAACTGACTCTCCTCTCACAAAATTACTCTAAATGTACAATACTATTAAAGCTGCACTGTGTAACTTTTCGGTGGGGGGTCCATCACCTGCTTGTTTCTACGGATACGTCACTGCTCTGCTTGTAATGTTCCACAGTGTGACCTTAAACGGCTCTACTTTACATTTATTCAATCACAATTAGGGTTTTACAGCTCAAAAATCCCTAGAAAAACAGACATTCTGACTGTGAGCGGGGTCGCCTCTCCACAGATCTGACCCGTAACCTGGTCTGGCACTCGTTCGATATTGTAATTAGCACGGCAGGCCAATATAGAGCCCATTTCAGCATCTGTGTCACGTTATTATGCAGCGCTTTTCCACCTTCGAGGAGCCTTTACAACATGGAACACTCACCCATTTACACACCCATTCACACACACCCATTCACACACCAGCGCACGCAGATACCGGGGGCAAGATGGGTTAAGTGTCTTGCCCAAGGACACATCCGCTGTGGGAGCTGGAATCACACAATCACAACCAACTTTACTGACCCACAAGGGAAATTATTTGCACACAGCAGCTCACACATCACAATATAAAATAATAACAAAGCGCAAAAAATATAAACAGTAATAGTAAATTCTAAAGAGGCAGCAAAAAGAACAAGGGACAGGTGTGAAATGAGGCATAATTAAACATTTATATAATTATGTCTAGGTACAAGTCCAAATAAAACAGGAAACTAAGATCTGAGCCAGGATCCAGACCAAACCAAACCACTTGAGACAAAACAAACGCACAAACGCCAAAGGAACGCCGCGAAATAACTGATCCACATGATAACTGCCTTTCGAGCAAACTAATAATTAACCATTTAAAGAGCGACTGCAGCCCTGAAGCTCCTCACTGCTCCTCACCGCTCGTTTCGATACCAAGGAAAAGATTCGATACTCAATACCGATTCCAATGACATGATGATATAAAAAAAAACACTCTTTTTTTTTTATTTTTAGACAATATACTGTGATTTTCCACTTTAAATGGTCGTACTTTCTTTACTATTCCCACGTGGCCTTATATCTGCATAATCCCTCAGTGCTTCAGGTAGGTTCTATAGTGGTACAGGTCCAAACCAGGTCCAAACCAGGTCCAAACCAGGTCCAAACCAGGTCCAAGTCCATCTACTAGCCTCTGTGCTCTTATACTTGTTCTGCTACAGCTCAAAATCTTTCTAAAAACATCCACGAAAGGCTAATTTCTGGCTTGTCAATGGGACTTTTGTTAGTATCGATATGTGCACAAGTGAATATCCAGTTTTAGTCATGATTAGTGTTTGCTTTTTGCTTCTTTTGACCACCCTGCTCCTCTCTGCTCCTCTGCTGACATGTGCAAACAGCGGATAAACAACGACAAAACATGGGTATATCCGCACAGATCAGATGCACACGGGGGTCCCACCACAGTGCAGTTCAGGTCTCATAAAAAGCATTCAGATTCCGTTAGAATTCCACACATATTTAGAGTAACGAGCTTCAGCTGGTTAATTATAGGTAGATTTGGCAAGACAATGAGACGAAAATATGGCCAAAATCAGATGTTTTTCACAAACACGGGGCGTGGGGTGATGGTTAGTGTTGTGTTTTTAGGAAGGAGGTGTCAAACCCAACAGTTGCACCTGAAAACCAACAAAAAAACATGAAAAAGCATTGTTTACACGCTCAGCTGAGGGGCTAGCAGTCGGTTAGCCCTCGAGCTCACAATATTGACGCTAAAATGATTTAAACTGGACTCTGTGTGGTTCATGTGGAGGTTTTGGACACGTTTGGGTCTTTAGTTTTGTTATATTACATTATTATAGTAATTTGAGCCCGGGGGGAGCAGTGCTAGGCCGTTTTCTGGGGCTAAAATCGCTCGGTTAGCAGCGGGGCTAAGCGGAGCGTGTAGCAGCGGTATGTCGCTGCTTAAGCCCCAAAAAGAGCTCCGCGTCTGGGGCTTTTTTACACCGACCCCCGGGAGACTGCGAGCCGCCGCGGAGTGCACGGTCCCCGGCTGCAGGAGGGGGCTGTCACCGCTTACCTTCGAGGAAAAGGCTTCTGTTTTGGGCCATGATCAGTCCATGAGCCCGCTGTTTGAGAGCGGTGCGGAGCTCGGCTCTGGGCGGAAAGCGCGCGGCAGTTACGGGGCTGCGGAAGTGCGGACGGATTTCAAAATAAACACTTCCTGCTCTGTGACAGCGCGAGGATTTCAAAATAAGATAAAAATATGAGGCTCGTTTTAATTAAAAACTGTTTTATGTATGTTTAGTTTAGGTATATAGCCCCAAAAAACACAAGTTTACTAAAAGTGAATAAGTCATGATTAATACGTGTTTTTACAAGCAAAAAAGGAAAAAAACAACAACAGTATTTTGGGGGAAAAAACCTCATAGGCCCAAATTTGTACACTGGGAAAAACAGACGCTCATAGTTTTTCCCTTAGAAAAGATTACATGCATTATGAAAGGAAAGTTTAAATTGTTTGATGATGTGTGGGGTCCTCTTAAAATTTCTGTAGGGAATCTTAATTTGGCAGATGATGCTGAAGATTGCGATTACTCTGTGAACCTCTTTTTTGTAATTTTCTTAAATCTATGAATATATAGATTTTAAATTTTTATCTGAGTATATATATTTATATTTATTTGGGGAAAAAATATATGTACAAGATGGCTATACCTTAGTTAAAAGCTAAAGCTTAGTTTGTTTTTACCTCGGTTGACTTTTAAAAGCGCCATCCAGAGTATTTTACAGGATCATTGCAGAAGCTTTTAACACTTTTATATCTTTAATCTGCAAATGTTTCACTGTCTCTTGTCTCTGTTCACTGTTTCATGTTACACTGATGTATGAGCGTGCTGATTGTGCTGTTCTCAATTGACTTACCTGGTAAAATATTGAATAAATAAAAAATAAATAAATACATTTTCTAGCTCTGGGGTTGATCTGACCTTGTTTTTGTTTTGTTTGTTTGTTTGTTTCATGTACACAACTGGCATATAACTTGTAATTATGATTGATTATTTTTTATCAATCATCAATTATTTTGATGAGGTACAAAAAATGAAATAAAAACATTGTGTTTTATGAAAGTGTTTTATGTTTGAACAGGCGACTCCCCAAGGCCTGAGTTTTAGATTTATTTCGGGTCAAATAGTGTAATAGCATTGCTTTCCCACTAGAGAACGCTGTATGCACATTTTTTTTAATCATGTGCTAAATCATATTCTCTTTTATAGCTGACAGATTTATTTATATTAATTCATAACATAAAGGTCATTTAATGCAGATTTGCCCTTTAATATATTGTGCAAAAGACACTGCAGAAGACACTGCACTGTTATTTATACATCTGATTTTAATAACATCTGTAAAACCAAAACCTCTGGACCAGATCAGGACAAAAGCAGCACTGACACCGGCTAAACCCGGTCTAAAACAGTGCTAAAACTGGACTAAACCAGGTCTAACCCAGGCCTAACCCAGGACTAAACCAGGTCTAATTCAAGTTGAACTCAGGACTGTCCCAGGACTATCCCAGGTCTCTCCTGGTCTAGCCCTCTGTTGGCTTGGGTCTGCTCAGCTGCTGTCTGTGGTGAGAGCATGTTTAATTTTAGCTCTGTGTTCATGAGACTCCTCCGTGATACAAAAGGACTGGACCCGACCGGACTAACCCAGAACCCGACCGGACTAACCCAGAACCCGACCGGACTAACCCAGAACCTGAAGAGGATCTGACAGGAGCAAACTGGACGGTCACTGTCTGCTTCAAGTCTTATTTATCTATTTATTTGTGTTTGAAGAAGAACAGTAAAGGTCTCGTTTGGAGTCATCGTCAGAGCTGGGGCTGATTTTGAAATCTCCAGAATCAGGTGAGATGAAATCAGATTTATTTTGCAAAATCAATGTCAAAATCACACAATTCTGCAGGTTTATACTGTATTTTTACTTTTAGAAACCGTTTTCTTGATGTGATGTTATAGATTCTGTGACCTCAGTTAGACTTGAATTGGCTGTGTCCAGGTTTTGTGTTTTAGTCCTGGTTCAGTCCTGGTTTAATCCTTGTTTAGTCCTGGTTTAGTCCTGCTCTAGTCCTGCTTTAGTCCTTTATAAACCATTAGTTTTCCCTCAGAGACCCTGGACTGTTTGTGTTGATGGAGCGCTTCATTTTTAATAATTTCATAATATCCTCAGCTCAAACACAGAGATCATTGCACAACTGTTTCTTACTGCAGCCACGATGTAAACAAGAAAATTACACAATAATTCTAATTAGACTCGTATAAATAAATTAGCGCAGCTTTATTTAGCAAAATGAAGGTTTAAAGTGTCAGAAAAAGTACATTTTTGTGCATAAAACTCTACTACTTCATGTATTTTTGCTTTTTTTCCCTACTTTTCTTCACAAACTGCCACTAAACTGATGCAAAATTATAATAACTGTCGCCCACAGGGACTATCCACCAAACCAAGAGGGAGTTAGAAACAAAACATGATCCATCAAATGCTCTTTGAGTGAGGGTGAGCAGAATTTCAAAATAAAAAAACTGGGACATCACTGTTTTTTTTTTTGGAGGTTTGTAATAATAAGATTGGGAAACGAGCGCCTAATTAAGGAAAATTGGAACGTAGGGACCATTCATAACGAACATATGAGTCAGTATAGTCACATTTTCTTTGCCTTTTGGTCGTTTTTAAGCAGATTTTTTTGTATTTTACCGAAACAAATGACAACGTGTGACTCTCTGTACTGTTGGCAGGGGTCGGATTGGTCCAAAATAGGAAAACCTGGGACATTTCTTGGATAAAATTGGGGACGAATCAGTGGTTTTGGATAAACCTGCTGGGACGGGGGGACACGGGGCTCAAAATAGGAACGTTCGGTGACTCTACTTTAAGTTTAGGATGACAAAATGTGCGTAACTTTTGCACGATACAGATAAGAAAAGCATCATCCTGTGCAATGAGGTGGTGACAGGTTTGCTGGTTTGAAACGTGTCCAAAACTATTACTGTTGTTGTTGTTGTTGTTGTTGTTGTTGTGTCCTCGGGCAAGACACTCGACCCACACTGACCAGGTCACGTCAAACCCGCGGGGAGGGCATCTGGCGTAAACACGGGAACATTTCAACTCCTTCTCAAGTGCACACGGAGGAGCCAGAGGAGCCAGAGCGCCGGCGGTACTGAGCGGTGACATCGCGCCCGGGGGTGTTCTGCGTGTATGTGTGCGGGGTGGATGTTTACCGGTTACCGTGGAAACGCAACGCACACACACTGGCGAGCGCGGCCCGAAAGGTTTAAGATTGTTTGAAGACTCGGTAAGAAACACCGACGTGATGTAAATAGAGTGGCCGGATTTTCTAAACTTCTCTAAACTGGGACACACCCGGGTTGGGACGCTCGGGATAAATAAAAGAGCACAAGAGGTTTTTTAGCCCTTTTTCTCATTCTCTCTTTTATTTTTTTGGTATTTTGAGACGTTTTAACAAAGACAAAGACACGGCAAAAAACAACAAAACGAACACGGCAAAAACACGGAATATAAATAGGTGAATCCAGACCGGCACATGTGTTTGTGTTTGTGTGGACATTAGGGAACGATATCGAAGTGTCACGGCACGATATTTATTGCGATATGGTGGGAAAGTTCACGATATTACGATATTCTACAGAGTAACAAGACTGACTCTAAAACGCTTTGACCACACGGCAAAAAAGGATTTTCTAGCATAGTTAAACTGACTTGAATTAAGCAGATTCACCTTTAACTCAACTTTAAGATTTTTTCACTTAATAAAATGAGATTTTTTTACTTGTTTCAAGATATTCATCCTGATTTATCTTATCTCGATATGACAACTTATTCTAAGCACTTTTTATATTAACTCAGTCCAGGTTAAGCCTCTTTAACTTCCTCCTCAAACCAATAAGGGGAAAAATCTTGCCATAAATACTTGAAACTCGTGTTTTCTGCTTAGAACAAGATTCATATTTTATCTTGTTTTAAGGAAACTTGGTGAGTGAAAATTTCTTACTGCACTGACAGAAAATTTCACTTAAAATAGGGAATTTTACCTATTTTTTTGTTATTTTTTGATAGGCCTTTTTTGCTGTGCAGTCATTTGGTACATTTATTGTCATTAGGGATGGAACGAAATCCAAATCTCTCTGTAGATATTTTCACCATAAACATCTCACTGCACCAGATTTATTACAATATAAAATTGTGAATCTGCGACTTTTTCCTCTAAAAATGCTTCACAGACTTAATCCAAAGAATGAAGATGTAAAAGTGCTTAGAACAGTTATTTCTTCATGTCGTCTGCACTGAAACGGAGCAAAGGATCATGGTCTATGTAGTTCCCTCTGTTTTTTAGTTATTTCTGCATCAGAACTGTTCATTTAAGCAAAGAGACTTGGGATTCGATATATTGTGATGCTCCACGATATTATTGTGAGACCTTTGACGATACGATATCACCAGATTTACATTATTGTTACACCCCTAGTGCGCAGTATTAGAGATCCTTTCCACTGTCGGTAAATTAATACTCAGGTGACCATCAATACCAAGACCAGTATCAAAAATGTGCATCAGTGCAGAAAAACAATCACACACATAGATCAGAATCATCCACATTCACACCGGAACCAGCACAGACCCCACAGCAAAGCCTGATTTTAGGGGGGGGGTTTTAGCTGATTTTTCCCTCCTGCGTCTGTTTTTGGGATCGAGTTTTGGCTCAGTCGTGTGTCGTGCTTCGTGTTGTAAACATGAGGCAAAGAGAACTGATGAATCCCTCAGGACCTGCTCCCGATCGGCAACAGTTGGTTTTGCTCGGATTAAAATCTAACAAGCCTCAGACAGAGCAGTGCCTACAGTTAGCATCACACCCTAAGGGAATATTGACTTTAGTTTACATTTACAGACAGAGAAGAGGCTGAACTTGGGGCCAGGTTTGGTTTCATGTGGATCAGATCTGAACCATAAACAGGGCTCATATCCGTATCCCGTATTTTTCGGACTCACTTTTTTTCATGGTTTGGGTCTTTCCTGCGACTTATACTCAGGTGTGACTTGTATATTAAAGATATATAATCCCACAGGTTTGTTATTTTCACATTTACAGCTGCGAGGGGTGTGTGCCAGTATCTGCTGCTCCTGTTATTCTCGTACCACTGAAAATGAAAAATATAAACCTCAACTTATAAAGACAACTAAGAAAGTCTGAACACAAACGCCCCCAAAAAGAAAATCATATTCTGCAGATTACAGGCTGCAGGCAGTGAAATATGCAGCTGAAAACAGTGATGAAGCTGCAGAAAGAAAGTTTGGAGTGAGAGAGAAACTGGTGAGGAAAAGTGCACTGCAAAAAAGGCCTATCAAAAATAAGAAAAAATACAAGTTTTGAGGTAAAATTACTCTATTTTAAGTGAAATTCTCTGCCAGTGCAGTAAGACATTTTCACTTACCAAGTTTTCTTAAAAAAAGACGAAATACAAATCTTGTTCTAAGCAGAAAACACGAGTTTCAAGTATTTATGTTAAGATTTTTCACCTTATTGGTTTGAGAAGGAAGTTAAAGAGGCTTAACCTGGACTGAGTTAATATAAAAAAGTGCTTAGAATAAGTTGTAATATCGAGATAAGATAAATCAGGATGATTCAAGTCAGTTTAACTCTGCTAGAAAATCCTTTTTTGCCGTGTGGAGGAAACTCGAACTGAAAAAAACAAAAAAGTTGTTACCGCTTGATGCAAAATAACCTCCTCGATCAGAGCACAGACGCCCAGGACGACCGTTTGAAATGTTAAAATATCTGTTCTTGGGCTCTGATTTTATCAAATAAATTTCCCCCAAAATAATATGATTTACAATTATGAGATTTATCTGTGTTTTTCTTTTTCGTTCTGCATTTTTTGGCTGGTGCGACTTATACTCCGGCGCGACTTATAGTCCAGAAAATACGGTAATAGTGACTACACAGCAAAAACTGAAGGGTTAAAAACACAAAAAGTGTTATTTTAACTATTTAAAAGTTAAATGGGGGTTTGAGTTGGGGTCATTTGGCTCCTCCCACCCACAGCTTCAAACTCCCGCCAGACAAGACCCGTTTGAACCAGTTTTGTTCATAATTTGTTAATCTTAAATTAACTAAAATAAAGTTTAAAAATAAAACTCCTCCGTGTGTTGTTCAGTTAAATCAGAATAACCCCACAAACTGTTCTCCGTTTACTCTCGAAACGTGAATATAACTCTGGATTTCGGGGTTAAACGGGAACTTTGGCCCCAGAGTTACTTCATTCGCACTTCCGGAAACGTTAAATGAACTCCAGAACCGACGGGACTCGTGTAAACCCGGGGAAACGTTGGGACGGATGGAGTGAGCGGGTTTTGAGGTTCTGAGCTGCACCTGAGGATCAGACCTCCGGCCGTCGCTCCGGTTCCTCCAGAGGATTTACAGAATGTGGTGACTTCATGTTCACAGAAACATTACATAATCCTCCTCACAAACATCATCCTCCTCTCCTCCTTTTTCCCCTCCTCCTCTGTCTCTCTGTCTCTTCTTTTCCGTCTCTCTGCTCTGTAGTTATGTCCTCCGGAGTGTGATTCTCTCTTTCTCTCCTCCCTCTCATCGATCTTTTCCTCCTCTCTCCCCGCCTTTCTTTCCTTTTTCCCTCTTGCCCCCTCTCCCTCTTCTCTCTCCTCCTCCTTCTTTCTCCCTTTTTCTCTTCTCTCTCCCCTCCTCTCCTTCTCTCTCTCCCTCTTTCCCCTCCTCTCCCTCCCTCTCTTCTCTCTCCCCATTGTCCCATCTCTCCCCTGCTCTCCTAACTCTCCTGCCTGTCTCCTCCTCCTCTCTCTCCCTTCCTTTCTTCCTTTCCTCCTCCTCTCTCCCCTTCTCCCTCTTCCTCTCCTCTCTCTCCCTTTCTCTTCTCTCTCCCCTCCTTTCTCTCCATTCCTTTCCTTTTCTTCTCTCTCTCCCTATTGTCCCATCTCTCCCCTGCTCTCCTAACTCTCCTGCCTGTCTCCTCCTCCTCTCTCTCCCTTCTTTTCCTCCTCTCTGTCCCCTCCTTCCCTCCTTTCTCTTCTCTTCCCCTCCTTTCTCTCCTTTCCTTTCCTTGTCTCTCCTCCTCTCCTTTCCTCTCTCCTCCCCTCCCTTTCTCCTCTCTCTTTCTCTTCTCTCATCCTCTCCTGCTCTCTCTCTCTCCCTTACTTTCTTTCCCTCCTTCCACTCCTCCCCTACTGCCCCATCTCTCCACTGCTCTCCTAACTCTCCTGCTTCTCTCAACCCTCCTTTCCTCCTTTCCTTCTCTCTCTCCTCTTTCTTCCTCTCTCCCCGCCTTTCCTCCTTTCCTTCCGTCTCTCTCTCTCTTCGTCCCCTTCTCTCCCTCTCCTCTCTCTCCCTTTCTATTTCTTCCCTCCTTTCCTCCCCTCATCTCCTTCTCTTTCCTCCTCTCCCTCCCTTCCTTTCCTCTTCTCCCACCCCTCCTTTCATCTTCTCTCGCTCTTCCTTCCCTCCTCTCTCCTCTGTCCTCCTGAATGTCCCAAACCTCATGTTGTATTTTGTCTTTCCTCCTCTCCTTTCGTCTCCTTCTCTCCTCTTTCCTCCTTGTGTCCTCTTTCCTCTCCTCGTTCCTCTCTCTTCTTTCCTCCTCGTGTCCTCTTTCCTCTCTCCTCCCTCCCCTTTTCTCCCTCCTCTTTCGTCCTCTCTCCTCTTTCCTCTCTCCTCCCTCCTCTTTTCTCCCTCCTCTTTTGTCCTCTCTCCTCTTCCCTCTCTCCTCCCTCCTCTTTTGTCCCTCCTCTTTCCTCCTCGTGTCCTCTTTCTCTCCTCTCTCCTCCTCTCTCTCCTTCCCTCCTCGTGTTCTCTTTCTCTTTCCTCTCTCCTCTTTCCTCTCCTCGTGTCCTCTCTCCTCTCCTCTTTCCTCCTCTTCTTTCCTCCTCATCTCCTTCTCTCCTCGTCCCTCTCTCTTTCCTCTCTCTTTCCTCTCCTTGTGTCCTCTCTCCTTCTCTCCTCTTTCCTCCTCGTGTTCTCCTGAATGTCCCAGACCTTGTGTTGTGTTTTGTCTCTCCTCTCTTTCCTCTCGTCTTTCCTCCTCTCTCCTCTCCTCTTTCCTCTCCTCTCCTCGTGTCCTCTTTCCTCTCTCCTCTTTCCTCCTCCTCTCCTCTCTCCTCTTTCCTCCTCATCTCCTTCTTTCCTCTCCTCTTTCCTCCACCTTTCCTCTCTTTCCTCTCGTCTTTCCTCCTCGCCTCCTTTTTTCCTCTCTCCTCTTTCCTCTCTCCTCTTTCCTCCACCTCTTCTCTTTCCTCTCCTCTTTCCTCCTCGTCTCCTTGTCTCCTTCTATTCTCTTTACTCTCTCCTCTTTCCTCCTCATCTCCTTCTTTCCTCTCTCCTTTTTCCTCTCCTCTTTCCTCTCTCCTTTTTCCTCTCCTCTTTCCTCTCTCCTCTTTCCTCCACCTCTCCTCTCTTTCCTCTCCTCTTTCCTCCTCGTCTCCTCCTCTTCTCTTTCCTCTCTCCTTTTTCCTCTCCTCATCTCCTTCTCTTCTCCTTCCTCCTTGTCTCCTCTCTCCTCTCTCCTCTCTTTCCTCTCCTCTTTCCTCCTCATCTCCTCCTCTTCTCTTTCCTCTCTCCTTTTTCCTCTCCTCGTCTCCTTCTCTTCTCCTTCCCCCTTGTCTCCTCTCTCCTCTCTCCTCTCTCCTCTCCTCGCCGTGTCCCGGACCTGGTGTTGTGTTTGTGTTTTGTTTCCGTGGCGACTCTTAGGTCACAGTCACACAGAGGCTCCGGGGCCTCGTCATTTTTCTTCAGACGAATGTTTTACTCTCGCACGAGCTTCGGTCCTTCTGACGTGGCAAAAGAGACAGAAATACACTCTGAAAAATCTACTTTTAACGACAGCACAGCTCACCTGAAGCCGGATTTGATTTGATTCTGATTATTTTCAAGAGGCGAGACGCGACTTTTGTGCTGAAAAACTGAACTTTTCTGAGTTAAATGACGATTAAAACTGTAAATATCTCATGTTCACGCCTAAATTCACCTTCTGCACTAATAAACAGAGAATGGGGGACGTTTTATCTGCATTTTCGGTTTGTAAAAGGTTGGAGACCCCAGTTTTAGAGTCATCCCTGCATGTTTGAGTCATCTAGAGATCTGACGTGACGCGCAGGGGTTTCAGTAACTGAAGCTCTGAAGGGGGAGCGGCTCAGCACAGAGAGCAAAGAGAGCGGAAACTCCACAGACGCAGGACGCTGTAAACCAGGACTGAACCAGGACTAAACCAGGACTGAACCAGGACTGAACCAGGACTAAACCAGGACTAAACCAGGACTAAACCAGGTCTAAACCAGGACTAAACCAGGACTAAACCAGGAATGAACCAGGACTGAACCAGGACTGAACCAGGACTGAACCAGGACTAAACCAGGACTGAACCAGGACTGAACCAGGACTGAACCAGGACTGAACCAGGACTAAACCAGGAATGAACCAGGACTAAACCAGGACTGAACCAGGACTGAACCAGGACTGAACCAGGACTGAACCAGGACTAAACCAGGACTAAACCAGGACTGAACCAGGACTAAACCAGGACTAAACCAGGACTAAACCAGGAATGAACCAGGACTAAACCAGGACTGAACCAGGACTGAACCAGGACTAAACCAGGACTAAACCAGGACTAAACCAGGACTGAACCAGGACTGAACCAGGACTAAACCAGGACTAAACCAGGTCTAAACCAGGTCTAAAGCAGGTCTAAACCAGGTCTAAAGTGGGTCTAAAGCAGGTCTAAAGCAAGTCTAAAGCAGGTCTAAACCTGGTCTAAAGCAGGTCTAAACCTGGTTTAAAGCAGGTCTAAAGCAGGTCTAAAGCAGGTCTAAAGCAGGTCTAAACCTGGTCTAAAGCAGGTCTAAACCTGGTCTAAAGCAGGTCTAAACCAGGTCTAAAGTGGGTCTAAAGCAGGTCTAAAGCAAGTCTAAAGCAGGTCTAAAGCAGGTCTAAACCTGGTCTAAAGCAGGTCTAAACCTGGTTTAAAGCAGGTCTAAAGCAGGTCTAAAGCAGGTCTAAAGCAGGTCTAAACCTGGTCTAAAGCAGGTCTAAACCTGGTCTAAAGCAGGTCTAAAGCAGGTCTAAACCTGGTCTAAAGCAGGTCTAAAGCAGGTCTAAACCTGGTCTAAAGCAGGTCTAAAGCAGGTCTAAACCTGGTCTAAAGCAGGTCTAAAGCAGGTCTAAACCTGGTTTAAAGCAGGTCTAAAGCAGGTCTAAACCTGGTCTAAAGCAGGTCTAAAGAAGGTCTAAAGCAGGTCTAAAGCAGGTCTAAAGCAGGTCTAAAGCAGGTCTAAAGCAGGTCTAAACCTGGTTTAAAGCAGGTCTAAAGAAGGTCTAAAGCAGGTCTAAACCAGGACTAAAGCAGGTCTAAAGCAAGTCTAAAGCAGGACTAAACCAGGACTAAAGCAGGTCTAAAGCAGGTCTAAAGCAGGTCTAAACCTGGACTAAAGCAGGTCTAAAGCAGGTCTAAAGCAGGTCTAAAGCAGGTCTAAAGCGGGTCTAAAGCAGGTCTAAAGCAGGTCTAAAGCAGGTCTAAAGCAGGTCTAAAGCAGGTCTAAAGCGGGTCTAAAGCAGGTCTAAAGCAGGTCTAAAGCAGGTCTAAAGCAGGTCTAAAGCAGGACTAAACCTGGTCTGGAGTCTGTCCCCGTGTGGCTGTGGTCGTCTCCTCTCTGAGCAGGTTGTGGGTTAGATTCCTGGGCTCAGCTGTTGTTGCTCAGACTGTGGAGGTTCCCTGATGACTCTAAATATAAACCACTCATTAAACGCTCGGCCACAGTCGAAGTGTCAGGCCAAAGTCCAGACAGGGGCTGACAGGGGCTGACAGGGACTGACAGGGACTGACAGGGACTGACAGGGGCTGACAGGGACTGACAGGGGCTGACAGGGGCTGACAGGGGCTGAAGCAGAGCACAGGGTAAAGTGTCTGTACCAACATCTGAGTTTATTATGAGTCAATATAATAATCGACCTGCCACTGGACCATCTCCATGATTATTTACACTGTACACGTCAAAATATGAGTGACACATGTACTAAACAAAGGTATTTAACAAAAAATAACATAAAAATAGTTTTACATTTTTAAAAACCCTTTACCCTTTGCTTTGGGTTGCACTTTTGGCATTCCTTGACCCTGGTTTAGTTCTGGTTTAGTCCTGGTTCAGTCCTGGTTTAGTCCTGGTTCAGTCCTGGTTTAGCCCTGGTTTAGCCCTGGTTTAGTCCTGGTTTAGTCCTGGTTTAGTCCTGGTTTAGCCCTGGTTTAATCCTGGTTTAGTCCTGGTTTATCCCTGGTTTAGTCCTGGTTCAGTCCTGGTTTAGCCCTGGGTTAGCCCTGGTTTAGTCCTGGTTTAATCCTGGTTTAGTCCTGGTTTATCCCTGGTTTAGTCCTGGTTCAGTCCTGGTTTAGCCCTGGTTTAGTCCTGGTGTAGTCCTGTTTAATCCTGGTTTAGTCCTGGTTTAGCCCTGGTTTAATCCTGGTTTAGTCCTGGTTTATCCCTGGTTTAGTCCTGGTTCAGTCCTGGTTTAGCCCTGGTTTAGTCCTGGTTTAATCCTGGTTTAGTCCTGGTTTAGTCCTGGTGTAGTCCTGTTTAATCCTGGTTTAATCCTGGTTTAGCCCTGGTTTAGTCCTGGTTCAGTCCTGGTTTAGCCCTGGTTTAGCCCTGGTTTAGTCCTGTTTAGTCCTGGTTTAGCCCTGGTTTAGTCCTGGTTCAGTCCTGGTTTAGCCCTGGTTTAGCCCTGGTTTAGTCCTGGTTTAGTCCTTGTGTTGTCTGTCTCAGGTGAGGATGCGTTCTCGAGCCCGTGAGTCGTTGGAGGAGGGACTGGACCCCGGTCCACCTCAGACCGACAGAGTCCAGATCAGATCCCCGTGTAGTCCAGACCTGATCCAGCCCGAGTCTAGTCCAGACCCAGACCAGTCCAGGTCTAGTCCAGATCTGGACCAGTCCAGGTCTAGTCCAGACCTGAGCCAGAGGAGGGACTCAGAGGAGGAAAAGGAAAACAGAACGTCCAGAAGATCCAAAACCTCAGGACCCAAGAAGAAACTGACCCCAGACCTGAGCCCCAAGGACCTGCTGCACCTGCTGGGGATCATGGAGGGGGAGGTCCAGGTACTAATACTACTACAAATACTACTGCTACTACTGTTACTGCTACTACTGTTACTGCTACTACTGTTACTGCTACTACTGTTACTGCTACTACTGCTACTGCTACTACTGTTACTGCTACTACTGCTACTGCTACTACTGTTACTGCTACTACTGTTACTGCTACTACTGTTACTGCTACTACTGCTACTGCTACTACTGCTACTGCTACTACTGTTACTGCTACTACTGTTACTGCTACTACTGTTACTGCTACTACTGCTACTGCTACTACTGTTACTGCTACTACTGTTACTGCTACTACTGTTACTGCTACTACTGTTACTGCTACTACTGCTACTGCTACTACTGTTACTGCTACTACTGTTACTGCTGCTACTACTACTGCTACTACTACTACTGCTACTACTGTTACTGCTACTACTGTTACTGCTACTACTACTACTACTACCACTGCTACTACTACTACTGCTACTACTGTTACTGCTACTACTGTTACTGCTACTACTACTACTACTAGTACTGCTACTACTGCTACTACTGTTACTGCTACTACTACTACTGCTACTGTTACTGCTACTACTGTTACTGCTACTACTGTTACTGCTACTACTGTTACTGCTGCTACTACCACCCGCTACCACTGTTACCGCTACCACTGTTACCTACTACCACCTGTTACCGCTACCACTGTTACCGCTACCTACCGTTACCGCTGCTACTACTACTGCTACCACTGTTACTGCTACTACTGTTACTGCTACTACTACTACTACTACTACTGCTACTACTACTACTGCTACTACTGCTACTACTACTACTGCTACTACTGTTACTGCTACTACTGTTACTGCTACTACTGTTACTGCTACTACTACTACTGCTACTACTGTTACTGCTACTACTGTTACTGCTACTACTGTTACTGCTACTACTGTTACTGCTACTACTGTTACTGCTACTACTACTACTACTACTACTGCTACTACTGCTACTACTACTACTGCTACTACTGTTACTGCTACTACTGTTACTGCTACTACTACAAACACTACTATTATTACACCACTCGTATCAGCACATTTGGTGGGTTCATTATATTAAACAGAGATGAATAAACAGCTCTGTTGTTTCTGGGTCATGGCTGTGACATTTGAGATCATGAACTCACAGATGCCCCGATCTGCCTCAGGCTCCTCATTCTTTACCTTCAAATGTTGATATGAACTTGCTCCATATCAGGGCAATTATTTTGCCACATGAGAAACAGAAAATATTATGGAGCCAAAATGCTTGACTCAGTTCTGCAGAATATTAATTGTATTTCTTTATAAAAAAAAAAAAAAGAAAAAAAAAGCATCCATCTTCTTCCACTTGATTTGGTTGGACAGGGGCAGCAGTTCTCTGTGCACCCGACCCTATGAGCCCCTCTGCAGGTGCTGAACCCACATCGTCCTTTCGGGCTGAGCCCGGCCGGGCACCAGGCGATGTTCTGGTTCCTTGATGTTAGTTCAGGTGCTGCATGTTTTGGGCTGATGTGGGAAACCGGAGCCCAGAGGAACCCATCCAGACACGGGGAGAACATGCAAACTCCACACAGAAAGGTCTGGGCGACCCGGGGATCGAACCCAGAACCTTATTGCTGTGAGGCATGAGTGCCACAGCCACTCAGCCATTGTGCTGCCGAATTATATTATATATTATTAATATATATTATTTATAAAACGCGCTGCTCAGACTGGTGAGAGTTTATGTTATGACTAAGCAATGAAAAAGTGAGGCTGCTTTAAAAAACACCTCTAAAATAAAAGCAATGCAGCTTAGTCCATGTCCATGACATAAAATTATAAAATATGTTTATTTTGTAATTCCAAACGAGCTTAAAGGGGCAGAGTCGACCAAAGAGCCGTTTGTGGCCCGGAGCTGGACAGTGCCCAGGTCTGATCTATATGACCCTGACCCTGAGGTCGCTCCTGTTACCGTTAGCAACAGGTTTGATTTACAGCTTGTGAAAATAGAAAAGATTCCTACAAAATTTGACCTTGGTGAAAGTTGCTGCAGTACCTGGAGCCGGGACAGAGGGGGAGGGGCTTATCCGGGTTTTATTCAGGCTCCGTGATGACGTCACTCAGGACTCTTCTTCATACGTCTGTGGGGAGAGAGGAACAGGAAACATGTGTGTTTGTTCTGGGAGTTGAACCCCAGACCTTGTTGTTAACCACTCTGCCACTGTTTCAGGCCCGTGATGACATCATCGGGCTCCTCCACTCGCGACGCTCCAGCCCCGAGACTCTGGAGGCGCAGTATGGCTCTGCTGCCCCCTACAGGCCACTCCAGGCACTGCAGAGAGACACACTGTACACACAGGACAGCAGGAGGGAGGACGTGTACGAGACACCGATGGCAGAGGTGAGGAGGAGGAGAGGAGGAGGAGAGGAGGAGGAGGAGAGGAGGAGAGGAGGAGAGGAGGAGGAGGAGAGGAGGAGAAGGAGAGGAGGAGGAGGAGGAGAGGGGGAGGAGGAGAGAGGAGGAGGAGGAGAGGAGGAGAGGAGGAGGAGGAGAGGAGGAGGAGGAGAGGAGGAGAGGAGGAGGAGGAGAGGAGGAGAGGAGGAGGAGAGGAAAGGAGGAGGAGGAGATGAGGAGGAGGAGAAGGAGGAGGAGAGGAAAGGAGGAGGAGGAGATGAGGAGGAGGAGAGGAGGAGAAGGAGGAGGAGATGAGGAGGAGGAGGAGGAGAAGGAGGAGGAGAGGAAAGGAGGAGGAGGAGAGGAGGAGGAAAGGAGGAAGAGGAGGAGAGGAGAGGAGGAGGAGGAGGAGGAGGAGGAGAGGAGGAGGAGGAGGAGAGGAGGAGAGGAGGAGGAGAGGAGGAGAGGAGAAGGAGGAGGAGAGGAGGAGGAGAGGAGGAGGAGGAGAGGAGGAGGATAGGAGTAGGAGGAGAGGAGTAGGAGAGGAGGAGAGTGTGACGTCTGGGATTGTGCTCAGCTGGATCACCTGGAGCAGAAGCAGAGGGAGACCTACAGGAGGAGAGGAGGAGAGGAGGAGAGGAGGAGGAGAGGAGGAGGAGAGGAGGAGAGGAGGAGGAGAGGAGGAGAGGAGTTGTTGTCTAAGGTTTGTCTCAGGATGAGGTTTGTGCTCAGCTGGATCACCTGGAGCAGAAGCAGAGGGAGACCTACAGGCGGATGCTGGAGCAGCTGCTGCTGGTGGAGAAGCTCCACAGACGAACGGTGTCGGAGCTCGACTCAGAGAAACTCAAACACCGAGACTTTATCACCAAGAGCGACGACTTCACCAACCTGCTGGAGCAAGACCGAGTCAGGTCAGAGAACACACACACACACACCAAACACACACACCAAACACACACACCAAACACACACACACACTAACACACACACACCAAACACACACACTAACACACACATACATGTACATGGTAGTATTAGTAGTAGCTGAAGTATTTTATAGTTATATTTCAGTTTTCTTGCAGACTGAAGCGCCTGGTGGAGCAGTAGTTGCAGTATTAGTAGTAGAAGTAGTAAAAGTTCTAGTAGCAGTAGTAGCAGTAGGAGTAGCAGTAGTAATAGTAGCAGTAGGAGTAGCAGTAGTAGGAGTAGGAGTAGCAGTACAGTAGTAGTAGTAATACTAGTAGTAGCTGTATTTATTTTTATTTTTTTTATTTAACCTTTATTTAACCAGGAAAGTCCCATTGAGATTATTAATCTCTTTTTCAAGGGAGTCCTGCCACACACACTCCACATTTATACTAGTGAATGTGGGTGATGTGCTTTGCCTAAGGACACAATGGCAGTTTTTGTGACTGGCGCCCCCCTGTGGCACCTGGAATGTCTCCATCCAAGTACTGACCAGGCCCTGCTGAGCTTCTGAGATCTGACGAGATCAGGCTTTGATTTTCATGTTTCTGTTTCAGATTAAAGCGTTTGGTGGAGCAGGAGAAGTTGTACCAGTCCCACAAAGACAAAGAGCATCGTCGAAAATTGGACAAACTCAAGTCTGAACTGATGCAGCTTCGCTCCTTCGTTCTTCTGCTGGTGGACGACCGGCAGAAACACGTGGAACAATCGGACCAACAGAACCAGAAGATACAAGATCTGGGCCTCAAACTGCAGCAGCGAGAGGAGCGCGTCGCCGCCTTAAACCAAAAAACCCAAGAAGACGCCTGCACCATCCTCAAAATGGAGGCCGAGCTGGAGAAGAAGTCGGCGAAACTTTTGAACGAACAAGAAGATATGACCAACAAGCTCCTGCAGCAAGACTCGCAAATGCGGCAGCTTCGACTCAAACTGGTCTCGCTCTCCAACAAGATCGAGGAGCTGGAGGAGAGAAACAAAGTCCTGCAGAGCTCTGAAAACGATTTGAAAGAACTGAAGGAGAAAATCAGCAAAAACGAAAACCCAAATTTGGTTTTGGAGCTGGAAACGTTGAGGAAGAAGGTGTTGGAGATGGAAGGGAAGGACGAGGAGCTGACCAAAATGGAATTGCAGTGTAAGGAGTTCAAGGTGAAGCTGCAAGAGGCGCAAAACCAAAGCAAAATGTTGAAGCTGGAGTTCGAGAACGTTCAGAAACGGATGGGACAGATGGAGAAGCTCGAAGCGGTTTTCAACAAGAGCAAAACCGAAAGTCTGCAGCTGTGTTCACACTTGGAAAAAGAGAAGCAAAACGTGAAAGAACTGTCCGTGGAGCTGGAAGCCGTGAAAGCGAAGGTGAAGGAGCTCCAGTCCACGGAAGCAAAGTTTGAGAAGACGGAGAAGTTTCTAAAAGACGACATCACGAAATTCAAATCGCTGGCGGTGATCATGGCAGACGAACGCAAGAATTTGTCGGAGAGGTTGAAAGCGGAAGAGGAAAAATGCGAAGAGGTCAGTCGGAAATTTAAAGAGGAGCAAGCGAAAGTTTCGGAAGTGACGGAGAAGCTGATCGAGGAGAGTAAAAAGTGGCTGAAGGTGAAGTCGGAGATGGAGGAGAGGGTGGCGGAGATGCAGGGGCAGCTGACGAGCGAGCAGGAGAAAAGCAAGCAGCTCAACGCCAACCTGACGAGCGCCAACGCCAAGAGCGAAGACCTGGAAAAACGAGAGAAGGATTTGCAAAACAAGTTGGCGACGAGCGAGCGAAGTCTGCAGGAGAAAGGTCAGATCTCGGAGGAGTTCAGTTTGGAAATCAACAAACTTCGGAGTCGGTTGAAGCGTTTGGAGATCGTGGAGGGGGATCTGATGAAGACGGGCGACGAGTACGACCTGCTGGAGAAGCGCTTCCGGTCGGAGCAGGAAAAGTCGAACGCTTTGGCGAAAACGATGGAGGAGCTGAAGGCGGAGGTGGCCCGGAGCAAGGCGATAGAGAAGGGCGAGGCGGAGACGGAGCTGAGGATGCGGTTCAGGGCGGAGGAGGAGAGGAACGAGGCGCTGAGGGCGGAGAACGTCACGCTGAAGGAGAAGGTCCACGAGCTGATGAACCTGGAGGACAGGATCTCGCAGCTGCAGGTGGAACACGCCGGGATGACGAGGAGGCTCCGGGAGGGAGAGGAGAGGAACGCGCAGAGGAACGAGGAGTTTGAGAAGGTCACACAGGAGCTGGAGAGCATGAGGAGGTGAGGCCGAAGCTTTTGGATGGACTGAAGTGAGGCCGGGTCTAGAGAGGTTCAGGAAAGGTTTGGTTTGAACAATGAGGATCCAACTGTTCTAATCCTCTGTTCTCTGTTCAACTGTTCTAGTCCTAATTCAGTCCTGGTTCAGTCTTGGTTCAGTCCTGGTTCAGTCCTGGTTTAGTCCTGTTTTAGTCCTGGTTTAGTCCTGGTTTAATCCTGGTTTAGTCCTGGTTCAGTCCTGCTTTAGTCCCGGTTTAGCCCTGGTTTAGTCCTAGTTTAGTCCTGGTTTAGTCCTGGTTCAGTCCTGGTTCAGTCCTGGTTCAGTCCTGGTTTATTCCTGGTTTAGTCCTGGTTTAGTCCTGGTTCAGTCCTGGTTTAGTCCTGGTTCAGTCCTGGTTCAGTCATTTCAAACATGTCCAGAAGAACTGACAAAAAGACTAAAATCTGAACTGATAGAATCACATTTTCCTGTTTGTGCAGATCTGAACTTCAGGTCAGATGTTTCTCCGCAGAATCAGGGGAGATTTTGTTGTTTACGTTTGTGGCCACAGTTTGTTCAGTTAAATTATTACAGCTCATCATGTTTGAACGTTCTGTGTGGTCTAACCCAGGAAACCAGGACTGAACCAGGACTGAACCAGGACTGAACCAGGACTGGACCAGGACTGAACCAGGACTGGACCAGGACTGGACCAGCAGGCCCGTAGCCAGGGGGGGGGGTCGAGACTGGGGTCACCTTTTTCCAAAAAATATTTTTAAAAAAATAGTGCTGAGTGCTGTAAATGCGATATACTGTAAACCATTTCTAAAATGCTAATAAAGATTTGTTTCATATTTAATAAATTCCAGTTCTTATAAGCAAATAACTTTGTATAATTGGTTGTATTTTTATAATAATTTAACAATATATGCATAATTAGGGGTCGCAAAGGCACCCGTATAAAAAAGGTCACTTTTGGCTTAAAAAACGACCCACCCCCCTTGGAAGTCTGGCTACGGGCCTGACCAGGACTGAACCAGGACTAAACCAGGACTGGACCAGGACTGGACCAGGACTGGACCAGGACTGAACCAGTACTGAACCAGGACTAAACCAGGATTGAACCAGGACTGAACCAGGACTAAACCAGGAATAAATCAGGGCTAAACCAGGACTGAACCAGGACTGAACCAGGGCTAAACCAGGACTGAACCAGGGCTAAACCAGGAATAAATCAGGGCTAAACCAGGACTGAACCAGGATTGAACCAGGACTGAACCAGGACTGAACCAGGACTGAACCAGGACTAAACTAGGACTGAACCAGGACTGAACCGGGACTGAACCTTTTTGTCAGTTCTTCTGGACGTGTTTGAAACGTGAATCCGTTTTTTAAAAACAGAAATCCCAATGGGAATCGTGTTCTTTCGTGTCGTTCCAGGTTGAGCCGCGTGTCGAGGCCGTGCGTGAGCGGCCGCAGGATGGTGGACGTCCCCGTGGCCTCCAGCTCCACCCAGACCCAGTGGGCGGACGAGGAGACGGCGGCCGGCTTCATCAGGAAGTCCGTGCAGGAGGAGAACAGCTTCATGAACCAGCTGCGGCAGAGGCGGATCCGGCCGGTGCTGGAGAGGTTCCCGCCGGCGAGCGCGGATCCCGGCGCCTGGAGCCCCTGGATCCGGCACCGAGCTCCGGTGCAAAACGCACCAAGCAGCCCCCTACATATACGCTTCACCCCCAACACCGAGAGCAGGTGAACCGGGACTGAACCAGGACTGAAACAGGACTGAAACAGGACTGAAACGGGACTGAAACAGGACTGAAACGGGACTGAAACAGGACTGAAACGGGACTGAAACGGGACTGAAACGGGACAGAAACAGAACTGAACCAGAACTAAACCAGGACTAAACCAGGACTAAACCAGGACTGAAACAGGACTGAACCAGGACTAAACCAGAACTAAACCAGGACTAAACCAGGACTGAAACAGGACTGAACCAGGACTAAACCAGGACTAAACCAGAACTAAACCAAGAATAAATCAGGACTGAACCAGGACTGAACCAGGACTAAACCAGGTCTGAACCAGGACTAAACCAGGACTAGACCAGGACTAGACCAGGACTGAACCAGGACTAAACCAGGACTAAACCAGAACTAAACCAAGAATAAATCAGGACTGAACCAGGACTAAACCAGGACTAAACCAGGGCTAAACCAGGACTAAACCAGAACTAAACCAAGAATAAATCAGGACTGAACCAGGACTGAACCACGACTAAACCAGGACTCAACCAAGATTGAACTAGGACTAAACCAGGATCTACCTCAGAACCAAACCAGGACTGAACCAGGACTGAACCAGGACTAAAGCAGGACTAAAGCCCCTCTGACAGGTACCAATCCTCCTCATATGTAAAAAAAAGTTTAACCCTTTTTCTCTTTTCTCTGTTTTTATTCATTTTTCCACATCGGAAACAGCCGAGCGACGCTGGAAATCACCAGCCCCAGATCCGAGGAATTCTTCTCCAGCGCCACCATCATTCCGACTTTGGGAAACCCGAAAATCACCATCGTCCCGAAACCTGCGGCGTTCGGGAGCAGCAGGGTGAGGCCGGGCTTCGAGCGGGCGCAGTCTCCCGTCACCATCACCACCGTTTCCAAGGCCAGAAATCCAGAGAAAACTTCCGAGAGTTTCCCATCTCCGCTGTCCATCATCACGGTGAGCACGACTCCGGTGAACGAGCTGAAAGAACCGGGGAAAACGGTGATAAAGATGCGCTCGGAAACCTCACAAGCCAACTTCAGCGCCAAGGGGAACATCATCACGACGGAGGACAATAAGATCCACATCCACCTGGGGGCGCCGCAGTTCAGCCGGAGGGTGGAGGAGGCCGGGACGGTGCGACGGGCGCCAAAGGTCCCGCCAAGTCCAGGAAGTCCAGGGAGTCCGGAGAAAAGTCCAGCAAGTCCAGGAAGTCCGGGGAGTCCGGAGAAAAGTCCAGGAAGTCCGGAGAAAGTCGTTCAGAAAAGTCCAGAGAAGAAGAGCAGCAGCATCATGATCACGCCGACCAACGGGAACGCCAGGACGGTCCGCAGCACGGTGAGACACAGAGGGTTAGACCGGGTTAAGTCCTGGTTTAGGCCCGGTTTAGATCTGTTTAAGTCCTGGTTTGGTCCTGGTACAGTCCTGGTTTAGTCATGTTTTGGTTTAGACCTGTTTAAGTCCTGGTTTAGATCTGGTTTAGTCCTCGTTTAGATCTGTTTTGGTAAGTCCTGTTTTCGTTCAGAGTTAGATTTGGTTTAGACCTAGTTTAATTTTGTTGAAGTCACGATTTAGAGCTCGTTTAGTCCTGGTACAGTCCTGGTTTAGTCCTGGTACAATCCTGGTTTAGTCCTGGTACAGTCCTGGTTTGGTTTAGACTTGTTTTAGTTCCAGGTTAGATCTGGTTTAGATGTAGTTTAGTTCTGGTTAAGTCCTGGTTTAGTCATGTTTTCGCTTCGGGCCGGGTTAAGTCCTGGTTTAGACCTGGTTTAGTCCTTGTACAGTCCTGGTTTAGTCATGTTTTGGTTTAAACCTGTTTTAGTTCAGGGTTAGATCTGGTTTAGATTTAGTTTTAGATCTGTTTAAGTCCTGGTTTAGTCCTGGTACAGACTTGGTTTAGTCATGTTTTGGTTTAGACCTGTTTTAGTTCTGTTTAAGTCCTGGTTTAGACCTGGTTTAGTGCTGGCTTAGTTCTGGTTTGGTAAGACCTGTTATAGTTCGGGTTTAGTTCTGGTTTAGATCTAGTTTAGTTCTGTTCAAGTCCTAGTTTAGATCTGGTTAAGTCCTGTTACAGTCCTGGTTTGGTTTAGTCCTGTCACAGTTCTGGTTTAGAGCTGTTTTGGTTTAGACATGTTTTTGTTCTGGGTAAGTTCTGGTTTAGACCCAGTTTAGTTCTGTTAAAGTCCTGGTTTCGATCTGGTTTAGTCCTGGTACAGTCCTGGTTTGGTTTAGACCTGTTTTAGTTCTGGGTTAGTTCTGGTTTAGATCTGGTTTAGATGTAGTTTAGTTCTGGTTTAGTCCTGTTACAGTCCTGGTTTGGTTTAGACCTGTTTTAGTTCTGGGTTAGTTCTGGTTTAGATCTGGTTTAGATGTAGTTTAGTTCTGGTTTAGTCCTGTTTTGGTTTAGAACTGTTTTAGTTCTGGTTTAGACCGAATTCTGTTCTGTTTAAGTCATGTTTTAGACCTGGTTTAGTCCTGGTACAATCCTGGTTTAGTTCTATTTTGGTAAGATCTGTTTTAGTTCCAGGTTAGATCTGGTTTGGACCTTGTTTAGTCCTGGTTTAGACCTGGTTTAGTTCTGTTTTGGTAAGAACTGGTTTAGTTATGTGTTAGAGCTGGTTTAGATGTAGTTTATGTCTGTTTAAGTCCTGGTTTAGACCTGGTTTGATCCTGGTTTAGTTCTGTTTTGGTTTAGACCTGTTTTAGTTCTGTTTAAGTCTTGGTTTAGACCTGGTTTAGACCTGGTTTAGTGCTGGCTTAGTTCTGTTTTGGTAAATTGGTAAGGTTTAGACCAAATTTAATTCTGTTTACGTCCTGATTTAGATCTGGTTTAGTCCTGGTTTAGTTCTGTTTTGGTAAGTCCTGTTTTAGTTCAGGGTTAGATCTGGTTTAGACCTAGTTTAGTTCTGTTTAAGTCCTGGTTTAGACCTGGTTTAGTCATGTTTTGGTTTAGACCTGTGTTAGTCCTGCTTTAGATTTGTTTTAGTCCTGGTTTAGTTCTCTTTTGGGTTAGACCTGTTTTAGTTCTGGTTTAGACCTAGATCTGTTTAAGTATTTTTATGGATCTGGTTTGTTTCTGATTTAGTCCTGGTTTAGACCTTTTTTCATCCTGGTTTAGTCTTGGTTTAGTCCCTTGTTTCCGTAGCATGGTGAGATACAGACAGGGTTAGATCGGGTTAAGTCCTGGTGTAGACCTGGTTTAGATTTGGTTTAGTCCTAGTACAGTCCTGGTTTAAAATGTTTTGGTAAATCCTGTTTTAGTTCAGGGTTAGATCTGGTTTAGAACTCGTTTAGTTCTGTTTAAGTCCTGGTTTAGACCTGGTTTAGTCCTGGTACAGTCTTGGTTTAGTCCCTGGTTTAGTCTGGTTTAATCCCAGTTAAAGTCCAAGTTTAGTCCAATATTGGTCTGCATTTAGCTGTTGTTGCTTCCAGGTTCTTGTTCAAGACTAAACCAGGACTAACTCAGGACCACATCAGTACTGAACCAGGACTAAAGCAGGACTAAAGCAGGACTAAAGCAGGACTAAAGCAGGACTAAAGCAGGACTAAAGCAGGTCTAAACCAAAATGAAACCCCCTCCCTGATGCTCCCGATTCCTCCTCATATGTCCAGTGTTGATAAAAATCGTTTAATCCTGTTTCTCTGGTCCTGTTTTTGGTCTCAGCCCGGTCCAGACTTGGCCTCTCTGACCTCCCGACCTTTGACCTCGGGGCCGAAGTGTTTTCTGGGTCTGTCGTCCGTCACGCGCCTCGAGGCCCGAGCCGAGAGTCTGAAGATCCAACTGAGAAAGTCCAGCCTGGGCCCCAGCTCCAGAGGACAACTGTGAACCAGGAGCAACAGAGGGGCTTTAGACCTGGTTTAGACCTGGTGTAGTCCTGGGTCAGTACTGGTTCTGTCCTGGTTTAGTCCTGGTTTAGTCCTGGTTTAGACCTGCTTTAGTCCTGGTGTAGTCCTGGGTCAGTACTGATTCTGTCCTGGTTTAGACCTGGTTTAGACCTGGTTCAGTCCTGGTTTAGTCCTGGTTTAGACCTGGTTTAGACCTGCTTTAGTCCTGGTTTAGACCTGGTTCAGTCCTAGTTCAATACTGATTTGGTCCAGAGTTAGTCCTGGTTTAGTCCTGAACAAGAATCAGGATGCAACAGGGGCTAATTCTGACCTAAACCTGGACTTTAACCGGGACTAAACCAGAACTAAACTAGGCTAAACGAGGGACTGAACCAGGACTAAAGCAGGACTAAACCAGGACTGAACCAGGACTGAACCAGGATGAAAAAAGGTTTAAATCAGGACTAAATTAGGTCTTAAACAGGGCTAAACAGGACTAAACCAGGACTAAACCAAGAGTAAATCAGGCCTAAACCAGGACTAAACTAAGGACTGAACCAGGTCTAAACTACAGACTAAACCAGGACTAAATCAGGACTAAACTAGGGCTTAAACAGGGCTAAACTAGGTCTAAACTAGAACTAAGTTGAGTTTAGACCTGGTTTAGTCCTGGTTTAGACCTGGTTTGGACCTGGTTTAGACCTGGTTTAGTCCTGGTTTAGACCTGTGCTAAGTTAAACCAAATGAATCCAGTTTTGTCGGTGAAAGTAAAGTCTGTTGAAGCTTGTGAAGAGAAAGTGGCCGTTGGTGTCTCGTCTGCAGTGTCTCACGTTTGTACTTTTATATTGTGTTGGACTTTAGGACAAGAAATAAAGAAACAGCAGAAAGTTACGGCGGGTTTTTCATTATTTTTACGACCACAGAACTTTATTATTCGTCTGTCTACATCTCCAGAGCGCAAACAAATGCCCTGCTCCACCTCGTGATGTCATGAAGTGGTGGTTTTCAAGTGAACAGCTCCTTTTACCTTTAGTAGAGATGGAGATCTTCCTCTCCTTTCTTTCTCCTCTTCTCTCTTTTCTTTCTCCTTTTTCTCCTCTCTTCCTCTCCTTCTTTCTCCTCTTTCTCACACATCTTCTCTTCTTTCTCTCTCCCCCTCTCTCCTTTCCTGTCTCTCCTACCCTCTTCCTCTCCTTTCTCTCTCCCCTTTCTCTTCTCTCTCTTTTCTTTCTCCTCTTTTCTTCTTTCTCGCTCCTTTCTCTATCCCTTTTCCTCTCCTCTTCTCTCTCGTCTCTCCTTTCTCTTTCCTCTTCTCTCATTTTTCTCTTCTCTTTCTTTTCTCTCTCCTCTTCTCTCCTTTCTCCTCTTTTCTTTTTCCTTTCCTCTCCTCCCCTTTATCTCTACTCTTCTCTCCTTTCTCTGTCCTCTTCTCTTTTCTCCCTCCTTTTCTCACCTTTCTCCCTTCCCATCTCCTTTCTCCTCTTCCTCTAATTCTCTCCCTACTAGCTCCTTTCTCTTTCCTCTTCTCTCCCTTTTCTCCTTTTCTCTTTCCTCTCCTCTTCTCCCCTTTCGCTCTCTCCTTTTTTCTCTTTTCATCCCTCCTTTTCTCTCTTTTCCTTTTCTCTCCTTTCTCCCTTTTCTCCTTTCTCCTCTTCCTCTAATTCTCTCCGTACTAGCTCCTTGCTAATTCCTTTTCTCTCCCCTTACCTCCTTTCTCTCTCCTCTTCTCTCCTTTCCTTTTCTCTCCTTTCTCTCTCCTTTTTCCTCTTTTCTCTCTCCCTCTTCTCTCCTTTCTCTCTACTTTCCTTTCTCTTTCTCCCTCTTCTCTCTTTCTCCGTCTCTCTCCTCCTGTCGTTCCGCTCCGGGCCTGTGGGGGGCAGCTCAGCTCTGTCTCTGCCACAAACACAAACAGACTCAGCTGATGGATGCTAACAGGCTAACAGGCTAACGTTATGATTTCACCCGATAAAAACACGCACTAAAGACCCTGTCATTAAACATTACACACGTGTTAGAGGTTTTATGAAACGCACACGAATGTTACGCACAGTCTGAAGTTTAATCCACGTTAAATCCGGAAACAGCGGGATTTCTGCGCCGTTAGCATCAGTTAGCATCAGTTAGCTCTGCTGCTAACAACATCAAACTGCAGAGGGCTGTTCAGGGTAAGTGACATTTGAGTTTACATTTTCTGACACAGACACGCCCGTGCAGCAGGTTAGCGTTTAGCAGCTGTTAGTTTAGCAGGGCAATTTTAGGCACATATATAATTTTACATATATTTCTTGCATTCAATTTAGAGGTGTTGTTTCTATGTTATTGACTTAAAGTGACCAGATTTTCAAAATAAAAAAACTGGGACTTGCAAAGACAGAGTCAGTATAGTCTCATTTTCTTTGTGTTTTGATCATTTTTAAGCAGCTTTTCTGTATTTCTCCTATACAAATGACAGTTTATGCCTCTCTTTACTGTTAGCAGGGATTAAATTGGTTAAAAATAGGGACACTGGGACATTTCTTTGGGACAAATCACTAGTTTTGGATAAATCTGCTGGGACAGGGGACACAGGGCTCAAATCTGGGACTGTCCCAGATAAATAGCCATGTCTGGTCACCCTTGATGAAGGTGATAATCCCATAACAATACCTTTTCTTATAATAATAATACTGCATGTTTACTTTACACCTTCTTTATTTTTCATTAATTATGTCTGTCCTAAACTGTGTTGTCAATATATAAACAAATAAAATAAAGAGAGCAAAATAGTTCAAAACATTCAATGTTCAAAAAGCAAGTAGGAAGAACTATATCTTATTTTAATAATAAGACAATATTTCATCTGTATGATATTTATTAGGCATTTGACATGAGATAAATTAGATGGAACAGAACAAACAAAACAAACAAAAGCACTTACACATTACAAATAGACACAGGTTTGTAATATATTATCAATAACAACAATTCATGGTTGTACGTCTCTAAATAGATGCTTTTGTAAATTAAAAAAAGATTAATATTTGCACATTTTTAGACATATCTCCAAGTCCATTCCATAAATATACTCCACTTATAGCCACACTGATTTGTCCTACTGTTGTTATTACTTTTACTGTTTTAAAATTTAACTCAACTCTCAACGCCCTTGTTTATCTTTGAATATATTTAAAATATGAAATTGCGTCAGTGCAATTTCACAACCCGATGCAAAAAAACTGTTTTCAGTTTGAGAGAAGAACTAAGAGAATCTGAAGTTTTGTGTGTTAAACGTGTGTGAATGAAACAAAACACAACTCCAGGTCTGTTTGTGATGAGGAAACTTTAAATATACCTCAAATACCTCACGTTCCGGCTCTCCTGTTCTTCAGCCTGATTCCTCCTCCACCTCTTCCTCCTCCTCCTCCTCCTGAACCATGATGGCGTCCGGGTACAATGCCAAAGAGGAGGACGGGCACATTGGCGTGGCGGGCATGGGCGGGGCGTCTCTGCGCGGGCGTAAACCCGAGAACACGGCGTTTAAACAGCAGAGGCTCCCGGCGTGGCAGCCCATCCTCACCGCCGGCTCCGTGCTTCCCGCCTTCTTCATCATCGGACTCATCTTCATCCCCATCGGCATCGGCCTCTACGTCACCTCCAACAACATCCGGGAGTTTGAGGTCAGACTCACGCCGGGCTCGGGAAAATAACTGCTCCTCTCCCTCCTTTTTTTCCTCACTTTTCTTCTTCCTCATCCTCTTTCTTCTCTTTTTCTTCTCTCCTCCTGTTTCTCTTCTTCCTCTCTCCTCTTTTTCATCTCTCCTCTTCTTCCTCCTCTTTTTCCACTTCCTACTCTCTCCTCTTCCTTCTTTTTTTCTCTCTCCTCCTGTTTCTCTTCCTTTTCTTTTCCTCTCTCCTCTTCTTCCTCATCTTTTACTCCCCTCTTCCTTTTCTTTTTCCTCTCTCTTTTTCTTCCTCATCCACCTCCTCTTTTTCCTCTCTCCTCTTCTCACTCTCCTTCCTCTTTTCCTCTCTCCTCTTCCTCCTCTTTTCCTCTCTCTTCTTCCTCTTCCTCCATGTTTTCCTCTCTCTTCTTCTCCCTCTTTTCCTCTCTCCTTTTTCCTCTCTCATCTTCCTCCTCTTTTCTTCTCTCCTCTTCTTCCTCTTTTCTGCTCACCTCTTCCTCCTCCTCTTCTCCCTCTTCCTCCTCCTCTTCCTCCACTTTTTCCTCTCTCCCTCTTCCTCCTCTTCTCCCTCTTCCTCCTCTTCTCCCTCTTCCTCCTCCCCTCCCTCTTCTTCCTGTTTTTCTCTTCATATTTCTCTCTTTTCTCTCCTCTTTTCAGATCGATTACACTGGAGTGGACTTGTCCAGTCCCTGTTTTAACTGTGCTCAGAACTTCAGCTGGAGCAACACCGCCCCCTGCACCTGCTCCATCCCCTTCTACCTCCACCAGGCCTACGAGGTAAAGCTTTAACCCAGAAAAACAAACCTCCACCAGGCCTACGAGGTAAAGCTTTAACCCAGAAAAACAAACCTCCACCAGGCCTACGAGGTAAAGCTTTAACCCAGAAAAACAAACCTCCACCAGGCCTACGAGGTAAAGCTTTAACCCAGAAAAACAAACCTCCACCAGGCCTACGAGGTAAAGCTTTAACCCGGAAAAACAAACCTCCACCAGGCCTACGAGGTAAAGCTTTAACCCAGAAAAACAAACCTCCACCAGGCCTACGAGGTAAAGCTTTAACCCAGGAAAAACAAACCTCCACCAGGCCTACGAGGTAAAGCTTTAACCCAGAAAAACAAACCTCCACCAGGCCTACGAGGTGAAACACTTTAAATATATAAACCAGAAAAACAAACCTCCACCAGGCCTACGAGGTGAAACTTTAGCCCAGAAAAACAAACCTCCACCAGGCCTACGAGGTAAAGCTTTAACCCAGAAAAACAAACCTCCACCAGGCCTACGAGGTAAAGCTTTAACCCAGGAAAAACAAACCTCCACCAGGCCTACGAGGTGAAACTTTAGCCCAGAAAAACAAACCTCCACCAGGCCTACGAGGGGAAGCATTTGTTGGCCTTATAACAAATTAACTTATATAGGCCTATAATAATAATATGTATATTACAGTATATTATAAAAATGACCAGGCTTATGAGATGAAAAAGAAAGATATAGAACTGAAAAAATGCAAATGTAAGAAAATTAGAGAACAAAAAGGCACAAAAAGTCACTGTGCAGTCGTGTTAAATTGTTATATACTCCGTGTCTATGACGTGATTGTGCAATGAACCTAAACCCAGAGTTATTATATTATTATAATTATATAATTATATTAAAAATAATAATGCATAAATATAAAATATATACATTGTAAATATAAAATATTAATAATAATAAAGAAGAACACTTGGACTTTTCCTTTTATTTTATTATTATTTGTTTAGAAGAGAACCCACATTTTCCACATATCATATGGAAATTGACAATAAACTTATTGAACTGAACTGAATTAAACCTGTGTGTTTATGGTGGATTAAAGCCTCTTGTTTTTCAGAGTAATGTGTTCATGTATTACGGACTCTCAAACTTCTACCAAAACCATCGACGCTACGTCAAGTCCAGAGACGACAGTCAACTCAACGGAGACCTGACGTCCCTCACCGTAAGAAAACACCGGCAAACACCATTACCAAACACAACCATAACCTGTCCTCTCACCGTAAGAAAACACCTGCAAACACGATTACCAAACACAACCATAACCTGTCCTCTCACCGTAAGAAAACACCTGCAAACACGTTTACCAAACACAACCATAACCTGTCCTCTCACCGTAAGAAAACACCTGCAAACACGTTTACCAAACACAACCATAACCTGTCCTCTCACCGTAAGAAAACACCTGCAAACACCATTACCAAACACAACCATAACCTGTCCTCTCACCGTAAGAAAACACCTGCAAACACGATTACCAAACACAACCATAACCTGTCCTCTCACCGTAAGAAAACACCTGCAAACACGTTTACCAAACACAACCATAACCTGTCCTCTCACCGTAAGAAAACACCTGCAAACACGATTACCAAACACAACCATAACCTGTCCTCTCACCGTAAGAAAACACCTGCAAACACGTTTACCAAACACAACCATAACCTGTCCTCTCACCGTAAGAAAACACCTGCAAACACGTTTACCAAACACAACCATAACCTGTCCTCTCACCGTAAGAAAACACCTGCAAACACCATTACCAAACACAACCATAACCTGTCCTCTCACCGTAAGAAAACACCTGCAAACACGATTACCAAACACAACCATAACCTGTCCTCTCACCGTAAGAAAACACCTGCAAACACCATTACCAAACACAACCATAACCTGTCCTCTCACCGTAAGAAAACACCTGCAAACACGATTACCAAACACAACCATAACCTGTCCTCTCACCGTAAGAAAACACCTGCAAACACGATTACCAAACACAACCATAACCTGTCCTCTCACCGTAAGAAAACACCTGCAAACACGTTTATCAAACACAACCATAACCTGTCCTCTCACCGTAAGAAAACACCTGCAAACACGATTACCAAACACAACCATAACCTGTCCTGTCACCGTAAGAAAACACCTGCAAACACGTTTATCAAACACAACCATAACCTGTCCTCTCACCGTAAGAAAATACCTGCAAACACGATTACCAAACACAACCATAACCTGTCCTCTCACCGTAAGAAAACACCTGCAAACACGTTTATCAAACACAACCATAACCTGTCCTGTCACCGTAAGAAAACACCTGCAAACACGATTACCAAACACAACCATAACCTGTCCTCTCACCGTGAGAAAACACCTGCAAACACGTTTACCAAACACAACCATAACCTGTCCTCTCACCGTAAGAAAACACCTGCAAACACGTTTACCAAACACAACCATAACCTGTCCTCTCACCGTAAGAAAACACCTGCAAACACGATTACCAAACACAACCATAACCTGTCCTCTCACCGTGAGAAAACACCTGCAAACACGATTACCAAACACAACCATAACCTGTCCTCTCACCGTAAGAAAACACCTGCAAACACGATTACCAAACACAACCATAACCTGTCCTCTCACCGTAAGAAAACACCTGCAAACACGTTTACCAAACACAACCATAACCTGTCCTCTCACCGTAAGAAAACACCTACAAACACGATTACCAAACACAACCATAACCTGTCCTCTCACCGTAAGAAAACACCTGCAAACACGTTTACCAAACACAACCATAACCTGTCCTCTCACCGTAAGAAAACACCTGCAAACACGATTACCAAACACAACCATAACCTGTCCTCTCACCGTAAGAAAACACCTGCAAACACGTTTACCAAACACAACCATAACCTGTCCTCTCACCGTAAGAAAACACCTGCAAACACGATTACCAAACACAACCATAACCTGTCCTCTCACCGTAAGAAAACACCTGCAAACACGATTACCAAACACAACCATAACCTGTCCTCTCACCGTGAGAAAACACCTGCAAACACGATTACCAAACACAACCATAACCTGTCCTCTCACCGTAAGAAAACACCTGCAAACACGATTACCAAACACAACCATAACCTGTCCTCTCACCGTAAGAAAACACCTGCAAACACGATTACCAAACACAACCATAACCTGTCCTCTCACCGTAAGAAAACACCTGCAAACACGATTACCAAACACAACCATAACCTGTCCTCTCACCGTAAGAAAACACCTGCAAACACGATTACCAAACACAACCATAACCTGTCCTCTCACCGTAAGAAAACACCTGCAAACACGATTACCAAACACAACCATAACCTGTCCTGTCACCGTAAGAAAACACCTGCAAACACGATTACCAAACACAACCATAACCTGTCCTCTCACCGTAAGAAAACACCTGCAAACACGATTACCAAACACAACCATAACCTGTCCTCTCACCGTAAGAAAACACCTGCAAACACGTTTACCAAACACAACCATAACCTGTCCTCTCACCGTAAGAAAACACCTGCAAACACGATTACCAAACACAACCATAACCTGTCCTCTCACCATAAGAAAACACCGGCAAACACGATTACCAAACACAACCATAACCTGTCCTCTCACCGTAAGAAAACACCTGCAAACACGATTACCAAACACAACCATAACCTGTCCTCTCACCGTAAGAAAACACCTGCAAACACGATTACCAAACACAACCATAACCTGTCCTCTCACCGTAAGAAAACACCTGCAAACACGATTACCAAACACAACCATAACCTGTCCTCTCACCGTAAGAAAACACCTGCAAACACGATTACCAAACACAACCATAACCTGTCCTCTCACCGTAAGAAAACACCTGCAAACGCGATTACCAAACACAACCATAACCTGTCCTCTCACCGTAAGAAAACACCTGCAAACACGTTTACCAAACACAACCATAACCTGTCCTCTCACCGTAAGAAAACACCTGCAAACACGATTACCAAACACAACCATAACCTGTCCTCTCACCGTGAGAAAACACCTGCAAACATGATTACCAAACACAACCATAACCTGTCCTCTCACCGTAAGAAAACACCTGCAAACACGATTACCAAACACAACCATAACCTGTCCTCTCACCGTAAGAAAACACCTGCAAACACGATTACCAAACACAACCATAACCTGTCCTCTCACCGTAAGAAAACACCTGCAAACACGATTACCAAACACAACCATAACCTGTCCTCTCACCGTAAGAAAACACCTGCAAACACGATTACCAAACACAACCATAACCTGTCCTCTCACCGTAAGAAAACACCTGCAAACACGTTTACCAAACACAACCATAACCTGTCCTCTCACCGTAAGAAAACACCTGCAAACACGATTACCAAACACAACCATAACCTGTCCTCTCACCGTAAGAAAACACCTGCAAACACGATTACCAAACACAACCATAACCTGTCCTCTCACCGTAAGAAAACACCTGCAAACACGATTACCAAACACAACCATAACCTGTCCTCTCACCGTGAGAAAACACCTGCAAACACGATTACCAAACACAACCATAACCTGTCCTCTCACCGTAAGAAAACACCTGCAAACACCATTACCAAACACAACCATAACCTGTCCCCTCACCGTAAGAAAACACCTGCAAACACGATTACCAAACACAACCATAACCTGTTCTCTCACCGTGAGAAAACACCTGCAAACACGATTACCAAACACAACCATAACCTGTCCTCTCACCGTGAGAAAACACCTGCAAACACGATTACCAAACACAACCATAACCTGTCCTCTCACCGTAAGAAAACACCTGCAAACACGATTACCAAACACAACCATAACCTGTTCTCTCACCGTGAGAAAACACCTGCAAACACGATTACCAAACACAACCATAACCTGTCCTCTCACCGTGAGAAAACACCTGCAAACACGATTACCAAACACAACCATAACCTGTCCTCTCACCGTAAGAAAACACCTGCAAACACGTTTACCAAACACAACCATAACCTGTCCTCTCACCGTAAGAAAACACCTGCAAACACGATTACCAAACACAACCATAACCTGTCCTCTCACCGTAAGAAAACACCTGCAAACACGATTACCAAACACAACCATAACCTGTTCTCTCACCGTGAGAAAACACCTGCAAACACGATTACCAAACACAACCATAACCTGTCCTCTCACCGTGAGAAAACACCTGCAAACACGATTACCAAACACAACCATAACCTGTCCTCTCACCGTAAGAAAACACCTGCAAACACGTTTACCAAACACAACCATAACCTGTCCTCTCACCGTAAGAAAACACCTGCAAACACGATTACCAAACACAACCATAACCTGTCCTCTCACCGTAAGAAAACACCTGCAAACACGATTACCAAACACAACCATAACCTGTCCTCTCACCGTAAGAAAACACCTGCAAACACGATTACCAAACACAACCATAACCTGTCCTCTCACCGTAAGAAAACACCTGCAAACACGATTACCAAACACAACCATAACCTGTCCTCTCACCGTAAGAAAACACCTGCAAACACGATTACCAAACACAACCATAACCTGTCCTCTCACCGTAAGAAAACACCTGCAAACACGATTACCAAACACAACCATAACCTGTCCTCTCACCGTAAGAAAACACCTGCAAACACGATTACCAAACACAACCATAACCTGTCCTCTCACCGTAAGAAAACACCTGCAAACACGATTACCAAACACAACCATAACCTGTCCTCTCACCGTAAGAAAACACCTGCAAACACGATTACCAAACACAACCATAACCTGTCCTCTCACCGTAAGAAAACACCTGCAAACACGATTACCAAACACAACCATAACCTGTCCTCTCACCGTAAGAAAACACCTGCAAACACGATTACCAAACACAACCATAACCTGTCCTCTCACCGTAAGAAAACACCTCAGCCACATCAGCTCCATTGGACACCACCATTTTCTAACAGAACTCGGCGCTCTTGCTTCTTTTATGAAGTTGTTTTAGATCATTATTATGATTTAAAATGTTCAAATTATAACATGTTTAATAATCTGTTTAATTCGTATATTGTCTTTGTTCATTTCCTCTCTCTGTATGTGTGTGTTTACAGAAGCCGAGTAAAGAGTGTGAACCGTACGCCTTCCACGAGCACAAACCCATCGCCCCGTGTGGAGCCATCGCCAACAGCATGTTCAACGGTCTGTCTCTGCTCCTCTGTTCCTGCTCCTCTGTCTCTGCTCCTCTGTTCCTGCTCCTCTGTTTCTGCTCCTCTGTTCCTGCTCCTCTGTTCCTGCTCCTCTGTCTCTGCTCCTCTGTTCCTGCTCCTCTGTTCCTGCTCCTCTGTCTCTGCTCCTCTGTTCCTGCTCCTCTGTCTCTGCTCCTCTGTTCCTGCTCCTCTGTCTCTGCTCCTCTGTCTCTGCTCCTCTGTCTCTGCTCCTCTGTTTCTGCTCCTCTGTCTCTGCTCCTCTGTCTCTGCTCCTCTGTCTCTGCTCCTCTGTTCCTGCTCCTCTGTCTCTGCTCCTCTGTCTCTGCTCCTCTGTCTCTGCTCCTCTGTTTCTGCTCCTCTGTTCCTGCTCCTCTGTCTCTGCTCCTCTGTTCCTGCTCCTCTGTCTCTGCTCCTCTGTCTCTGCTCCTCTGTTCCTGCTCCTCTGTCTCTGCTCCTCTGTCTCTGCTCCTCTGTCTCTGCTCCTCTGTCTCTGCTCCTTGTTGTTGTATTAAATCTCTGTCTGTTCCCTCAGACTCTCTGGAGCTGTTCTACATCGATCCGAACGGGACTCGGGTTCCGGTGCCTCTGAGCTCGACGGGAATCGCCTGGTGGACGGACAAACACGTGAAGTTCAGGAACCCCGGGGGCAGCTCCAACCTCACGGCCGCGTTCCAAGGTTCAGACGAGTCTCAAAACGCTCAGGGCCAAAGAGCAAGAGGAGCAGTTAGATAATTGTGGCTTTTTGGACATCAGTCTTTATAATATATTGTGATGTGTGAGCTCCTGCACCCAAATCATTTCCCTTATGGTCTCATCTAGTGTCCTAAGAATATTCAGATACGGTTCTGACTAAAGGCCGCCACACACCACAGGAGAATTTGTCCGATTTCGGCTGCGATTTGCTTCTTCCCGAGTTCGAGCCAATAAAACAGAGCATCAGAGGCAAACGGACTTACAGACACAGAGGCACAAGATACAAACTCCATCCATTTTCTTCCTCTTATCCGGGGCCGGGTTGTGGGGGCTTCAGTCTAAGCAGGGACTCCCAGACTTCCCTCACCCCAGACACTTCCTCCAGCTCCTCCTGAGTCGTTCCCAGGCCCAGAGACAGAGGCCCTCCAGAGTGTCCTGGGTCTTCCCCGGGGCCTCCTCCCGGTGGGACATGAACACCTCCTGAGGGAACAGATGCTCCTCCCCTCAGCTGCTCCTCCCCTCAGCTGCTCCTCTCCATGTGGAGGAGCAGCGGCTCTACCCTGAGCTCCTCCCCCTCTCTCTAAGGCAGCGCCCGGCCACTCTGGAGGAAACTCATTTCTTCGCTTGTATCAGGATCTGGTGCTTTCGGTCGTTCCCCAGAGTCAGGACCACAGGTGAAGGAGGAACGAGACTGAGGTGAATCCAGAGCTTTGGCTTTGGGCTCAGCTCCTCTTCACCACAACGACACAGCGACCGCATCACTGCCGACGCCGCACCGATCCACCTGTCAGCCTCACGCTCCATCCTCCCCTCACTGAGAACAAGACCCCGAGAGACTGAACTCAGTATAGAAAATAATATAGAAATCAGAATATTTACAGGTTATAGAATATTACAGAATACAAAATTAAACTGCAGTATTTTCATTCATATTCTGTTCATCCAGTTTGAAGCGTTCTTTAAAAGGAAAAAGGTGAGGGTAGTTCCTGCGGTTTTACCCTGGGAATCTTTGTGTGTCATAAAACAGAACCGCATCATCCAAGGGCCCTGAACAGAACTTTTGGCACTTAAGCTGCTCAAGCGTTAAGTATGAAATGAATACAATAAGATTATAGTTCCCAGTTAAATTATCAAATCTGTGCGTATGTGGAGGAGCTGGACTATGGACGGGTTGAAAATAGTTTTTTTGCGTTTCTTTTTCAGTTTTGGTTTTTAAAAGTTCCAGTATTTTTGACCCGTTTCCCGTTTCTCCTTCAGGCACAGTGAAGCCGGTGAACTGGCGCCGCCCGGTGTACGAGCTGGACCCCGACCCGGAGAATAACGGCTTCATTAACGAGGATTTCATCGTCTGGATGCGCACGGCGGCTCTGCCCACGTTCAGGAAACTCTACCGCGTGATCCAGAAGAAGAGCAGCCTGGTGCCCACGCTGCCACGCGGGAACTACACGCTCCAAGTGCACTACAGTATCCTTTAAACAGGACCACTGTGCCCGCTCTGTGCCCCGCTCTGTACCCGCTCTGTACCCGCCCTGTACCCGCCCTGTACCTGCTCTGTACCCGCTCTGTACCCGCTCTGTACCCGCCCTGTACCCGCCCTGTACCCGCCCTGTACCCGCCCTGTACCCGCCCTGTACTCGCTCAGTACCCGCTCTGTACCCGCCCTGTACCCGCTCTGTACCCGCCCTGTACCCGCCCTGTACCCGCTCTGTACCCGCCCTGTACACGCCCTGTACCCGCCCTGTACCCACTCTGCTCCTTGACTCCCCTCAGACTTCCCGGTGCGGAGCTTCGAGGGCCGTAAGCGGGTGATCTTCAGCACCGTGTCGTGGATGGGCGGGAAGAACCCGTTCCTGGGCATCGCGTACGTCACCGTCGGCTCCGTCTGCTTCTTCCTCGGCGTCGTGCTGCTCTTCATCCACCACAAGTACGGCAACCGGAGCAACAACGCCGACATAAACAACTGAGAAATGTGCCGCACGCCGTCTTTACGCGCAGGTACGAGCCGCTTTAGCCAAACGAAAACCATCGAACGAGCCGTAAACAAACGCACACGTCCAAACTTTAGTACGAAAATAAAAAATCGACGTTAAACAAATAAGACGAGAAAGAGAAACCTCGGACGCGTCGCCTTTTTCGATACTGAAAATAATGATCAACAAGATATCCAACCGCAGTTCATACTTTGCAGCGGCATCTACCTGCACCTCTGTGGCGGAATGTCCAGCAGTTACCGTGGCGACGCAACGCACACATTCGCCAAAAAAAATAGTTTGAAAACGCAAGAAAAAAACAACAGCGAAAATTTTGTTTTTGTTTTTTTGTTTTCTTGTGACCAGTGCTTGCGTTCGTGGGCATGTTCAGGAGTTTGATGTTACGCTAAAAGGTGAGAGCAGCTAACGGAAAAACTGTTTGCTAATGCTGACGCTAATACTATCACTAATGCTAATGCTAGGTTGTGACTTTAATGTTATTTAGAGGGACTTGTTTAACAGCACAGATCAGATCACCTGTCGTAGTTCAGATAAATCCGTTCTTTTTGGTCAGATTGTGTTAAAATAAAACTCAGACTCAAGCCTCAGACGGAGCAGTTCCTCCGGTTAGCGCGACACGCCCGTGGTGATGACGTCGGCCGCAAAGTGTGAATCCTGTGAGTCCTGTAGCGAAACTACGAAACAGTTCACTTGAAGCTGCAACGTGTCACTTTTCCGGCAGAGATGTTATTGCTTTTTGTCTGGAATGTTCCGCAGTACGACATTACACCTTTTCTATCTCCACGGAGACCAAACCAGGACCGGGTTCCAGGTCAGCTCTGCGGAGAGGCGACTCCGCTCACAGTCAGAGCTGTCTGTTTATTCTAGGTGTTTTTGAGCTGTAAAACCACCTGTAACTGAATAAATTCTGAGTAAATGTAAAGTCGAGCCGTTTAAAGTCACACTGTGGAACATTCCGGGCAAAGCAATGACGCCTCTGTAGAAACAAGCGCCGGAAAAGTTACACAATGCGACTTTAGTGTAAAAAACATGAGCTTAAGTCTGTGGTTTCTGTTGCGGAAACTTAAAGAAAACCATCTCCGTGCTGAGTCCAGTGCAGTGATACGGAGCGTGTGGAGCTCCATAACGGTTTTATATTTAATTTGTTATTTATTATTCTTATTTTTTTTTTCTATAGCACATTTTATAAACATAACAGTTTCCAAAGTGCTGCAGAGACAAATTAATACAGTAAAAGACAGGAAATCATGAATTAGAACAATAAATAAAATGTTTAAACCTAAAAAAAATGAATGAAATCAAATAAAAATGTGTATTAAATAATAGAGGTTAAAGTGCCTACGACAGGTTAGGCCTTGTATATGTAAAGCTGCACTGTGTAACTTTTCGATTGGGGGTCCGTCGCCTGCTCGTTTCTATGGCTACGTCACTGCTCTGCCTGGAATGTTCCGCAGTGTGACATTAAAACATCTCTACATAACATTTATTCAATCACAGGTGGTTTTAAAGCTCGAAAACAGGCGTTCATTCCGCAGATCTGACCTGTAACTTGGGTCCGGTTTGGTTTCCGTGATGATAGAAAGGTTTAATGTCGCACTGCGAAACATTCCAGACAAAGCAGTAACGCAGTTTCCATGGAGAAAAGCGTAAAAAACGGACCCTTTACGAGAAAAGTGACGCGGTGCACGTTTAAGTACACTGTGTTTTGAGTTTTTCCCCCAGTTTGGCCATTTTTTTATTTTATTTTTTAGTTTTTTTTTTGTGCGTGTTCATAACAAAACGACTATTTACATTGTTATTTCCTGGTTGGTCTTACGCACTTTAAGAGAAACTGGAATAAGGAAAATACTCTTGTAAATAAACTCTTTGCATGAGAGAAATTCAACTGTCGAGAGCTGCTTTTATGCCTGAATTTGTGCCTATTTTTTTTTTTTTACTTTCATTTTGATTCTTGAACAAAGTACTGACGCTTTAACAGATGCACTGACTTCACGGCTTCTTAAATGTCGTTTTTCGCTTCGCCGCTTCACGGCTCTGAGTCCGTCCCAAAGTGTTTGACCTTTGCCAGTATTTGCACGCTCCTCCTCAGGGTTATTTTACTTTAGGAAACGTGGTTTTGTTTTTGTGTAAACGCAGCGCGGACTCGCAAACACAGCGGCGGAAGAAGAACTCAAAAATGACTCAAATAAAAGTAAAAAAAAAAACATGAAAAAAATCTGATTAAAACTGTACTGAAAGAGGAAGAAGTCAAAGTATTTTAGTTTTCTCAGGCTTCAGAAGTATGAATTTTGATTCATATTAATAAAGGACTGAGCCAGGTCTAAACTAGGACTAGACTTGGACTAAAACAGGTCTAAATTAGATCTAGAACTGGACTAAACCAGGTCATAACCAAGTCTAGACTCGGACTAAACAAGGAATAATTTTGGACTAAATCAGGAAAAAATTAACTGGACTAAATCAGGTCTAAACTAGGACTAAACCAGGTCTAGACTCGGACTAAACCAGGACTAGGTTTCGACTAAATCAGGACTAAATTAACTAGACTAAACCAGGTCTAAACTAGGACTAAATGAGGTCTAAACTAGGACTAAATGAGGTCTAAACTAGGACTAAACTGGACTAGACTTGGATTAAAACAGGTCTAAATTAGATCTAGAACTAGAATAAACCGGGTTTGTAACCAGGTCTAGACTCGAACTAGATTAAAGCAGGTCTACAAAAAGACTAAACCAGGTCTAAACTAGGACTAAACCAGGTCTAGACTCAGACCAAACCAGGACTAGGTTTGGACTAAATCAGGACTAAATGAACTAGACTAAAGCAGGTCTAAACTAAGACTAAAACAGGTCTAAACTAGGACTAAACCAGGACTAAACCAAGACTAGACTCGGACTAAACCAAGTGTAGTTTTGGACAAAATCAGGACTAAATTAACTAGACTTAACCAGGTCTAAACGAGGACTAAATTAGGTCTAAACTAGGACTAAACCAAGTCTAAACTAGCACTAAACTAGGTCTAACGAGGACTAAATGAGGTCTAAACAAGGTCTCGGACTAAACCAGGACTAGGTTTGGTGTAAATAAGGACTAAATGAACTAGACTAAAACAGGTCTAAAATAGGACTAAACCAGGTCTAAACTAGGACTACACCAGGTCTAAACTAGGACTAAACAGACCTAGACTTGGACTAAAACAGGTCTAAATTAGATCTAGAACTAGAATAAACCAGGTTTGTAACCAGGTCTAGACTCGGACTAGATTAAAGCAGGACTACAAAAAGACTAAACCAGGTCTAAACTAGGACTAAACCAGGTCTAGACTCAGACCAAACCAGGACTAGGTTTGGACTAAATCAGGACTAAATGAACTAGACTAAAGCAGGTCTAAACTAAGACTACAGAAGGTCTAAACTAGAACTAAAACGGGTCTAAACTAGGACTAAAACGGGTCTAAACTAGGACTAAACCAGGTCTAAACCAGGACTAAAGCAAGACTAGACTCGGACTAAACCAAGTGTAGTTTTGGACAAAATCAGGACTAAATGAACTAGACTAAACCAGGTCTAAACCAGGACTAAATTAGGTCTAAACTATCACTAAACCAAGTCTAAACTAGCACTAAACCAAGTCTAAACTAGGTCTAACAAGGACTAAATGAGGTCTAAACAAGGTCTCGGACTAAACCAGGACTAGGTTTGGTGCAAATAAGGACTAAATGAACTAGACTAAAGCAGGTCTAAAATAGGACTAAACCAGGTCTAAACTAGGACTAAACAGACCTAGACTTGGACTAAAACAGGTCTAAATTAGATCTAGAACTAGACTAAACCAGGTCATAACGAGGTCTAGACTCGGACTAGATTAAAGCAGGTCTACAAAAGGACTGAACTAGGACTAAACCAGGTCTAAACTAGGACTAAACCAGGTCTAAACTAGAACTAAACCAGGTCTAAACTAGGACTAAACCAAGACTAGAAAACTATAATAAAAATACTTTCCAGTCCTGTTCAAAACCGTCGTGGAGCAGAAAGTACAGAAACCTGCTCAGAAGTACTGCAGTAAAAGTTAAACTGTACCCACTGTAAAACGTACTTAAAGCTGCACTGTGTAACTTTTCTGATGAAGCTGCGCAGTACATCTTTAAGTATAAATACCTAAAACTGTTACTGCTTTTTCTTCCTCCGCCGCTGTGGTGCTGTGCCGCTCTGTGGACCTGCTGCATGTGACGTGTGTGAATATTGTTGTTTTGATACGACGTCGTGTTTGTGGAATTCAGCCAAAAATACACCGAAATATTAAAAGTGTCGAATATTTGAACCCCGTGTCTCCTTTTCTTTCATTCGGTCCGTGGAAATGACGTTCCTCTGGCCGTAATCTGCCGCGGTTTGGTTTAAAACGTATCTGTGACCGTGGAGAATGTTCCGAAGTGTGGCTTTAACTGTCCACTTCCCCAGAATCATGAGACGCCTCCAGAAAGTTGCACACTGTAGCTTTAAATGTGTCTTATATAAAGTTAAACACAAAATATAAGTTCCACTACAAAAAATGAACTGTCCAATGATCGAATTTATATCATTTTGTGTTGAAAGTAAACTAAGGGACACCGTCCTGGTTTAGACCTGGTTCAGTCCTGGTTCAGTCCTGGTTTAGTCCTGGTTCAGTCCTGGTTTAGTCCTGGTTTAGACCTGGTTCAGTCCTGGTTTAGTCCTGGTTTAGTCCTGGTCTGGTCATGATTCAGTCCTGCTCCAGTCCTGGTTTAATTCTGGTTTAGTCCTGTGTTAGTCCTGTTTTAGTCCTGTATAAATCCTGGTCTAGTCGTGATTCAGTCCTACTTCAATCCTGGTTTAGTCCTGGTTTAGTCCTGTATAAATCCTGGTCTAGTCCTAGTTCAGTCTTGGTTTAGTCATGGTTCATCCTGGTTTAGTCCTGGTTTAGACCTGGTTCAGTCCTGGTTTAGTCCTGGTTTAGTCCTGGTCTGGTCATGATTCAGTCCTGCTCCAGTCCTGGTTTAATTCTGGGTTAGTCCTCTGTTAGTCCTGGTCTGGTTATGGTCTGGTCCTGGTTTAGTACTGGTTTAGACCAGGTTTAGTCCTGTGTTAGTCCTGTTTTAGTCCTGTATAAATCCTGGTCTAGTACTGTTACTTCAATAACCTACTTCCAGCCTGGTTTACGTCCGTGGTTTGAAGTCCTGTATATAGAATCCTGGTCTAGAATCCTAGTTCCACCAATCAGATCGCAGCAACAGAACTTAAAGACACTACAAAGCTTTAATGTGTCAAAGCTCAAAGAAGCAGAGAATGTGGGTTGTTCTCGCTTTTAGTCCAGCAGAACATTTGAGAAGAGAGTTCAGATCTTGGTTTAGCAACAGAACATAAAGACACTACAAAGCTTTGAAGTGTCCACGGACGGACGGACGGACGGACGGACAGCGCCATACCATAATACTTATTACTTATTACAACGGGCGTATAAAAATGTTACTTAAGTAGAAGTAAACGTACACAGCTATAAAATTACTCTGAAAAATAAAAATGTATGTAAAAAAAAAAAAATTACTGTAAGCATATTTTAGCTCAGGTTTAGTCCGTTATTTCTTTTAAACTTCTCAGAAATCGTCATTTTAACTTGAACATTTTTAACGTGCATTACAAAGCGTTATATTAGTGTCCCGCGGGTGGCGCTGTGGCACACACCGCTCCTGTCTGCGGCAGAACAACCCCCAAAGCGGAAGTGTAGTCCATATAAAGCGGAAGTGTAGTCCATATAAAGCGGAAGTGTAGTTTTCTTTCAAAGCGGAAGTGCATTTTCCGGTGTCCTTGTGCAGAAGTCTTTTGAGGACAGTTCGCGATGTTTAGACAGGTTCAGGTGAGTTTGTGTTTTTACTTCACTTCTACGTGTTTAGATCACACCGTGAGACCCGCCCGTTACCGTGAGTTTAACGTTTGGACGAGTTTAACCGGAAATGTGGTTTAAATGAGCTAAAGTTAGAACTGGGGTCAGAGCCAAGCCGCCACTTAGCATTAGTTTAGCATCGGAGCTAACGACACTTAACCTCCGGTTTAAGCTTCACTCGCTCCTCGTTTAGAACTGTTATTGCTTTTAATGGAACATGTTACGGGTGAGTTTAGTTCAGAATTGTGCTGTAAAAGTGTTGTTTTCTGTCGGTTTTAGGCGCTCCAGGCGGTGGCTCGGCGGAGCATCAGCAGCAGCGCGGTGCGAAAGGGAAACCCAGTCCCGCACAAACAGAAACTCTTCCAGGTAAAATCACTCGCACTCGGGTTTGTGACGAGTTTATGCTTTTACAACTGTTCCATGGGTTCGTTTTCATGTAGAACTAAAAGATGTCAGTGAGATTGTTGCATCAGAGGACAAACCTGTGAGACAATGACCCCCAGAGTCAAACCAACACAGTTTTAACGCGAACTGGCTCATGTTTTAATGTTTATCTCCTCAAAAACACACCTGGAGTTGTGATTTTTCCATGTGCACCTGAATTATTTGTGTGTTTTCTCATCTCTGAACCTCAAAATGCTCTGTTCCACCTTGTGATGTCATTCAGTTTTAAGGCTAACAGCCTGACCTGCTCTGCTCTAATACTAGAATAATCGTAAATTGTTGCTTTTATTTATTAAATAGGAAAAGTTAATGAAAACATGAAAAAATTACTCAAGTAAAAGCATTAAAGTACTGGTTTAATAATGTACTTTAAGAGGAAAAAGTAAAAGTATTTTGGACGGATTTTGAAGTTTTATAAATCTTCAAAAGTATAAATTTTGATCAAGATTCTAACAGTTTAAAATGACTGAATGGGCTGTTTTTATTTGCTCAAATTATGAACGTGTTCAAAATAAACCCTCATGTCTCGACTTGGGACTAAACCGGTTCTGAATGAGTTTTATAACTAGTGTAACGCACGTCTACAATAGGACCAGGGCTAGACTTGGACTAAAACAGGTCTGGGTTTGGACTTGATTAACTAAAATAAAGCAGATCTACAATAGGACTGAACCAGGCCTAAACTAGGACTAGATTTAAATTAAATTAACCTGACTGAACAGCTCTACTCTCTAATACAACTAGAATAATCATAATTAGTTTTAATTTTTGAATTTACTTTTGCTGAGGTCTGTATCTGCTGCTGCACTGAGGAGTGAAGCAGTTTCAATGAGGTTAAAACAACAGCTGTAACTTCAAACTCAATTAATGATCCAAATTCCTCTTGTATCACCACATGACATCACGACCGTCAGTGGAACAGTGTTTCCTGAGAAGAACCTGGTGTAAATCTGCAGAGTTTGTGTATTTAAACATTTATGAATGAAACAAAACACAACTCCAGGTCTGTTTGTGACGAGAAAACTGCATTCTAACCTCATTTACAGCTCACAAGAGTAAAGTTAGTGGGATGTACGGCCTTTTAAAGCGTCATATCTACAGAACCCCACAGCGGCTGTACATTAAAACTAATCTTAGGCGCTGATGTCACATGAGTTCTATCTTTATGAGCTCGACACTCTGCGGAAATGAAGCACCCACATTCCTCTGGCACCGTCTGACGCTCATGTCCCTGCTGCACGTACATGTTTGTCATGTATTTACCATGTATTTCACTGCCATAATAACAGCTACAGTCGTTACAAAGTCGTTAAATCCAGACATTTAAAATAAAGCCACATTTACACATGAAACACAGAGAAAAGGGAGACTTCATTTCACTTAATGCAAAAGATAAAGTGCTGAGTTTTGAGTGAATTCGGGGCAAGTTTTCATTTTGACTCGACACAAAAACAGTTTTGATCCAAATCCCACCGGTGCTTCTTTGTGTTGATCATTCACATTTTCAGTTCCATCTTCCTCTGATTTAAACCGGAGCACAGCCCGAGGAGCGTTTGAGTCTCAGAACTAAACCAAGACCCTGGTCTGGTCTTACAGTGTCCGGGATTATGTTTGAGATGGTTCTGAGTTCAGGAATCTGTAAAATCTCCTGTAGAAGTCTAAACCACAGCACCTCAATTAGAATTTATTTTACCATTTCTATATTTTTACTGTAATTCTAATATATTGTGACGTGTATCTGTATTTTTTCTAATCTAAACTGTGTTTCAGGAGGACAATGGGTTGCCGGTGCACTTAAAGGGCGGCACCGCCGACTCCCTGCTCTACAGGACCACGATGGTGCTCACAGTAATGGGTGAGTGACGGTTATACTGCAGGGGGCGCTATCACAGCCCTTCTACAGCTCTGAGTGCATCTGTAGAAATGGTTTCAGGTCAGATGCTTTTGCCTGTGTGTTTAAACCTGTTTGTCTGCAGGAGCGGGGTACGTGGTGTACGAGCTGGTGAGGGCCGCCTGTCCTCCCAAGAAAGAATAACCCCTGGTTTAGTCCAGGTTCAGACCAGACCCAATTCAGACCCGGTCCAGGCCGGCTCCTCCTCAGTCCAGAGTTCGGTCCTGGCCCTGGTCCAGTTCCGCTCGTCTTTTGGGTGTATATGATTCAGATTTCACTTGTTTATGTTCATGGGATCAATATTTATTTCTGTTCTGCTCAGAAGAACAATAAAAAACTCATGAGTCGACTCTTCGCTTTCACTTTGTTCACAAAACCTGGAGGAAAATGTGCAAAAACTCAAAGTTCACAAGATTAAACCCTGAACTGTTCCCAGCTGGTTTATACAGCTTCATATTTACATAAACATTTACTCTGGATAATCTACTCCAACTAGAAAAGTGTGACTGTCATGTCGTCTTTAAGCCAGTAGGAGGCGCTGCAGTTCCTCTAAAACACGTTACACATTTAAACTTCAACATGTGAAAAGTCCCTGAAGAACTCGTCTTATTGTTTTGGTTGAGCTCAATAAATCAGGTTTTATGTAATGACCAGAACTTTCCTTTTTTCTGAGTTAATGACACTTTTATCGTCACTGCTTTTCCCTAAATACTTCCGTGTGTAATGAGACCAGCGAGGATCAGGTCACAGGGTTCCTGCAGTGTCTTAAAAAGTCTTCAATTCATGAGCTTGGAAAAAGTCCTGGTTCTTAAACTTTGTGCAGTAACTTCTCCGTGTCCCATTTCTCCTCAAATGTTTAATTTGTCAAACACCATTATTTGGTTTAATATTGTCGCCGAAATAAAAGCGGCGGAAACAGTAACTTGAGAACTGTGGCCACACCGGCTCGTCAAAGCCTGAACCCGTCAGATCTCAGAAGCTAAGCAGGGCCGGGCCTGGTTAGTACTTGGATGGGAGACACTGGGAATTCCAGGTGCCACAGTGGGGCCAGTCACAAAAACTGTCGTTGTGTCCTTAGGCAAGACACATCACCCACATTGCCTAGTATGAAAGTGGTGTGTGCGTGAATGGTGGTGGTGGTCGGAGGGGCCGATGGCGCAGATTGACAGCCTCGCTTCCGTCAGTCTGCCTCAGGGCAGCTGTAGCTACAATAGTAGTTTACCACCACCGGGTCTGGAGTGAATGAATAATGCTCTGTAAAGCGTCTTTGAGTGTCCAGAAAAGCGCTATATAAAACTGATGCATCATTATTATTATTAACTTGAGTGGGTTCAAATCTTCCGAACTCGTCGCTGAAGATCTCGCGCTACAGAACCACAAGAAACAAACCGAGCGGAAAAGTAAAATCAGAAAAAAATCTCAGCAGAACAAAGTCTGATTGAAGCCGTTATGTTTTTTTTAAACATTGATTTTATGTAATTGAGAGACACATTTCACACTGGAGTTAGAAAGAAATTAATGCAGATTCAAGAATGTTTTTTCTTTTTCCCGTGAAATAGGGATATATTCCTATTTTGTCTTAAAAAAAGTCTTAAAAATACTTGAAGAACCCTGTAGGAACCCTGGGTCAGTTCTATGGAGAGGCGTCCCTGCTTAGAGTAAGAATGTGTGTTTCACAGTTTAATGTCGCACTGTGGAACATTCCGGGCAAAGCGAAGTGCAGCTTTAATCTGACGTCCCACCTCCAGAACAAAATATTTAAAAAATAAAATTATCTAAAAAATAATGTGAAAACGCCTGATCGACCGAACGTTCGGACACAAAAATATGAAAAATCAGATCCTAAAACTAATATCGACACTCAAAGTTCGGTCGGGGGTTCGTCACCCGCTTGTTTTTTTTTATATTGTAGTTTTCTGTAGAACTGAACTGACCAGATTGTTGTATGAACTGACACCGTTTTCATTTTTCATAGTCGGTGTTTTAATTTAATTTAAGTAGAAAAGCTCGAGCAGGGACAGGAGCTTCAGCTAAAATCTCTATGCAGCTCATCAGGTGCAAACTTTGTCTTTGGGACTGTTTGTTTGCATCGTCCCTGTCAAATAAATAAATAAATACAATTTTAAAATGTTTCTATGGATACGTCATTGCTCTGCCTGGAATGTTCCACAGTGTGACTTTAAACAGCTCTGCTTCACATTTAATCTGTTACAGTACAGACGTTCTGACTGAGCAGAGTCGCCTCTCCACAGATCTGACCTGGATCTTGGGCTGGTTTGGTCTCCATGGAGATAAAAAGGTTTAATGCTGTACTGCGGAACATTCCAGACAAAGGAATAACATCTCCACGAGTCGGCGTAGGTTAAAGTCTGTATCTGAGGGTTCCGGGCGTTTCCTGCTTCACGTTCGGCTCCGGCTCCGGGCGATTCTCCTTTCTCGTACTTTGGGATTCAAACGACTTCGCGGGTTCTGGATTTGGAAAAGTTTTCGCTCCAACTTCACCACGACCTCGAACAAAACGGCGGCGCTGAGACGCAGCACGAAGGAGAAGAGGTCGAGGAGCCAGAGGAACATCCGAGGAACATCGGCCCTGAGCAGCGACAAGTGGCCCCTGCACCTGCTGAGGGACAGAGACCGGGTTTAGACCGGGTTTAGACCGGGCTTAGACCGGGTTTAGACCGGGTTTAGACCGGGGTTTAGACCGGGCTTAGACCGGGTTTAGACCGGGTTTAGACCGGGTTTTAGACCGGGGTTTAGACCGGGGTTTAGACCGGGTTTAGACCGGGTTTAGACCGGGTTTAGACCGGGGTCAGACCGGGGTCAGACCGGGTTTAGACCGGGTTTAGACCGGGTTTAGACCGGGGTTTAGACCGGGTTTAGACCGGGTTTAGACCGGGTTTAGACCGGGTTTAGACCGGGTTTAGACCAGGTCTAAACGAGTTCTAAACCAGGTCTAAACCAATTCTAAACCAGGACTAAACCAGGACTAAACCAGGACTAAACCAGAACTAAACCAGGTCTAAATCAGGTCTAAACCAGGCCTAAACCAGGCCTAAACCAGGACTAAACGAGTTCTAAACCAGGTCTAAACCAGACCGAACCCAGGACTAAACCAGGACTAAACCAGGTCTAAACCAGGTCTAAACCAGGATTAAACCAGAACTAAACCAGGACTAGACCAGGTCTAAACCAGGACTAAACCAGGTCTTTCTTACTGGCAGTTCGTGAAGGGCGGGTGCCAGTAGTTCTCTGAAATGTGATCGGCCACTTCAGTCCTGGCCCCGCCCTTCAAGGTCATGTGACGCATGCACCGCCCATCTGCACCAGGACTCCGCCCCCACAGGAAGTGATGAAAGCTGCAGGCCCCGCCCCCCTGATCCGCACTGTAAAACAAAAACACAAATTAAACAAGAAAGAAAACAAAAATTAAACAAAAAACAAAACAAAAAACAAAAATTAAACGAAAAACAAAACAAAAAGTAAACAAAAAACAAAAACACAAATTAAACAAGAAAACAAAACAAAAAACAAAAAAAGTAAACACTCCATGGTCAGATGCCCTCCCCGTGCATCAGATGCCCTCCCCGTGCGTCAGATGTCCTCCCCGTGCATCAGATGCCCTCCCCGTGTGTCAGATGCCCTCCCCGGTGCACTGACTTGTTCTCACCTCTGGGTGTCGCTGTGGCGATTGGACGAGAGGCTTTTGAAACAGGAAGTGAGCTGCTCGGACACTCCTGGAACAGCCAATCAGAGGAGAGCGTCAGGACTGGTTCTGTGATTCCCCCTTTCCTCGCCCCCCTGTCCCCGCCCCCCTGTCCCCGCCCCGTGATGTGATTCTAAAGTTTCACACGCAATTTCAAAACTAAAACACTAAAACTAAACCAGGACTGAACCAGGACTGAACCAGGACTGAACCAGGACTGAACCAGGACTGAACCAGGACTGAACCAAGATTAAAGCAGGACTAAAGCAGGACTAAAACGGGACTGAAACACAATTTCAAAACTAAGGAATAAACTCAATTCTGATCCCATGATGAAAATAAAAAACACTCTTTCTTTAGACGATCTCCTGTGATTTTCAACATTAAATGATAGAACTTTCTTTTCTATTCCCACACAGTGGTCCAGGTCTAAACCAGGTCCAAACCAGGTCCAAACCAGGTCCAAACCAGGTCCAAACCAGGTCTAAAGCAGGTCTAAACCAGGTCCAAACCAGGTCTAAAGCAGGTCCAAACCAGGTCTAAAGCAGGTCCAAACCAGGTCCAAACCAGGTCCAAAGCAGGTCCAAACCAGGTCTAAACCAGGTCTAAACCAGGTCTAAACCAGGTCCAAACCAGGTCTAAACCAGGTCCAAACCAGGTCCAAACCAGGTCCAAAGCAGGTCCAAAGCAGGTCCAAAGCAGGTCCAAAGCAGGTCTAAAGCAGGTCCAAAGCAGGTCCAAAGCAGGTCTAAAGCAGGTCCAAAGCAGGTCCAAACCAGGTCCAAACCAGGTCCAAAGCAGGTCTAAAGCAGGTCTAAACCAGGTCCAAACCAGGTCTAAAGCAGGTCCAAACCAGGTCTAAAGCAGGTCCAAACCAGGTCCAAACCAGGTCCAAAGCAGGTCCAAACCAGGTCTAAACCAGGTCTAAACCAGGTCTAAACCAGGTCCAAACCAGGTCCAAACCAGGTCCAAACCAGGTCCAAACCAGGTCTAAAGCAGGTCTAAAGCAGGTCCAAAGCAGGTCCAAAGCAGGTCCAAACCAGGTCCAAACCAGGTCTAAAGCAGGTCTAAAGCAGGTCCAAAGCAGGTCCAAAGCAGGTCCAAACCAGGTCCAAACCAGGTCTAAACCAGGTCTAAAGCAGGTCTAAAGCAGGTCCAAAGCAGGTCCAAACCAGGTCTAAACCAGGTCTAAAGCAGGTCCAAACCAGGTCCAAACCAGGTCCAAACCAGGTCCAAACCAGGTCTAAAGCAGGTCTAAAGCAGGTCCAAAGCAGGTCCAAACCAGGTCTAAAGCAGGTCTAAAGCAGGTCCAAACCAGGTCCAAACCAGGTCCAAACCAGGTCCAAAGCAGGTCTAAAGCAGGTCTAAAGCAGGTCCAAACCAGGTCTAAACCAGGTCCAAAGCAGGTCTAAAGCAGGTCTAAAGCAGGTCCAAACCAGGTCTAAACCAGGTCTAAACCAGGTCCAAACCAGGTCTAAACCAGGTCCAAACCAGGTCTCTGTGCTCTTATCCAGCTCCAGATCGTTCTAAACACATTCAGGAAAGGTTCGGCTCTGTCCTGTCACTGGGACTTTTTTGGTTTCGATACTAGTTTGAGTATCGATTAGTGTCTGATGTGTTGATATTTTTGACTCACGTCGGCGTTTCAGAGCCACGATCTTCTCGTCTTGAGTGAAATAAAGCGGCTTCTTTGGAACCCACTGCTTCCTGTGAACAAGACAAAAAGAAACGGATAAGTCTGAAAAAAGTGAAACAGGAATAAACCAGGACTGACCCAGGTCTAAACCAGGACTAAACCAGGACTAAACCAGGACTGAACCAGGACTGAACCAGGACTGAACCCGGACTGAAGCCGGACTGAAGCCGGACTGACCGGGCTTTGAGCTGCAGTCTCCTCCTCTGGCCCCGGAGTAGAGCCGGCTGCAGCAGACGGTACCACCTCCTCAGACTGAACACGTTTCCTGGAAACATTTAAACGTTTAAATAAAGAAAAATAATATAATATATAATATAAATAATATGTAAAAATATTTCAGACCTGATTTATCTGCGGAGGCGTCTGAAGACAACTCCCTGAAACAAGAACATGATTATACAAGAGGACGAAACCTGGACTAAACCTGGACTAAACCAGGACTAAAGATGGACTAAAGATGGACTAAACCTGGACTAAACCAGGAAGTTAAAAGTACCACTCGGTTTTGTCGTCGAGTCCGAACAGCAGCTTCATGCAGACGACGATGGCGGCGGCGGCGAACAGCTCGTAATGAGGAAGTCCGGGCCTGAGACTGGCCCCGGGGTCCACGGTCAGACGCTCGGGGCTCAGGAGGTCCCCCTGGTCCAGGATCAACTCCACCCACTGCAACATTTCATCTGAGGAACGAAAGACGAGGAGATGTAAGATTTAAACACTTAAAGCAGAACTACGTAACTTTTTTACATAATTAAATGTCTCTAAAGCCCCTCTGATGGTCACATGACACATTCTGGGGTGTGAAGGGGCCCCTGGTGCCTCTGCCTCTGGGCGGAAAAACCACACATGCAGCTTGGCTCCTGCCGACCCGGATCTGAGCTCAGGGTCAGTTCTGTTCTGAGGACACTTCAGCTGCTCACAGCTCACAGAGCCACACACACTGCACACTGCACTGACGCTGTGCTCAGTCACTGCAGGAATAAATATCTGTGTTTATGTGTGAGGTTCAGCCGTGGACGAGGACGCAAGAAAAAGAAAGTGTGAATCGGACAGAGCCCGAACTCACACACGAGGAAATCTGGGGAAGGCGTTTGAAGAAACAAAAGCTCAAGGAAAGAGAAGAGTCCAAGAGACGCAGATCTGGAGATATTGTAATTGACACTAAGTTTCATCAGCACTGCTCATGTCACTGTTCTGCAGTTTGAGGAAGCTCCTGAAGCCGCTCGTGCTACAGGCCGCGGTGTCCCGGGAGCTCCGGGCGCTCAGACATATATTTTAGCTTATGTATAAGATTAAAATCAATCACCATTAAACAGAGTAAAAAACATGACCCACCTGAGACACTGTGGTGTTCACTGTTCACGGGCTTTGTGGAAACAAACGTGAGCAGATGAGGGGAGAGGATCTACCACAGTTCATTCTCACACAGACCTGTAGGGGGAGCTCTACCACTGAAGTTACTTAGTTTTGCTTTAAATCTATCAGAAAATGAGTTAAAAGTAGTGAAATGATCTGTTCCTGCAGCGAGATCATTTTACTGGACAAGTTCTCTTCAAATAAACGACCTCTAGACGAGAATGAAGCGTCTCAGAGCGAGTGAATGTTAAATCTGAAAACGAGACGAAGAACCGGACAGAAGTTCTTAAACCCTGGTCTGTACCTGGCAGGTTTAGCTCCAGCAGGAATCTCCGGCTCAGGTTCAGCGGGTGCAGAGGAGACTTGGAGGTGATCGGTGGAAAAGCCGGAAGCTGCAGGAACCGGATCAGGTCTTTGGACTTGGAGTGGATCACGGAGTAGGTCGGGATGGACTGAAGAGATCAGGACAAAACCAGGTCAAAACCAGGTCTAAAGCAGGACTAAACCAGGACTAAACCAGGTCAAAACCAGGTCTAAAGCAGGAGTAAACAGGGACTAAACCAGGACTAAACCAGGACTAAACCAGGACTAAACCAGGACTAAACCAGGATTAAACCAGATCTAAACCAAGGACTAAACCAGGTCAAAACCAGGACTAAACCAGGACTAAACCAGGAGTAAACAGGGACTAAACCAGAGACTAAACCAGGGGCAAAACAGCGACGAAACCAGGTCTAAACCAGGATTAAACCAGGACTAAACCAGGACTAAACCAGGGACTAAACCAGGGACTAAACCAGGGACTAAACCAGGTCTAAACCAGGTCTAAAGCAGGGACTAAAGCAGGGACTAAACCAGGGACTAAACCAGGTCTAAACCAGGTCTAAACCAGGACTAAACCAGGGACTAAACCAGGACAAAACCAGGTCTAAACCAGGACTAAACCAGGACTGTGTTTGCTCAGACCAGGACTCTGAAGATGGCGCCGTCTTTGTTGTTCAGTTTCATTTCTTCGGGGAAGAGTTCGTAGGCGTTGAGATACGGCACGAGGCCCTTTTCCACCAGACTGAAGAGAAACACCAGAAAAACTCAACAAAACAGAAAACAGAAACAGAAAAACTTTAAAAACGACGGTACGTTCTGTAGAGTCGATTTTCTGGATTTTTCTCTCATGTTCTAACGCTGTTCCTCATCACAAACCTGCCTGAAGAGGGTTTAGAGTCATCCGTGCATGTTTGAGTCATCTAGAGATCTCTCCAGGGACCTATTCAAACCCTCCCCTCTGTCCAGACTCTCACAGAGGTCGGATTTTGTAGATTTCTTTTCTGTTTTCACAACATAAACGTTTTAAAAATGTTTAAATCCTCAAAGCGTCTAAAAGTGACCTTTGTAAGACTCCTTGTTCCCCCCTCCCTTTCTTCTCTCTCTCTCTTCCCTCTAAAAGAATCGTTAATTTCTCCAAAACTAAAGAAGCACAAACAAAACTTTTTGCAGCACAAACGAAGCTCAAACGATTGACAGAGTTTTTGTGTAGGTTTGAGTTTGATGGGGCGACTTTACGCAGGTCCCTCTGTCTCTTCTCTATCCTCTTTCCTTCCTTCCCTCTCTCCCCTTCCCATTCCTATCCCTCTTTCCCTTTCTCCTTCTCTCCCTTTCCTTTCCTTTCTCTCCTCCCTCACTTTCTTACTCTCTTCTCTCTGTACCTGAGCAGGTCGGTCAGTGTGATCTTCTGTCGGCTCCAGACCAGAGCCACGTGGAGCAGAGCCAGAGTTTTCCTCATGGACATCTGCCCCGTCCCCCACTTCCTCCTCCTCCCCGACGGAGCCACGAACGCCTCACCGTCCACCGAGCCCACCGACCAATCAGAGCGCGCTGGAAAACACAAACCCACCAATCAGAGCGCTGGAAAACACAAACCCACCAATCAGAGCGCTGGAAAACACAAACCGACCAATCAGAGCGCTGGAAAACAGAAACCGACCAATCAGAGCGCTGGAAAACACAAACCGACCAATCAGAGCGCTGGAAAATACAAACCCACCAATCAGAGAGTGAGGGGCGAAAGATTTCCTCCAAAAATCACGTCTCCCTCCCCCCGTGCGTCAGATGCCCTCCCCGTGCGTCAGATGCCCTTCCCGTGCTTCAGATGCCCTCCCCGTGCGTCAGATGCCCTTCCCGTGCTTCAGATGCCCTCCCTGTGTGTCAGATGCCCTTCCCGTGCTCTTACCCGGGATAGAAGCCGCTGACCCGACGGTGCTGACCTGAGTACTGTCAGAGTCACAGTTGTTGACCTGAGACCCCGGTCCGGACCTGGAGTCTAGTTCAGACCCAGAATCCAGACCTGACTCGGGGTCCAGACCCGATCCTGAGTCCGGACAGGCCTCTGAGTCCGACCCGGGGCGACTCTGAGGAACAAACAGAACCAGAGAACGAGGATCAGAGAACAGGTTTATATTAGTGTGAATGCAGAGGTGTAATTCCACGGACCAGCCTGAAGGAGGCGCTGTACTCGGGCTTGTGGGTGTAGGCCTGACGAGTCTTCTGCAGATACTGCCTCCAGAGCCGGACCAGAACCTCGTCCTGAAACCAGAGCAAGACCAGGACTAAACCAGGACTAAAGCAGGACTAAACCAGGACTAAACCAGGACTAAAGCAGGACTAAAGCAGGACTAAAGCAGGACTAAAGCAGGACTAAACCAGGACTAAAGCAGGACTAAACCAGGACTAAAGCAGGACTAAAGCAGGACTAAAGCAGGACTAAAGCAGGACTAAACCAGGACTAAAGCAGGACTAAACCAGGACTAAAGCAGGACTAAACCAGGACTAAAGCAGGACTAAACCAGGACTAAAGCAGGACTAAAGCAGGACTAAACCAGGACTAAAGCAGGACTAAAGCAGGACTAAAGCAGGACTAAACCAGGACTAAAGCAGGACTAAAGCAGGACTAAAGCAGGACTAAACCAGGACTAAACCAGGACTAAACCAGGACTAAAGCAGGACTAAACCAGGACTAAAGCAGGACTAAAGCAGGACTAAAGCAGGACTAAAGCAGGACTAAAGCAGGACTAAACCAGGACTAAAGCAGGACTAAAGCAGGACTAAAGCAGGACTAAAGCAGGACTAAAGCAGGACTAAACCAGGACTAAAGCAGGACTAAAGCAGGACTAAAGCAGGACTAAACCAGGACTAAACCAGGACTAAAGCAGGACTAAAGCAGGACTAAAGCAGGACTAAACAAAGGACTAAACCAGGACTAAAGCAGGACTAAAGCAGGACTAAAGCAGGACTAAACGAAGGACTAAACCAGGACTAAAGCAGGACTAAACCAGGACTAAAGCAGGACTAAAGCAGGACTAAACCAGAGCAAAGCCAGGACTAAACCAGGACTGAACTAGGACTAAACTAGAGTAAAACCAAGGACTAAACCAGGTCTAAACCTTTAGAAACGTTACCTTAAACTTGGGGTCGGCTCCGAGCTGCACTAGAGCTTCGGCCTGAGCCTTCAGAATGAACTGGAACCCCTCACAGACGACCCACTGACGGCCGCCCTCTGACCAGACCACAACACACACACGCACACACACACGCACACAAACACAAACACACACACACACACACGCACACACGCACACACACACACAAACACAGACACAGACACAAACACAAGAGAGCAGATGAGATGTTTATGGATCAACAGTATGGAGCAGAGGGTCAAACGGAGTCCAGAGGTTAAATCAGCCCTGTAGTGTCTGTCGTTCTGGACCTTTCTGTTCTAACTGTGACATTTTAAATCACAATATTGATCTAAAACGACTTAATGAAATAAACAAGTGCGCTGACTCCGGCGTTAGAAAACCGCGGAGTCCAGTGGAGCTGATGCGGCCGTTCTGATTGGTCAGAGAAGAGCTCCTCTGCACACGCTCAGTGCACAGAAGACGCACCCACCGCTAAACTAGAGACACCCGCCGTTCAGATCCAACCACGGACTTGAACAGGCGGTTATGATTAGGCCCCGGGGCTTGGCTCAGTCCTGGTTTAGTCCTGGCGTAGTCCTGGCATAGTACAGATGTCATACAGATTTAGTCCTGGCTTGGTCCGGGTTTGGTCCGGGTTTAGTCCGGGTTTAGTCTGGGTTTAGTCCGGGTTTAGTCCGGGTTTAGTCCGGGTTTAGTCCGAGTTCAGTACGGGTTCAGTACGGGTTCAGTACGGGTTCAGTACGGGTTCAGTACGGGTTCAGTACGGGTTCAGTACGGGTTTGTTCCGGATGTAGATCTGGCTTAATCCGGGTTTAGTCCAGGTTTAGTACGAGTTTAGTTCGGGTTAAGTCCGAGTTTAGTCCGAGTTTAATCCGAGTTTAGTCCAGGTGTAGTTCTGGTTTAGTCTGGGTTTAGTACAAGTTTAGTCCTGGTGTAGTCCTGGTGTAGTCCTGGTGTAGTCCTGGTGTAGTCCTGGTGTAGTCCTGGTGCAGTCCTGGTGTAGTCCTGGTGCAGTCCTGGTGCAGTCCTGGTGTAGTCCTGGTGTAGTCCTGGTATAGTCCTGGTGTAGTCCTGGTGTAGTCCTGGTGTAGTCCTGGTGTAGTCCTGGTGCAGTCCTGGTGTAGTCCTGGTGTAGTCCTGGTGCAGTCCTGGTGTAGTCCTGGTGTAGTCCTGGTGTAGTCCTGGTGCAGTCAAAGTCAAAGTGAACTTTCATGTCAATTCCACCATGTAACAGGGGGATCAGGGGGTCGGGGGGATTGAAACTGCGTTTTCCCAAACTCCAAATGTGCAAATTAAAATCTAAAACACACGGAACATGAAGTGTCCACAGATCCGCGCGGTACCTGCTCTTTTAGCTCTGGGGCCCTTCCTGATGCTGGACATTCTGGAGCTCCCCGGGACATTGGGCTCCACCGCTTCTGTCATCCTCTGTGAAAAGAAACCTGGATTTATTTATTCAATTCCATTTTTCTTATTTTAAATATGGACAAAGCAACACCACTGGGCAGTTTGAAGCGTTTAAGAAGAGTTTTAAAGGGGTTTAGTCAGAAAGAAACGTTAGTTAAAGTTATAAGTTAATTAAAATGGGAATAGAAAAGAAAGTACTTCCATTTAATGTGAGAAATCACACTCTGCTGTCTAAAGAAAGAGGGTTTTTATTCTCACACTGCAAATTTCTCTGATCTGGCCAAGATTTTAAAACTTCTACCAGGTTCTTCATCTTGTTTTCAGGTTTATTATTGACTTACTCGTTCTAAATTGGATTAATTCTCGTCTAGACGTTGTTTACTTTAAGAGAACTTGTCCAGTAAAATGATCTTGCTGCAGGGACAGATCATTTCACTAATTTTAAGTCATTTTCTGGTAGATTTAAGTGTTTAGATCTTACATTTTGGCCAAGTTTTTTGCAGAGCATTGTGGGATCAAAATCTGTATTGAGTATCGAGTCTGTTCCTTAGTGTCAAAATCGAAAAAAAAACTGTAGTCTCATGATGACAACGCTACTGCGATTTGCCCCTGTCTGCCCCTTCCTGCCCCTGTCTGCCCCTGTTCCTCACCTCGATGACGTTGTGGCAGCTCTTGCAGAAGAAGTGGCCCTCGTCTGTGACCCCCCAGAGCCGCTCAGAGCATCGTGGGCATGGCTCCGAGTATTCCGACTGGAACAGAGAAAAAAATCACCATTTTACTCACAACGCAACAGTTTTGAATGTTTTTTTTCCCTCCCCCAAAGTTAATTAACGTTAAAGTTCTAATGAATAATTAACATTATTAGGGTGACCAGATTTTCAAAATAAAAAACTGGAACATCCCTGGTTTGTGGTGGTTGGTAATAATAAAATAGTGAATTGAAAGCATAATTAAGGAAAACTGTTCTGCACTTGGAACTAAAGTGAGTCAGTATAGTCACATTTTATTTGTGTTTTGATCATTTTTAAGCAGCTTTTCTGTATTTTACCAAAACAAATGACAGTTTATGCCTCTTTTTACTGTTAGTAGGCATTAAATTGGTCAAAAATAGGGACATTTCTTGTATAAAACTGGGACAAATTAATTGTTTTGGATAAATCTGCTGGGACAGGGGACACAGGGCTCAAAACTGGGACTGTCCCGGGGAAATAGGGACGTAAGACATTAGAAGCACCATCAGAATAAATCAGAAAATCTATCCAAACCGTAAGAAAGTATTTTAGAAAACGAAAACAAAATAAGCAGACTTATCTATGCGTTTATCTTTTTTTTAATTAATCAACTGTATGAACATAACGTTTTTGAAAGATGGCGACAAATATGACACAAATCGACTTAAATTACACATAATTTCTAAAGATATCCTGCACCGAATGATTTAACGTGCTTTTGTGGTATTATAAATCAAGTTATCTTTAAAGTAAATAATAATATTGTTCTAGTATAAACAGTTCAAAATATAAATGTCACAGAACGTAAGCGGAGTCTGGCCCGGTGACGTAAAACCCGCTGTAAATCCGCACGTCGCGCCGGACTCCCGCCGTTTAACCGTTAAAAAAAGGAGAAAAGCGCCGCGTCTCACCGTGAGCTCCTCGTCCATGTCCGCGGGAATCTGCAGTTTAGAAACGTAATGGTTTAATTTAAGCCTCGGTCTGTAAAATCCGCGGGTTATTTTAATAATAAATCCACGAGCTCTGCGGTCTCATGTGCGTTTGTTTGGGTTTGGGACTCTTCCACTTCCGCTTCAGCGCGACACAACAGCGCCCTCCGTCTGACCAGGACCGGTACTGCAGCTGGAGTCAAAGCGCTTTTATTTTTGTATTTTTGAGTGAATAAATGGCTTTTTTCCCCTTCTGGGACAGTGTACAATCATAGGCTGTTTATATAAATGGACATAGCTAACCTGCTTCTTTTTTTTTACATAGATATATTTTTAATAACTTAAAGCCAAAACAAAACAATAACAAAACTGACACACGTAAACTTATGCTGAGGCAGATAATTATACATTCAAAGAAATCAATACAAGAAACTGAAGAAATGGTTAAAAATAAAATCCTGATTCTTCTAATACTGAGTGTGAGTGTTTTGATAGATTTACTGTTAGATAATAGACGATAATTCTTAATGTCTTTGTCTTTGTTTTTCTGTTTGATTATAGGTGACTCTAGAGGTAGTTTTGTAAATAAAAATAGTCAAATAAAACAGATTTTGGTTTTTAAATCTTTATGTGTAAAAGTCACAAACAAAAGTTGAACATTAAGGCACTTTTAACATATTCAAAACTACGCAACATTTAAAACAGCAAAATATCACAAATACTAAATAAATACAGATAAAGCTTCACACAGAAGGTTTACATGTGGCCAAAGAGACTGGATTAAACCCGGTCCAGTCCTGGTCTAGTTCTGGTCTAGTCCTGTTTTAGACCTGGTTTAGTCCTGGTTTAGTCCTAGCTTAGTCCTGGTTTAGTCCTGGTTTAGTCCTGGTTTAGTTCTGGTCTAGTGTCTAGTCCTGGTCAGAGTCAGATTCAAGATTTTACTGCCATTATTTAGTCCTGGTCTAGTCCTGGTCTAGTCCTGGTCTAGTCCTGGTCTAGTCCTGGTCTAGTCCTGGTTTAGTCCTGGTTTAGTCCTGGTTTAGTCCTGGTTTAGTCCTGGCTTAGTCCTGGTTTAGTCCTGGTTAAGTTCTGGTCTAGTGTCAGATTCAAGATTTTACTGTCATTATCTAGTCCAGGCTTAGTCCTATTCTAGTCTTGGTTTAGTCCTGGTCTAGTCCTGGCTTAGTCCTGGCTTAGTCCTGTCTTAATCCTGGCATAGTCCTGGTTTAGTCCTGGTTTAGTTCTGGTCTAGTGTCTAGTCCTGGTCAGAGTCAGATTCAAGATTTTTTTACTGTCATTGCCTAGTCCAGGTTTAGTCCTGTCTTAGACCTGACTTAGTACTGGTCTAGCCCCAGTTAAGTCCTGGCTTAGTCCTGGTCTAGTCCTGGTCTAGTCCTGGTCTAGTCCTGGTTTAGTTCTGGTCTAGTCCAGCACATTCACATGCATAACGGCTGTTTTTTAACGATTGTCTTTAGCTCAGTAGACGTTCATCCAGACCAGGTTTAGTCTTGTCCAGGTCTAAACCCGGTCTAAATCTGGTCTAAACCTGGTCTAAACCCTGGTCCAGCCTCAGTCCCGGTCTAGCACTGGGTCTCTTTGGGGCTGAGCTGCCTGTGGGGTCTATAGTCCCGGTTTAGTCCTGGTTTAGTCCGGGTCTGGTCCCTGAAGGCCGGGCTCTTTGGTTTGTTTTCAGTCAGATCGTCGAAGGACCGTTTGGCCCACGCCCCCTCGCTGCGCTGTGATTGGTCGAGCTCCGGGTCGCTGGGCTGTGATTGGTCCAGGTCGGGCTGCTCCTCGATCGTGGCCATTCGGTGTCCGTCCGCCGACATGAGACCACGCAGCTCGGCATTCTGGGAAAACAAAAAACATCAAAGTTAATCAGAAACATTTGTACTGGTCTGACGAGGACCACGTTTACAGAGATCTTTAATCCGAATGAAAATGATTTAATTCCGCTTTAAAAAGACCATGTAAACAATCGATTCCTAATTAAAACTTTTTCCGAAGTCAGTGGGTTTATTCTAATTTTAAAGCCGAATGAATTTCTTCCTGGATCACGTAAACGTTTCTTCTTCTTCAAAATAATCCCGGTGGTTGGTGCTCGTTGGCTCGTCCTTCGATCCGGCTCCTCCAGTCGTCTCTTGGGACTTTCCTCCACGTCTCTTTGGATTTGTGAGCGGGATGTGGGAGTGGGCTGAGGTGTGGCAGCCTCACACTCAGTTTGTCTTCTTCCTCCTTCTCCCACACTCTTCCCTTCTCCTCCTCAGCTCACAGACGGAAAGCGTGAGGACAGAATTCTCCAGCTGCTGCTTCATTATCATCGGAACCACCGCGGAAAAAGTTCTGATCGTGTTTGTGTCGGCGGCGAAACGACAAACGGAGATGACAGAAAAGCCGGGAGCAGCTGAAGTGTGGGTTTTCTTCCCAAAGACGGAAATACGTTTGTGTCGCTGTCCGATCAGAACCTTCCCCACCCCCAGACGCTGAGAACTATTAAATAAAGACCATTTAACGAGTTTTCCGCGGAAACTCAAAGGAGAACTTTTAAATTCAGAACAATTCATTCGGAATTAAAAAACATCATGTAAACGTGACCTCTGTTTGTGTTTGCCAACGTGTGCATTGTGTAACCATGGTAACAGCTGAACATTGAGCCATAGACACCAAAGAGGTTCCTTATGTCTTCTTATGCACTTTAACTTCTTATGCGTCCTTAGGGTGACAGTTCTGAAGACGCAGCAGCCGAAATAACGAGGGAAATACACTTGACGACACTGTCTTCAAAAAGAACCTAAGGAGTAAAAGATTAAGCCATAGACATCCCCGCAGTACTCCCCAGCGTGATCTGACTGTAAGGGCCAATCCCAGTTCTAATTTCTACCCCTTGCCCCTTGAAACTGAGCAACAAGGGGCAGGGGTTGAAAATCAAACCCCATGAACTGGGACAAACCTTCAACAATCACATACGTCACCAGAAGTCTCCACCAGCATTAATACAGGGAAAACTGAGAACTGTCCGAGGAACGACGCGCAGACCATTCGAGAGAAACAACCCGAGCTCCTTAAAGGGTTAAACCGGTGATTTTGCTTTCATTTACTTGGGTTACAATATCCAAATAACAACTGTGTAGCAACGGACACTCGCAATTCGTTCACAAGTTTGGAGTGTGCCTCTGAAAAACCTTCGCTTTGAGGGGTAAATAGCCCGATCCCTCTGCCATAACAGTGAACGGGACATGCCTAAAAACTACACGTGAACGCACAAAATGGAGGAGGAGGGGAAAGGGGTGTGATGGGATTCAGCCTCAGTATTGCTGAATCATCGTTTTCTCAGTAAAGTTGTTGTAGGTACCATGAGGGGCTCCGTGTGCAGTGGGTCCCTGTGGGCGTCGCCGTGAGGGTCCCTGTGGTGGAGCTCCCTGTGGTGAAGCTCCCTGTGCAGTGGGTCCCTGTGGGGGTCCCTGTGGGGGTCCCTGTGGGGGTCCCTGTGGGGGTCCGGGCCCTCGGAGCAGGACACGGGCGGAGTGCTGGTCTGGTTCGGTCCAAACGGCGGCTGGAACCTCATCGCCGACGGGAACGACGGCTTAAAGATCCGAACGGAGGCCGAGTCCAGACTGCTCAGGAGCTCCCCGTTCTGCAAGAGACCAGGATTAGACCAGGACCGGACCAGGACTGGACCAGGACTGGACCAGGACTGGACCAGGACTGACCCAGGACTGACCCAGGACTGACCCAGGACTGAACTAGGACTGAAACTAGGACTGAAACTAGGACTGAAACTAGGACTGAAACTAGGACTCAACCAGGGTTAGACCAGGACTTGAACCGAGATTAAACCAAAACTAAACAAGGATTAAACAAGGACTGATCCTGGTCCTGGTCCTGGTCCTGGTCCTGGTCCTGGTCCTGGTCCTGGTCCTGGTCCTGGTCCTGGTCCGGTTCTGTAGTGAGACTTACGCTGGGAAAGAACAGGGACTTGGTGTTCTGTTCGTATTGTTGGTCCAGTTTTCGGTCCTGAAACAGAAACAGATTCTTGGATGAGTTTAAAGTTTCAGACTGAACGTTCCTGGAGATGTTTCCACACTAGACCAGGACTAAACCAGGACTAAACCAGGACTAAACAAGACCTAAACCAGGACTAAACAAGACCTAAACCAGGACTAAAGCAGGAATAAACCAGGACTAAACCAGGACTAAACAAGGACTAAACCAGGACTAAACCAGTACTAAACAAGTCCTAAACCAGAACTAAAGCAGGAATAAACCAGGACTAAACCAGGACTAAACAAGGACTAAACCAGGACTAAACAAGGACTAAACCAGGACTAAATCAGGATTAAACCAGAACTAAGCCAGGACTAAACCAGGACTTAACCAGGACTAAACAAGGACTAAACCAGGTCTAAACCAGGACTAAACCAGGACTAAACCAGGACTAAAGCAGGAATAAACCAGGACTAAACCAGGACTAAACCAGTACTAAACAAGTCCTAAACCAGGACTAAAGCAGGAATAAACCAGGACTAAACAAGGACTAAACCAGGACTAAATCAGGATTAAACCAGGACTAAACCAGTCCTAAACCAGGACTAAAGCAGGAATAAACCAGGACTAAACCAGGACTAAACCAGGACTAAACAAGGACTAAACCAGGACTAAATCAGGATTAAACCAGGACTAAGCCAGGACTAAACCAGGACTAAACCAGGACTAAACCAGGACTAAACCAGGTCTAAACCAGGACTAAACCAGGACTAAACCAGGTTTAAACAAGGACTAAACCAGGACTAAACCAGGACTAAACAAGGACTAAACCAGGTCTAAACAAGGACTAAACCAGGACTAAACCAGGACTAAACCAGGACTAAACCAGGTCTAAACCAGGACTAAACCAGGACTAAACCAGGACTAAACAAGGACTAAACCAGGACTAAACCAGGACTAAACCAGGACTAAACCAGGACTAAACCAGGACTAAACCAGGTCTAAAGCAGGACTAAACCAGGACTGTTCCAGGACTTGTTGACGTACCACACAGTGCACAAGGACGCTGAGCGGGACCCAGAAGAGCAGAGAAAAGACGAGCACCGAACCCACGATGTTGTCAGCGAGAAACTTCCCAAACGTGTTTATGTCGAGTTTATCGATAAAAGTCCAGAGACGCTCGATCACGTCCTGGACCTGCTTCATACACTTCCCCTGGAGAAGAGAGAGGGACAGAAACAGAGAGAGGAGATAAAATGAGAGGAGGAGACAAAGAAAAAGAGGAGAAAGCGAGAGAGGAGAGAAGAGAGGGAGAAACAAAAGTAAGAGCTTTAATTTCTTAGGTTCTAAGAAGTTAAGTAAGTACTAAGAAGACATAATGAACATCTTTGGCATAAAAGGACGAGTTTGTCTAAAGCAGCGCAGAGAAACTGAGGACTGTTTTAGCAGCCGCAGTGAGACAGACGTGTTCAAAATATATAAGGAAGGGGCCGGGTGAAAGTGAAAGTGGAGGCTGGGACAGGAGCAGCCCTCTGGGTCTGAGCATGACCAAACCCACACTGGTCATTTCTAACCATCACATTTACATTTTCTTTGTAAATTAACTGTAAATGAGGGTGGAGGTGTGTGTAGTTGGATGTGGTGTCGTGAGTGGAGCTTTAAACTCACTTCTCCGTCACAGAAGCCCACGGTGCAGGGTTTGCCCTTCCTCAGGAACAGGTGCCCCTGAGCGTCTCTGTACGGCTCACAGCGCCCCCCACTGGTCAGACAGCAAACCTTACACGACGAGTGCGTCTCTGCGGCAGACACAGGGACATGAGTCTGGGGTCAGAGGGCAAAGAGCAGAGGGCACAGGTCAAAGGGCACTGACCGTTGCAGGCGCAGGGCGGCACCTGCAGCTTCACCTGGCAGAAGGGCACACAGACTCCGCCCTCACAGCGCCCGCTGTCCAGACACGAGCTGTTGTCCCGGGCGTTCTCCGGGAGCGGGCACTCGCTGCTGTCCCCTACAGGACGGGAGGAACCAGGACGGAGCGTAAGAGGTACAGGAAACTGAGCCTGAAACAGGACTGAAACAGGACTGAAACAGGACTGAAACAGGACTGAAACAGGACTGAAACAGGACTAAACTGGGACTAAACCGGGACTAAACCAGGACTAAACCTGGTCCTCAGGTTGTGGGGTCAGGTGAGTGTTACCTGTGCAGTGGGCGGGGTCAGGTGGGTGTTACCTGTGCAGTGGGCGGGGTCAGGTGAGTGTTACCTGTGCAGTGGGCGGGGTCAGGTGCGTGTTATCTGTGCAGTGGGCGGGGTCAGGTGAGTGTTACCTGTGCAGTGGGCGGGGTCAGGTGGGTGTTACCTGTGCAGTGGGCGGGGTCAGGTGAGTGTTACCTGTGCAGTGGGCGGGGTCAGGTGTTACCTGTGCAGTGGGTGGGATCAGGTGTTACCTGTGCAGTGGGCGGGGTCAGGTGAGTGTTACCTGTGCAGTGGTCGGGGTCAGGTGAGTGTTACCTGTGCAGTGGGCGGGGTCAGGTGAGTGTTACCTGTGCAGTGGGTGGGGTCAGGTGAGTGTTACCTGTGCAGTGGGCGGGGTCAGGTGAGTGTTACCTGTGCAGTGGGTGGGGTCAGGTGAGTGTTACCTGTGCAGTGGGCGGGGTCAGGTGAGTGTTACCTGTGCAGTGGGCGGGGTCAGGTGGGTGTTACCTGTGCAGTGGGCGGGGTCAGGTGAGTGTTACCTGTGCAGTGGGCGGGGTCAGGTGGGTGTTACCTGTGCAGTGGGCGGGGTCAGGTGAGTGTTACCTGTGCAGTGGGTGGGGTCAGGTGTTACCTGTGCAGTTGGCGTGGCCTTTACACGTGGCCTCGATGGGCTCCTGACACACTTGACCTTTGGCCTCAAACTGACAGTTTCTGCAGCAGGCGCTGTTCCTGTCGCTGAGAGACACTGAACATCAGAACAGGTTCTGTACAGATGTGGGGTGCGTCAGGTGCAGCCCTGTCTCACCTGCAGCGGGCGTGCTCCCGGAGTTGGCAGGTGCTGGTGCAGCAGGGGTCAGAGGTCAGGTGCAGGAGTCCGGGGTCACACTCCTCCCCCTGCTCCACCCGGGAATTCCCACAGACGTTCACCGTCCGCGGCTTAAAGCACAACGGAGCTTTCGCCCTCAGGCGCTTCACGATGGAGCGTTTGGAGCATTCGGAGAAGAGCTGAGGAGAAGGACCGGGTCTGAACCAGGACCGGGTCCGAACCAGGACCGGGTCTGAACCGGGTCTGAACCAGGACCGGGTCTGAACCAGGACCGGGTCTGAACCAGGACCAGGACCGGGTCTGAACCAGGACCAGGACCGGGTCTGAACCAGGACCGGGTCTGAACCAGGTCTAAACCCAGTTTAAACCCAGTCTAAATCCGGTCTAAACCCAGTCTAAACCAGGTCTAAACCCAGTCTAAACCTGGCCTAAGCCCGGTCTAAGCCCGGTCTAAACCCGGTCTAAGCCCGGTCTAAACCCGGTCTAAGCCCAGTCTAAACCCGGTCTAAGCCCGGTCTAAACCCGGTCTAAGCCCAGTCTAAACCCGGTCTAAGCCCGGTCTAAGCCCGGTCTAAGCCCGGTCTAAACCCGGTCTAAACCCGGTCTAAACCCGGTCTAAGCCCGGTCTAAACCCAGTCCAAACCCAGTCTAAGCCCAGTCTAAACCCGGTCTAAACCCGGTCTAAACCCAGTCTAAACCCGGTCTAAGCCCGGTCTAAACCCAGTCCAAACCCGGTCTAAGCCCGGTCTAAACCCAGTCCAAACCCGGTCTAACCCGGTCTCACCTTGTTGTTGGCGTGGTCTCCGCTCACGGCGATCGGGTACATCACGTACTTCCCGCCCTGGTCCTCTCGGGGGGCGCACTCCGCCATTTTGTCCGGGTCGTGCTCCGCCCCAAAGTTATGACCGAGCTCATGAGTGGTGACGAGGTCCGCCTCCTGCAGGACAAGTACTGCTACTACAAGTACTACTGCAAGTACTACTATAAGTACTACTACAAGTACTACTGCAAGTACTACTACTACAAGTACTACTACAAGTACTACTACAAATACTACTATAAATACTACTACTGCAAGTACTACTACTACAAGTACTACTACTGCAAGTACTACTACTACAAGTACTACTACTGCAAGTACTACTACTACAAGTACTACTGCTCCTCTCTCTTCACCTTGGTCAGGATGGTTTTGCCGTAGTTCTTGGTGCTGGTGAGACCCGTGTTCAGGTAAATCGACTTCTGAATGTTTGAGGAGGTCGGACACGCTGCAAAGACACGAACATCAAACCAGGACTAAACCAGGACTAAACCAGGACTAAACCAGGACTAAACCAGGACTAAAGCAGGACTAAAGCAGGACTAAACCAGGACTGAACCAGGACTAAACAAGGACTAAAACAGGACTGAACTAGAACAAAACCAGGTCTGAACCTGGATTACATCAGGACTAAACCAGGACTAAAGCAGATCTAAAGCAGGAATACATGAGATCTAAACCAGGTTTAAACTAGGACTTGGTCTAAACCTGGTCTAAACCCACTCTAAACCAGGACTAAAGATCTAAACCTGATCCCAGCCCAGTCTAAACCATGTCTAAACAAGGATCTGGTCTAAACCCAGTCTTAATCCAGTCTAAAGGAAGACTAAAGACCTAAACCCGGTCTAAACCCGTTCTAAACCCGGTCTAAACCCGTTCTAAACCCGGTCTAAACCCAGTCTAAACCCGGTCTGAACCCGGTCTAAACCCGGTCTAAGCCTCACATTTGGAGCAGAGTCCTCCGGGGATGTCGGGTTTGGATGGGGCGACGTAGGCGAGTCCCAACGTTCCCTCGTCGAAGTCCTGATACGTGAAGAGGTGAGCGAGACACGCATTAGACGCCTTCTCCGCCACGTCCAGAGAAAACTGCTGCAGGGGCAAAAGAGGGGGGCAAAAGAGAGGGGGCATCAGAGAGACATGCACCAAAACCAGGGGGCAGGGCTAAAGCTCTTAAAAATGTTCTGTGTTT